>CM055095.1:75345671-75853714 GCA_029204225.1 Diphasiastrum complanatum | reverse complement strand
CCTGCTCTCAATGGTGTAGCTGAGTGCAAGAATCGTACGATTGTGAAAAGTGCCAAATCTATGCTAGCTGAGATGAAATTACCAAAGGATTTTTGGTCAAAAGCATGCAGTACGGCAGTCTATCTTCAAAATAGAAGTACTACCAGCCATACCAAAGATAACACCTGAGGAAGCATTCACGAAGAAGAAGCCAAAGGTGAACCACTTGCGAATCTTTGGATGTAAGGCCTTTGTACACGTTCCTAAGGAAGAGAGACATAAACTTGATGTAAAAGCTATCAAGTGTATATTCCTAGGATATGATGATCATGTGAAGGGCTATAGATGTTTTGATCTAGTGGAAAACAAAGTCCATATAAACCGTGATGTTATCTTTGATGAGTCCAAGATGTATGAAGACGAGGATGCTAAGAAGATAGAGACATCCAGTGGGAAAGATGGTATAGTGAGGATACCACCTGATGATGATCCATTCATTGACCTTCCGAGTGACGAACATGAGGATACATCTCAAGATACTACTACTCAACCTCAAGAGACAGGTTGGAGAGGTAGGGACAAACCTTTTGGTGCAAGAAGGATTGAAATT
The DNA here is from genome assembly GCA_029204225.1 of Diphasiastrum complanatum. Taxonomy (NCBI): domain Eukaryota; kingdom Viridiplantae; phylum Streptophyta; class Lycopodiopsida; order Lycopodiales; family Lycopodiaceae; genus Diphasiastrum; species Diphasiastrum complanatum. The sequence goes on along the minus strand of CM055095.1, from coordinate 75,853,125 downwards.
GCAGGTGACAAACGCAAGGAGAAGGATGTACCATGGGATACATCTTCACTAGGAAGCCGATCACCTGATAGGAAGCTCCCTAAGTGGTTTGAGAGATTGTTGGAGAGCCGCAACATGGGTGACTTTCCAGGATCATCTAGCCAGGGAGAGCTACGAAGATCAACAAGAGAGAAGACACAACCTGAGAGGTATGAAATAAATTATGCTCTCTTATCAAAGCAAAGAACCTTCGACTTATGGTGAAGCGAAGGATGATGACATTTGGGTCAAGGCCATGGGAGAGGAGATGGAGTCAATTGCTAAGCATAGCACATGGGACTTACCAGTTGGCAAGAAACCCATTAGTTGCAAATGGATATACAGGACTAAGTACCATGTAGATGGAAGTGTAGCAAAGCACAAAGCAAGATTGGTGATCAAAGGGTACGCACAAAATAAAGGCATCGACTATGAGGAGACCTTTGCGTCGGTTTGTAAGTGGAATACTTTACGTCTACTTATTGCTTTAGCTTCACATTTTGGTTGGCCTTTGCATCAGATGGATGTGAAATCTGCTTTTCTAAATGGTAAGTTAGAAGAAGAAGTGTTCATGGATCAACCTGAAGGCTTTGTAACGAAGGGACAGAAAAATAAAATATGTCGCTTGAAGAAATTATGGTCTTAAACAAGCATCACGTGAGTGGTACAGCAGGGTTGATGCCTACTTTCGTTCAAAGGGGATGGTGAGAACACATTCTGATCCAAATCTATATGTCTTATGCTTTGATGGTATGTTTGCTTTGATTGATCTTTATGTTGATGACTTGATTATTACGAGAAATAATCAAGGGATGATAGACATGATCAAGAAAGACCTCATGGAATAATTCGAGATGACAGATCTCAGTCTGATGCATTACTGCCTTGGAGTACAAGTGTGGCAAAAAGGACATGAAGTGGGTTTAACACAGGTGAAATATGTCAAAGATTGCTGCACAGGTTTAGGTAGGAGGATTGCAAACTAGTAAATACTCCTATTGAACCAGGTAAAAAGCTTTCTAAGCTTGATGAGTCACAGTCATTTGATGCTACGCTGTATAGGCAATTAGTAGGGAGCTTGATTTACCTTACCACGACTAGACCAGATATATGCTATGTTGTTGGCATTGTAAGTCAGTTTATGGCAGGACCTACAGAAATGCGTTGGAAGGCAGCTAAATGCATTTTGCATTATGTACAAGGCACTTCAGAGTATGGCTTGATTTACAAGAAGCATGATGGTTTACCTGAGTTGTGTGGCTATGTGGATGCGGATTGGAGAGGTGACTATGATGATCATAGATCTACCATAGGGTATGTATTCCAGTTTTGTGGTAGTTGCTTTTCTTGGTCTAGTAAGAAGCAAAGTACAATTGCTCTTTCCACCATAGAGGCAAAGTATAAGGCATTGTGTAGTGCAGCACAGGAAGCTATATGGTTGAGACAAATCTTTGAAGAAGTGGGCATGAAGCAAAAAAATCCCACGACTTTACATAGCAACAGTCAGAGTGGCATTCAGCTAGCAAAGAATCCAGTGTTCCATGCGAGAACTAAACCCATTGAGATTCAGTATCACTTTATACGTGAGAGGCTGTTGAGTCGTGAAATTCATGTTGTTCATTGTAGCACAGAAGAACAACTAGCTGATATTTTCACTAAGCCACTTGTTGGAGAAAAGTTTGATAAGTCTAGATCAAAGCTTTCTATACTTAAAGTTTGTTGACTTTAAAGCTATGTATATGACTGTGTATAAAGTAGACTCTACTTTCAGAGAGAGAGTTAGAATTAAAGTAGAATCACTATGCTACTGTACTATGGGTCCTATCAGTGGATAAGGATCAGTTGGCCTCGCCACGAGGCAAGTCGACGGGACACGTCAGTGGATAAGGATCAGTTGGCCTCGCCACGAGGCAAGTCGACGGGACACGCGTCCCGCCAACGACAACCTGGGTCATGCATGGGTTGCCTGAGTGAACAACTATATGTATAGTGTAATTTCGTTTTGAGAAATATAGTTGCTATGTGAGCTTGCTATGGAGAGTGTTTTCTGTCTGTGTTACTATGTAGCATGATCTGTGTTCCTATGCAAAGCAAATTCTAAGTGTATGATGGAAAGCTAGACGGATCAATGTCAGAGAGAGAGAGAGAGAGAGAGAGAGAGAGAGAGAGAGAGAGAGAGAGAGAGAGAGAGAGAGAGAGAGAGAGAGAGAGAGAGAGAGAGAGAGAGAGAGAGAGAGAGAGAGAGAGAGAGAGCTTCCTTAATGTCTTTTATTGCCAAAAGGCATATAAGACCAAATAAGTACATCTCAAGTGTGATAAACACTAAAAGGAACATATAAATATCTGCAGTAAAACAAACATCTACTAGGTAAGAAAACTAGTAGGTAGATCTCTTCTCTACTCTCATAGTCAATAGATCTCTACCCTACTCTACTCTCATGATAAGTAGGTATGAGAGGTGATACATTAAGTGCAAATGTCCATGTTGAGAAAAAGTATATAGATCTGTAGAACACTCTCAAGAGAGACAATTGAAAAATTATGTGATATGTGTGCTCAATGAAATCAAATGAGCTAGTACAGTAGCGATTTACTAACAACGACTGTGTCTTATAATCTGGTACTGACGTTGATCACGATGTCGATCTCTCATAGGGATAGGAATATTCTCGCCATCCATCTCTGAATCCACCTGAGCTCTCCTCTTAGAGAAGAAAGCTATAATTTGACTTTGTGTATCATGAATACATGGCTGAGCAAAGACTTTCCATATCAGGGACATAAGGGCTATCACCGAGGATCCTCGTAGGCGATGAAAGAACATAAAGTGGTAGGTGAGTCTCTGAATAAGCAGTAATACCCACATATCTCATAATAAGAAGGACAATTGAAGATGAAATGCTCCTCAGTCTCAACCTCTCCCAATGAACATATCACTTCAAAAAGGGACATCTAGGTGCCGATTGTCTCAAAATTAGCTTGTCTTACCATGTGGAAGTGTGATGTAAATTGTCTACATAACGATTAGTCCAAAGCAATAACACTCCCCCCAAAAAAGATATGCATATCCTGTCATCACGCGAGGTACCTTGGAAGCGTCCCATCTCAACCTCAAGCTGATGTGAAGAAACTATGATCTATCCCAAAAAGGCACTAGTGGAGGAACTAAAGACAAGATTAATGAGATGTCTTCCTTCATTTGATTCATAAGTGCACCATAGCAGCATATATAATGAACATCACAAAGTAGTTGAGGTGGATGACATTGTGTATGGATGATTTGTTGGTGGTAATAACCACATCAATCATCATACCAGGGTTGTTTAGCCGATTGAGTGAGGGTTTGGGATGATATTTGTGAGATGGAAAAGCTATAGAGGTATTTTTGTGAATGATGTCATTATGTATATGATTATGTGGTTTGTTGAGTCCCTCTACTAACAAATAGCACTAGACATTGTCCATGATCTCTATGGCAGTCTCTGGTTGGAATGTTTCCATTTACTCTGATAATGTTTCTGACTCAATATCTGCTCTTGATCATCTCCTGGTGACTCAATATTTGCTCTTGATCATCTCCTAGTGAAAAAAGAGGTAATGTGAATGAAATAAATGAGCACAATGGGATTGGATATCATGAAAGAAGCTTCTCTTTGACTTGTAAGTTATCAAAATAGAACATAATAATCTTTTGTGTGTGTGTGTGTGTGTGTAGAGAGAGAGAGAGAGAGAGAGAGAGAGAGAGAGAGAGAGAGAGAGAGAGAGAGAGAGAGAGAGAGAGAGAGAGAGAGAGAGAGAGAGAGAGAGAGAGAGAGAGAGAGAGAGAGAGAGAGAGAGAGAGAGAGAGAGAGTTTTATTAATGTCTTTGAAATTATACCAAAAGTTACATAAGATACAAAATACATTTCAAGTGTGTTCAACTACTAGGAAGTATAAATACATCTCTAGAATAACAATAATAAATCTATGAAAAAATAAGTGCATAAACCAATTCAAATGCTACAACAACCATATAAGTGATCGTCGTAATCATAGTAACCAACTAAGAAAGATTTGATGGTAGAGGCTACTAAGGATGATTATGATGATGATGATGAAACTTAGGAGCTAATGGAAGAGGAAATGTAGATAGGATACAATGATGTCTTCATCGCGAGTAATGTCATTGTGTTTATAATTCATGTGGTTTGATTAATCTCTCTGTTGGTCACGCTACACTAGGCAATTCCTCTAATCTCTGTGATAGCCTTTAGTGGGAATGTTTGCATCATCCTCTAACAATGTCTTTGACTCAATATCTACTCTCAATCATCTCCTGATGAAAAAAGAGGTGATGTAAAACTGGGTACATCTCTGACTATGTTGATCATCCAAACATAGGTCTTGCATATCATCAAGGCAACAACACATATGATATCAATGAATGCAGTGATAGGATGATCACAAACATGATATTTCTCTTTTTGATCTCAAATTAGTATTGACCTCACCCATGGTACACAATTGACAAAACTTATTCTCATGTGGGGTGCCATGAAAGCATCCAGTGTCCACATGTAGATGGTGAGAGGAGACACAAAGTTGTCCCAAAGTAAATTTTAGGCAATGTAAATGCAAAGTCTAGGTATAGAGGTAATATCATACCTTCAATTGTGTCCCGCTCTAGAAAGTGAGTTTAATAGAAGTCAAGCTTGACACCGAACAATAAATCCTACCAAACTCTTGGGATGTATGCACGAAACATGAATCTCTCGATGAGCTGATGACATCCCTCTAGCAAGTGTGATATAGAGATGCCAAAAATTCCCAATAAATGAGGCTTGGGAGTACCATGATAAATGGTGACCCTCCTCATATATTTGTCATGAAGATGTGAGTGCTATGTATTGGATATCGCATCTCTTTGTCAACAAATGTTGTGATTGTTAAGTTCATGTTTAATACTGACAGCAAATCTGTGGATAGAGCAGATGTGTTTGATGATGATGATGCTATCGAGGGAGTAGGAGTGTGGGTGGATGGATATTCGTCGTCAGATCCCTCATCCTCTTTCCTGATGGCATCTTCCATAGCTTCTTGCAGAGTAGCGTACTGCTCCCGTCATTTCAGCTCTCTTCTTATGCTTTGTGGTAGTCCGGCTAGGAACCACATGGTCACCGCATGATCGGGAGTTAGGGTTGCACTGCACTCAGATCGTAGATGTTTAACCCGTTCAATATAGCCCCTGACCCTTTCTCGTTTTACCATCTTGAATTTACTCAACAGGAGAAATGGGTCTTCCAGGAACTTCCTTGGTTTAAAGCATGTAATGAGAGCCACTCTAACCGCTTTCCAGGTAGATTTTTCTTCCTCTGACAGGTTGAAAAACCAATCCTGCGCCACTGCCAATAAGGACATGGCCGTAGATTTCACAAGCTTGCTCATAGATCTAGAGAAATCGGGTGGGATCTGATGATCCATCATATTTTGGTATTTCCATTCATGGTGCTCTCCGGACTGCTTGCAGGAAGTGACACAGGTTTGGGTTGGTCCATTGGACTCGTGATCCATCATAACCATGAGTTTAGATCCATACAGATAATGTCTCTAGATCTTTAATGCATGGATGACAACAAAATGTTCATTCTCATAAGTAGAATATCTACTTTGAGCTGGGTCCAACTTCTTACTTTTGAAAGCCACAGGTCTACCATCCTTGTAAAGGACTGCACCCATCGCATAGTCACTAGCATCGGTTTCCACCAAGAAAGGTCTGCTAGGGTCCACTATGTGTAAGATAGGGGCTGTAGACACTAACATCTTCAAAGCCTCAAAGCTTTGATTAAGTTCATCAGTCCATGTAACAGGTGGACTAGTTTCTGAACCCCTTCCGGCCTTCTTCTTATTATCCTTTTTGGTTTTTCTTTTGGCTCTCTTCACTCCCTTAAGAAGATTCGTTAAAGGCAATGCAATTAAGATACAATCTTTAATGAATTTATGGGAAAATCTTGTGAAGCCCAAAACAAAAATTTAACTTCCCTAATGGTTTTCAGGCCAATCACGAACTTTCTGGACTTATCGTAATCAATCTCAAGACCTAAGAGCTCCCCAAGGAGACTTATTGGGCCTAATGTGGCCCTTACATAATAACTCCTTAAGTTGACTAACAACTTCATCTTCTTCCTTAGGGATCATTCTATAGGGAAAAAATGATAAGGGAGGGCTATCGAGAGCATTTTGAGAGTAAAGGCTCCAAAGGTTCGTCATTCTCCAATGCTCTCCTTCTTTTCTGATTGATATATCTTTTTCGTTTTGATGTTATGTTTCTTTCCTTTTTGGCTTTTTCATACCTTGAAGTCCACTTTTCCATATATCCACAATTATATAGTATGAACGTGTCAATTTTTTCTTTTAATTGAGATGAAATTAAAGTCTCATTTCCACACCAATTCCTTGTGGTATTTCACCCTTAACACGTTCATCTTCTTCTTCACACCACTTTTTTGAACTTGCAGGATGCAATTGTGAGATTATTTCAGTGATATAAAACAAAGATTCTTGTACAAGCCAACTTTCTGCAATGTTGCCTTCTGGCCTTGTCTTTTGTCTCACAAAGCCCTTCAAAACTTTCATAAAATGCTCAAGGTAGAATGTAGGGTGTATCAAGTCGATGGTGAACAACCCTCCGCCTATCAAAAGGGTTAGAACACATGGATAGGTAATCTAACTTAGACTAGTTGCTTATTTAGTTGATTCTACCCTAACTAGCTCTACCCCACTCTAACTCTGACTCCAACCTAACATTAGCATCATAGATAGAGGGTGAAAGGAGGGAGGAGAGAGAGAGGTGAGAGAGGGTAGCTCATGCGCTCACCATACCTACATTGGAGAAGCCATTGAAAAACATAAAATAAGAACAATGCAAAATGAGGAAATAACTGGCAATCACAACAATAGCAAAGCATGAAGGCATTAGCACATGAGGATGCTTGGATCTCCAAATTGGTAGAGTTTTCTCCTCTCTATTAGCATGTCAAATGAATTACAAAAGGTGTCTTTCTATCTTTGGGGAGGCCCTTGACCCTTGGTTTCTATTGCCTACTTCAAGAAGGTAGGATTGAAATTCTAACCCTTTAAAAAAAACCCATTCTAATCTATGGTGCACAAAGACGAACACCCCACCTACTACCATTTCAATTTTGACCAAGCTTAGTTAACTTAAAATTTGGCCTTTTTAACATTATTTTAATTACATGGCCCAAAGTCTAGTTTATTCAGAATACATTATTTACAAATGCTCATCAGGCTATGGGCTTACACTAGCAGGACGACCCTTGCAACTTATTTTTTACTTCCGGTCATTTTTATTTATGCGCATGGAATACTCACAACATGGTGTCCGACCTGAAGTAGTGCAGGTGCCTCGACAGTAGGGTGGTTAGTATGGGCCTCGGGTTTAGCGGTGACACTTTATTAAGTGACCGATAATGTCGTCCATATATTCAATGTGCACCAAACTATGATTATCTTTCTACGAAAAAAACTTAACACCTTATGGACATCCTTTATTCAAAATTTGAAGAAACAAAACGTTTCTATTTACAAAGCTTTGCTAGCTTTTAGCCCTTTGCCTGACAAAGATGTTCACGAACACAAAAGTCAAGAGACACAAAGCACTAGAGATTCGCGAACACTTGACGAGAAGACACGAACACGTGAACAAGAATCTTTTGCGGTCGAGCACAAGAAAGTCAAACGACGGAAACGAAACCAATGACGCGACACAAAAAATGTCGTGAAATCTTCTCTGACCTCACACTCCAAAGAGTACCAACAAGAATAAACCTTTGCCCTTGAGTATCAGTGATGTCTTAACTTTCCAAGCTAGAAAGTTAGATCCTAAAGAATCAAGAATTGTGCAGATCTTGCTCTGCATGCTGCTGATTGAAGCCATTGCTTATGAAGTCTGTTCCCTCGTTGATGGTTGTTTGTCTGAATGCTAGGCCTCCTGGATCTGATAGCTTCTTGACTATGTCAGATTATGACATGATAGGCAGAGTCTGATACCACTGATGCGTGGAAGTAGTTTTGTGAAACAGTCGAAAAATTGTCGCGAAGACGAAGCAACCACGACTCTATACGATTCGATGGAGTTCAGATGTGGTCGCTAGACACTGCCAGCTGAATCACTCCTACAATCCTCCAGAATGTAGTCAAGCACTACTGATCTACATTTATATATTAATGCAACATTCAACAAATACAACCAATGTGTGAAATTGAAATGAATGGGAAAATCAGACACACTAATAACAACAGATACATTTGCATTCAAGATCATACATCATAAATTGACATGTGCACAATGGCTACACGATCATCTATTGATTTTCTCTGATTCTTCAAGCACTGCATGCAAATTCACGTAGTGCGTTGGTTGATCACAGAACTCGTCTCGCACGCAGGTGGACCTCTTGTCTATATTTCGTCTTGATTGCTTACTAGCATCAGACTACTTCATGCTTGCTTTGTCAAGTATCATCCAGTAAGTATATAGTCGCTCTATGTAACTTTTTAAGATTAGAGTAATTAAGCATCAACAACTAAACAGGAGATTACAAGAGTGCAGATTAGCCCCGACCTAGAGTGTATCTGATGACATCATGCCATCAGATCAGACATCTGTACATCTGGGTACTTGTACGATCCTGGGTGGATGGCACAGAAGAGATGCCTAAGACATCAGACAAGGAGCTACGCGAGTGGAGAGAGAAAAATGACAAGGCAGTAGCCTTGTTGTCTTCATCCATCGAAGATAGTCTCACACTTGACCTGGCTACACTCTCCAAAGCTAAGGAGATGTGGGATGCATTGCTCACAAGATTTTCGACGAAATCAAGAAGTCAAATCATTATGCTGGAAGATCAGCTGACGAATTTACAATGGGATGAAAAAGACCTCACTTCTTTCATGAGAAAAATGAAGGATCTATTTCTATCACTACATAAATCTGGAGCAGAGAATGTAGTGTCAACTGAGAAGCAGCTCACCTACCTGTTGAGAGCCTTACCCAGATCATTCCAGGAGACAACGAGAACCCTGCCCGCGAAAGATCCTACCATGAACCTCAAAAAGACGATTGTCGAGATTTGAGAGGAAGTCACAAGGATGGTTCTGACCAGGCCCTCTACGGCAATAGAGAAAAATCCAAGAAACAATTTAAGCCTAAGAGGGAGTCAAATCAGAGGCAGGATCGTGATCAACAAGTAGAGGGGACCAGTAGAGGCAACTGGAATAGCAAAGAGAGGTCGAAGTAGCAAGGTACAGACAAGAAGACTTGCATGAGATATAGAAGAGACGGGCATACAGTAGATACATGTTGGCTCAATTCCAAGATTGAGTGTATCCACTGCCACAAGAAGGGTCACGCAGCCGTGGATTGCCGCCTGAACCCAAGAAACAAATCAGCACAGAACAGACAGGAGAACAACAACAGTTCATCCTACATTGAGGTGCCCGAGAGCTCAAAAATGGGCGAAGAAAGATTGAACAGAAACTGTTCGACTGTCTATATTCTTGAAGACGTGTGTGCAACATCAACATCTGACACACATGAGGTGATCCTAGCTCAAGAGCCACCTCACACTTCGTGACATCAAGATGAATCATGTCTAATTTCAGAAGTGCAGATCCGTCAAGATTCATAGTTCTTGGAGATGGATCTAAACATCAAGTGAATGGTATTGGTTCACCATGGCTCAACACCAACGACAGAGACAGACGACTCGAAGATGTTCTGTTTGTGCCTACTCTATAGCAAGACTTGCTTTCTGTAGAAAGAACAGCATATGCAAGGATGCGTGTGACGTTTTCTGATGAAGCATGCAATGTGATTGACGCAAGTACCAGTACATTGATCGCTCAAGGTAGTAGGAAAGGAAATCTATACCATCTGAAGGTACACCTACCTGAAGATCAGGTGCATCAGACTCATGATGACTTGCCAGACACTCTGTGGCATAGAAGACTCTGCCACATGAGCTCAATGGCGCTTTATCAAGCAAGCCATCATGGAGCGATAACAAGGGTCAGCATCTTGAATGCAACCTGTTGAACCACCTGTGATGCATGTTTGAAGGGCAAGATGTCACGCATTCCATTCATCAAAGACTCCTACAGAACGACTAAGATTCTGGAGTTAGTGCATCCTGACATCTGTGGACCATTCAATGTGATCTCAGTAGGAGGTTCAAAGTATTATATAACCTTCATTGATGACTATAGCAAATTTGTCAGAGTGTATTTTATTCAGAATAAATCTGAAGCACTTGATAAATTCACAGAATATGTGAATTGGAATGAGAGATGTACAAGCAACAAGGTTAAGCGGATAAGGACAGATCGAGGTGGCGAATACATCTCGAATCGTTTCACTGACTTCTGCAATGATCATGGTATCATTCACAGAAAGACTGCAGCCTACACACTACAGCACAATGGTGTTGCAGAAAGAAAGAACAGGACCCTGATGGAAGCAGCCAGATGCATGATGGCCTACTTGAGGGCTCCAAGGGTATTGTGGGCTGAAGCAATAGCTACAGTCGCATACATCCAGAATAGAACAGGCAAGTCTAGTATCCCTCACACACGACACCACACGAGTTATGATGGAGTAGAAAGCCCAACTTGTCTCATGTCAGAATCTTTGGTTGTGCAGCTTATACACATATTCTTGATAAGCTTCAAAAGAAGCTTGATGAGAAAGCCGAGCAGGGATTTCTGGTGGGTTATGACAACAATTTTTCATACTACAAAGTCTACAAGCCAGACATGACCATTGTGAAAACAGTGAGAGATGTCAGATTTGATGAGAGCAGGACAATGGCCAATGACGATCCTGTCAGCTATGAAGTTCTGGGGAGACAGTACTGTGACCTACCGCAAGTGATAGAGGGAACAGAGGACAAACACAAAAACGAAGATTTTTGAGTCGTCTCCCATTCGAGTGACGAATCTGAAGAAGAAAGATTCGAGAGGCAGCTTGCTACCGCAGTTCCTATAAACCAAGATGGTTCCGGACCGAGTAGAGCAAACAAAGGCAAAGGCATTGTTGTCCCAAGAGGGAAGCTCAATAAAAAAAAATCAATAGATGATCATGTAGCCATTGTGCACATGTCAGTTTATGATGCATGATCTTGAATGCAAATGTATCTGCTGTTATTGGTGTGTCTGATTCTCCCATTCATTTCAATTCCACACATTGGTTGTATTTGTTGAATGCTGCATTAATTTATAAATGTAGATCAGCAGTGCCTGACTACATTCTGGAGGATTGTAGGAGTGATTCAACTGGCAGTGTCCAGCGACCACATCTGAACTCCATCCAAATCGTATAGAGTTGTGGTTGCTTCGTGGTCGCGACTGTTTCACGATTTCTTCTTTCATCAAAATTGGGCTATCCAGGTCCGAAATTTGTGGGGAAATAGGTGGCCTAACATCGCCATTCTATGGCACACTCGGGCCATTGGAAGTTGGTCTTCCATCTTTGTTGATGCTAGGGCTGTGGTGGGATCAAAAAATGGTGGCGGCAAGAAGTTGTCCCACCTAGTTGGAACTCGCAGCAAAAATTCTAAGTCTCGGACAAATTCAACTGTCGCGCGAACTGTTGGATCTGGGCATGTAAGATATTTGTTTGAAAATTGGACTAGAGCCCTTTTGGCATCTACGTGTATACCCCACCCGTGCTCAGAATAGATCTTTGGCCAGTTTAATGTTTGGAGGGTGATCTGGTCCAAAGGAGTTCAACACTCCGCCCATTTGCATCTGCATGGAATGGGGATGAATTGTGGATTTGCACGCAGTTGGCTTGAACTAGTCATGTAAGCCCTAATGGTCCAATGTATCATTCTCAAATGTGCATGTCGCCATGCATGTTGCGGACCCAATGCCAAAATACAGGCGATCTCATTGCCCTTGATCTCTTTGGTAGACACTGATATCTGATAGCCGCCATGTGAGGATTCATGTGAAAACTGGACTAGGAAATCCTCGATTTTGTCCTCCACATATTTTGGCTTGCCAAATGTGCGGTTGGCAGATATGGAATGAGAGCTCTAGGAGGTGGATGCCTATTTCTCTCCCCTACTCTTCATGGGCTTTGTCGTGTGCCTCGGCTTGTGTCAAGGCCTTGGTCCTAGCCTTGATCTTCAATAGCAGTCCCTACTATGTTGGATCTGTGATCGTGGCTTGAACTTGTTTGGGTAACATCGAATTTGGGTGGTGTTAGAATCATTATCGGGGCCGGTTGTGGTTGTTGCACTATATGCTATTGACAGGCCTTGAGAGCAACCTTTGCCTGTGCTAGTTCTTGGATGGCGTTCCGACGATAATTGTCAAAACTTATTTGGTAGCCATCCAACATTTTTCTGTACAGTTTCACCTGCTGCATTAGGAAATTCATCTCGTGTTGGCTGAGAGGACGGTTGGTGGGGATGGGCTAGGCTAACCAAGCAGTTTTCTCTTGCATCGTCCTAGAGAAATGCCCAGCTCTCATCACTGTAGGAAAGCATCTGGAACTTTGCATCACGAGAATAACACAATCCAAAATCTTTCATTAATTGAAGATATTGCAAAATTCATTTTGCAATCTTCCAATGAGTCAAGCTTGGATTCGTACAAAATTTTCTCATCTTGAACACGACATAAACAATGTAAGGACGTGTGTTATCTGCAAGGTACATCAGAGATCCGATCAGCATTATGTATGGTGTCTGTTGCATCAATTCTCTTTCTTCTTCAGTCTTTGGACAATCTTCATTCGTCAAGACTGTTCCTACAAGAATTGGAGTATTCGCTCCTTTGCAATTCAGCATCCTGAAATCTTCTAAGGTCTTATGGGTATTTCGACTAATGAAGATATAATTCACCTCCCTCATAGTCCCTGTCATCTGTAAGCCAAGATAACATCTGGCTTCTCCCAAGTCTACAATCTCAAAATGTTTTGAGAAATCATACTTCACCTCAGCAATAAGCTCCTCACTCTTGTAGAGTATCAGAGTGTCGTCCACATATACAGCTACAATGATGATCTTCCCATCTGTAATTTTTACATAAACATTGGAATCAGCTATTAGCAGCTTGAATCCTAAGGATTTCAAGGCTTGATCTTTCTTTTTATACCATTGTCACACTGATTGCTTCAAACCGTAGATACTCTTGTGCATTCTACATGCATAAGTAGGAAGTGAATTCGAGATTTAGCATGGGGGTTGATCCATGTAGACTTTTTCATCTAGTTTACCATGCAAGAAGGTTGTCTTCTCGTCCGATGTGAATCCTGAGATCATAAGCAGCTGCATATGCAAACAGTAATAGAGACAAATGTTTCATGATAGGAGAGAAGGTCTCAGCATAGTCAATACCATATCTCTGAGAAAATCCCTTCGCTACAAGTCTTGCTTTATACTTTGAGATATCTCCATCCGGTCCATACTTCAGCTTGTATACCCACTTGCATTTTACAGTCCTTCGCTTATATGGTAATGGTTTCAATGTCCATACCTGATTCTTCCTCATGGATTCCATCTCCTCTTTCATGGCTTGGATCCATTTGTCTTTCTCTGAACATTCAATTCCTTTCTCAAATGCATGTGGTTCACCACTAAATCCACAAAACTCTTCTAACGTAGAAGTTGAGCTGCCTTGCACAAATCTTGCTGGCGCTTTTCATTCTCTTGTCGATCTTCTAGGAGATCCTCCTGGAACTGCAATGCGCTTGTCTTTATCTGCTTCTGCTAGGTCTAGAACCATTTCGATTTACAGGTATTGTAGCAATAGACTGGCTTGCGAATTTTTCTTCGTTTGATTCGTCACTCAAATGAGGTGCGACTCGAACATCTTCATCTGAGTGTTCGTCCTCTGTTCCCTCTGTCACAGTTGGTAGATCATAGTACTGTCTTCCAAGGACTTCATAACTGACAGGATAATCGTTGGCCATTGTTCTGCTCTCAACAAATTTGACATCTCTAACTGTCTTCACTGTGTTTGTCTCTGGTATATAGACTCTGTAGTATGACAAATTATTGTCATATCCTACAAGATATCCTTGTTCTAGCTTCTTTCGAAGCTTGTTAGGAACATGTGCATATGCTGCATAGCCAAAGATTCAAATATGTGTCAGATTGGGTTTTCTACCCCACCATAACTCATATTGTGTTGTGGAGGAACACTAGATTTTCCTGTCCTTTTCTGAATGTAAGAAGCTATAGCTTCTGCTTCAGCCCACAACACTCTTGGAGCCTTCGAATAGGCCATCATACATCTAGCAGCTTCTATTAGAGTCCTGTTCTTTCTGCAACACGTTGTACTACGGTGTGCAAGATGCAGTTCTTCTGTGAATGATTTCATGATCATTGCAGAAGTCAATGAATCGATTTGAGATGTATTCTCCACCTCAATCTGTTCTGATCTGCTTCACCATACTTCCTGTAGGCAGTCGAATTTTCGTGATTCAATCTTTCTTCGCCCATCTTTGAGCTCTCTGGCTCCTCGACATAGGACAAACTATTGTTGTTCTCCTGTCTGCTTTGAGCTGATTTGTTTCTTGGGTTCTGGCGGCAGTTCATGGCTACATGAGCCTTTTTATGATAGTGGATTCACTCAATTTTTGGATTTAGCCAATAGGAATGGATAGTATGTCCTTCACATTTGCATCTCATGCAAGTCTTCTTTTCTGCACTCTGTTGTTTTGACCTTCCTTTGTCCTTCTATTTGCCTTTGCTGGTTCCTTCTGCTTGTTGATCTCGACCATGCTTTCAATCTGACTCCCTCTTAGGCTTGAATTGTTTCTTTGTCTTTTCTTTGATGTTGTAGAGAGCTTGGTCAGAAGCATCCTTGTGATCAAGGTGCTCTCGAGCCTCGACTTCTTCTCGAATCTCGACAACTGCTCTTTCGAGTGTCATTGTAGGATCCTTTGCTAGTAGCATTCTGGTTGTTTGGAAGGGTCTTGGTAAGGCTCTCAACAGATAAGCGAGCTGCTTTTCTGCTGATACTGTATTTTTTGCTCCAGAATTGTGTATTGAAAGGAATAGATCTTTCATCTTCCTAATAAAAGAAGTGAGGTCTTTACCATCCCACTACAGGTTTGTCAGCTGATCTTCAAGCAGTATTATCTGATTGCGTGATTTTGTCTGAAATCTTGTGAGTAGAGTATCCCACATCTCTTTTGTTTTAAAGAGTGTAGCCAGGTCGAGATTTAGGCTATCCTCAATGCATGATGATAACATGGCTACCACCTTGTCATTCTTCTCCCTCCATTCGGGTAGCTCCTTGCCTGTAGTTGTAGGCATCTCCTCGGTGCCATCTACCCAGGGAAACAATTTTTCTCCCTTTAGTATCAGGGAGGTATTAATCTTCCATGCTAGGAAGTTAGATCCTGATGAATCGAGGACTGTACAGATCTTGGATTGTATGCTGCTTATTGAAGCCATTGTTGTGAATTGTGTTCACACTTGATAATGGTTCTTTGTTTGAATGCTTAGCCTCCTGGATCTGATAGCTTTTCGGCTATGTCAGACTATGACAGGCTCTGATACCACTGATAGAAATCACAAAAATGAAATTCTAGTAAAATTCTGGTGATGAACTGATGGGAGTCTCTCAAATGATTTGCGAAACTATTTTGTTCTAGAATAATTTATGTTCGAGAAGAATTCGCAAAACTTGAACGTGCTCTGTTATTGATTTTATTTTTCTTTGCAAAGATCAATTAGGCTTTGTAATGAAATGAAACAAAATGAATCGACACGAACTCTGATATTAATTGCACAAAGATCAGTTAGGCTGTGTAATGCAACGAGAAATGAAGCGAAGCGAAGCAAAACACGAAGCAAAAACAGTCGCAAAGGAAATCAATTCGTGTGGAATTCAGATATGATTGCTGGTCATTGCCACAATCCTCCAGAATGTAGACAGACACTGCTGGTCTACGTTATAGATTAATTCAGCATTCAACAAGATTGAACCAGTGTGCGGAATTGAATTAGCAAGTGCATGAGATACATGCACAATAGCAGACAAAAATTTATTCGAGATCATACAACAATCAGAATATTATGTGCATAACAACTACAATATTATCTATTGATCCTCTTGTTTTTCAAGCACTGTGTGACAGATCTATACAATGCATTGGCATGAGAGAAATACAATTTTCCCACGAATAATGTCTCGCTTACTAGCGGACTTCTTGGATCTGCTGATCCTCTCGCAAAAATTGTCTATAATCTGTATATTTTCATCTCACTATTTTATGCATCAAGCAGAATGTATATAGTTCGCAAACTTTTTTGTGTCGCGTCGAGTAACTTTTCTGGTTAGACAGATTAGCCACGTCCTAAAGCACTTTTGCTGATGTCACAATATCAGATCAAATGTTTGTACTTCATGGTACTTGGTTGATCTTGTTGGTCCTTTGTGGAGCATGAATGATTTTCTGTCGCGAACAATTTTGTGTCATGTGTCGCAAAATGTTTACGAACATTTTCTCTTCATGGGTTGAAAGCTAACAAAGCTTTGGCAATTGAAACCTTTTGTTTCTTCATCGAATTCAGTGTCCATCGTTGTTTTCCACTGGTCAACATCAGGAGTAGACATAGTCTCAAAAACGGTGGTTGATTCCTACACAAAGTAGTAGGCTGTATCATCCATAAATCTGGATGGAAGCTGTCTAGACCTATTTAACCTTCTGGGTTGACTTCGGTCCTCTGATGTGGGTTGACTCATTGAGGTTTTGACTCATTTCTGAATCAGTATTGATAGTCTGCAGCTGAATCCTTGGATCAAAATTTGGCTGATCGATCATTGGGTTGGATTTATCAGCAACTTTTCCTTGTGGTCGATGAACTGGTCTTCCACAAAAATGACATCTCTATTGGTGAATGTCTACTTGGTATCCAAATTGTAGAGCTTATATGCCTTGTGGTCTGGGGAATAGTTGATGAAAATCATTTTCCTGCTCTTATCATCCAACTTTCTTCTTAGATCTTCAGGGATCTGAACGAAAGCGATACATCTAAACACTCGAATATTTTTGAGTGATGGTTTTGATCATGTCCACACCTCATAAGGTGTCTTGCCATTCAGGGCTTTGGTGATGGATCAATTCTGCAAATAAGAAGATGTAGTAACAGCTTCTGCCCAGAATTTCTTTGGAAGAGAGGCATGGGCCAGCATGCTCTTGGCACTTTCGATGAGTGTCATATTCTTCTGTTCAGCTATACCATCAGATTGAGGTGAATATCTAGTTGTAGATTGTTGATGTATTTCGTTGGCCTTGTAGAACTCCTTGAATTCTGTGGAGATATACTCTCCTCCTCCATCTGTGTGTAGAGCCTTGATCTTCCTCTAGGTCTGGTTTTCTACAAAAATCTTAAATTGCTTGAAGAACTTGAATGCTTCGAATTTGTTCTTCATAAAGTAAGTAACAGTCCTTTGAGATAAGTCGTTGATGAAGGTTATAAAATAGAGAGGTCCCTTGTGGAAGCAGTCTTTATCGGGCCACAAATGTTGTTGTGTACAAGGTCAAGCAAGCCCTTGGATGTATGAACTGAGTTTGAAATGAAGGGGCTTCTAGCATGCTTGCTGATAATATAGCTTTTGCATGGAGAAGTTGGCTTGCTGACAGAAGGCAGATCTTGTACTAGTTTTTGAACAGACATTTGTTGAATACTGTTGAAATTAAGATGGCCAAGTCTGAAATGCCACAACATATCAGTTGATTTAGAAGTGGCTACCTAAAGAGCTTGAATTTTGGGTCACAGTCACTGACAATATCGCAAGGCAGCCCGTATAGTCGAAAAAGCTTCTCAACAAATAGTTGAGCTAGTTCTGAAGCTTTAATAGTAGTCTTTGTTGGGATAAATTGAATCTACAAAAGATCCAATCTACAAAAGCAAAAAATCCGATTTTGGTGTAGAATCCTCTCTAGCATGCTCTAGACTTGATATCTTCACCAAATCATTGATAGATCTGATTTCCTCCTTCATAACCTGAAACACAAGCTCTGATACCATGTGAAAGATTTCAGATTCTTAATATCCAATCTACTTGAATGATCTTTGGTTAGAAAGAGAAATACACTACCAATCTCACCAATGTAAAAAAATCAACATTTACACACAATTTGAGATGCAAACACTAATAGAACTTGATCAAACTTGAATGAAATGATTATGTACTATTTTTGTCCATACAAACAGCCAGCTACTGTATTCCACACGTGTGGATCCAAAAATAGCAAATATAGATCATTCTACACATAGAATTGCAAGCAATCACCAAGATAGTGCACCAATGGATAGTAGAACCCAAGAGAACCATGTATAAGCATGAAATGAAATAGAGAAGAGAGAAGATGACTCTCTCCACGAGTTACATCCTTTTATAACAGGTCCAAACCCTATTTGGCCACTTGGCTTTCTCACCAAAATGCTAACCCTACTCATTTTGGGTCTAGATTCAATGTACCCAACTATTCAAATTGAATCTACTCAAACTCGCATTCTATCTTTTCCACACTTTCAAAAAGTGTTTATTCAAATGAAATTTAGACTAATGAACTTTGAAAAGTCAACCTCTAAGTCTAGAACAAGTTTTGGCCTCAATATGCCAAATATGGAAATATTGCAAAATGTGATGAAACTAGTTGAATCTTTCACATTGATCTCCTATTCTTGCATTAAAGCAGTCTTCACCATGCATGTGCTCCTATGTCCAATTATAGGTCTGGGCCCTCATATGATTATTAATTGAAGGTAGGTGGTTTCACACGTGTGAAACACTGTCTGAGTACGGACTCCAACCTGAAAATCAAGTACACATTGATAGAACCTCAAAACAATCAAAACAAATGTAGACAAATGGAGAGAATCACTCAAAATTGCTTCCAAAACCAAGATTGGTGTCTCACAATGATTATGGCCAAATGTGGCTCTATATATACAATAAGTGGGAGCTCGTGGTACTGATCATCCCTCTGATCCCACATGTGTGAAGGTGCTTTGCCATATGATGATTCATCATGCAAAACTGACACTTGGACAAAACCTTCTATTTTGAGCACTTTTGGTCTATTTTACTTCTATATGGAGATCTACTTGGAAATCTTCTAGAACTAAAAATTCGCCTACTTCAGCTTATTCCACATGTGTGAGCTGTCCTCTACACATGGGATATGACACCTAACCAAAGGATGTGGCTCATGCAATCAATAGATTGATGCCATGTGTCATATGTCTAGAAAACTAGTTTTGGCCTTTTTAGCCACTAGAACTTGAATTAAATCATATGTACATGCTATATGATTATGGTACATGACAAGTACACTATTTTCACACGTGGGAACAGGCTCCACACATGTGTGTTTATCTATTTTTGGCCTCTACCAAGCTTATTTTTGCATTTTTCACACTCCTCAAAAATGAAGGGGGCATTATTTAATGGTTGGAATATTAATGATGATCCAAATTCGATTGAGGATTACATTGTTTCTCACGGAACCTTAACAAAGTTAAGGGTCCCCTATTGTTGTTTAAAGTTTGCGGTTTATTGTTATTTATAGATGAAAATTAATCTATATACTGGTATTGTCCCTGTAGCTTTGACTCAGTATCTATAAAAGCTCGGACCCTTTTCAATACCTGGAACCTTGATTAGAATTGAATGTGATAATTATAATACCCGAAACTTGCGGCTATGTTCGATTTCAAAATGTCACTTCATATTCCCTCCCTGCAACGCATTCAAGGAAATAATAGAACCTCGCTTTTAATGAGAAAAAGTAAGGGCTACACACCTTCCTAGGATTCGGAAATTTAATTACCTATATTTGACTCTTTCATATAAACTAATTTCTAATGTATGTGATAAAAAATAAATTATAAAAATACGACATTGTTGTGAACAAAATGAAAGTGATGAATTACATTTGACTTTTGTACTATGTTAGGTAACATATTCAAATAATCCAAAAATTGAAACTACACAATCTCACCGCCGGTAAGCTCGAAGCTTAAGTGCAAGCCGCGCTCGCTCTTTCAAGTTTCAACACTTGCTCTCTTTTCTTTTCTTTGAATATCTTTGTCACATACACAAGCAATTCAAAAGCAACACTATTACACAATTGAACCATTGTTGCAAGCAATCTATTATGTGTTTGTAGATATATTATATATAGATTAAAGAATTAAAGGTTGATAGATTCAAAGCATAAAATCTTATATTTAATATAAGATTTTAATATTAGTATAACACATACATGCCAAAATGCAAAAATCTCTTTCTCTCTCTCTCTCTCTCTCTCTCTCTCTCTCTCTCTCTCTCTCTCTTAATTTCTATTGTGTTATACCAATCTACTTCTTTCATTCTCATTCTATTAACACTATCTATTCATATATTACCCTAAATTCTAAATCAATGAGAATGCAAAACACACACACACACACACACACACTCATTCTATTTCTCCCTCTCTCTCTCTCTCTCTCTCTCTCTCTCTCTCTCTCTCTCTCTCTCTCTCTCTCTCTCAAATTACAAATCCAACATTCAATTACCATCAAACACTATTTATTCATCTACTACACTAATTCTTAAATCAATACAAAATGTAAAACACACACACTCACATTCTCTCTCTCTCATCATCTAATTTGTATTTTATTTTCACAAATGTAATAATTTCTATAAGATTATAACAATCACTTCTCTCTCTCTCTCTTAAATCTTTCAAGTCTATTTTAGTTTTGTTTAAACAAATTACAGATTTAACTTTCTATGCAAATCATCATACAATATGCATTTAATTTTTTCTATGCTTTTTAAAAAGCCCAAAAATAAAGCGTAGTCAGCAGAAAGAATCCATTACGTTCAGAAAGAATCCATTACGTTCAGATATTCAGCCTCAGGTTACTCGGCACCTCATGTACTTCATGAGGCATGAGGAATATCCAGGATTATGCTTTGTTTCCTCGCACCTGTGGCTGAGCTATCACCCTCACAATTCCTGGGATTAATGCAGGCAATGGTGTTGGAGGTGGGTTTTTACTTAGCGTTGGCTTTGGTGGAGGATTTAGGGAGCTGATAAAAGAGAGAGAGAGAGAGAGAGAGAGAGAGAGAGAGAAGAGTCTAGAGAGCTCTGATCAGCTGAGGGGGAAAAGAGGTGTAGGATCATGTACTGATGAAGGAGAGCAGGACTCACGTGGGTCCGGGAGGGGAACATCAGTGCCAACCAAGGATTTAGGTGGAAAGTACGTTTCCTAACATGGTCATTGCTGCTGAAGGTTAACAGTCAGTCCATTGGGTATACAACGTGTGGAAAGCTGAAGACAGTGTGTGCAGACAGACAAAGACATAATGTGTAGATAGACTGCATGTAAGTGTGTCTGTGAGAGAGAGAGCGATAGAGCCTAGAGGACAAACAGGGAGAGATAAGGTCATGAGAAGAGGTGTGACGAAAGCATACTCATTACCTTATCAAAAGGAGGAAAAGCAATGTGTTTTTCTTGCAATGCCGCTGTCAGAGCAATTCTGCAGCGATTATATTTTCATGAGAAAAGTAAGCGCGTATTAATTCCTGATCGTAACCTGTGCAGGGAGATGTTGATGGCAACAAAGGATTGAGCTTTGAAGCGATGTAATCGACTTCTCGGGTTACGGAAAATCTGCAACAAAATGCAAGAGGGAGCTGATACTATCAAAACCGCATCGAAAAAGAAGTGGGTTCTGAAGGAAATTCTCATTTGCTGCAGGGTTTGATCGCAGTATATTGATCATGATCACAGGAATGCTGCTAGGCAGAGAGGAGGCTTGGTTCAAGGAATAAGGCAAGTCAATTGTGTGTTTAGACTTACAGAGGAAGAAGAAGAAGAAGAAGGAATGGAGTTCTGGCGGGATCATTTGACATTTTCTTTGGGAAAAGACTTTCTAGCAGGTGGATTGGGTGGCATAGCAGGGGTGATCGCTGGCCATCCTCTGGACACCATTCGAATCCACTTGCAGCAGCCGCAGCGGCCCTCTGCTTCTGGGCCAACTACGGCTGGAGCGGTGGTACGCCATCTGCTAGCCACCGAAGGGTCGTCTGCTTTCTTCAAAGGGATGTCCTCGCCTCTTGCCACTGTCGCTATTCAGGTTGATTCTTTATCAATCTTTCAAGTCTCAATTATCAAGCATCTGCTTTTCCATCACTCAGTAAATCTACTCATTAATCAAGCTCCCTGTAGCAAACTGCAGCAACTTATGACATCGGTTGTGCCTTTTTTTGGGATTATATTTACATATTAGAACAGACTCAACAATGCGATCATAAATAATTCAAGCATGCTTCCCAGACTGAAGAATGCCATTTTTTTATCAATCCTTCTACGCAAAGGAGAGAAGAAGCGTGAAGCTGTATATCCTGAAAGCTAGCTCTTATGATCAACAAGATGCTGGAAGCATGCTCATCATTTGGAAGATGCTGCAAGCATTGCATCCTATTCCAACCTTTGCATGTACAGCTTGAAATAATAGTAAAAGAATAAACTCTAATCTTGTTTAAGATCCTCTAAGGATTGCCGATTCCTATCTAGTATCCCTGTACAGGTCGATGAAAACTGCAAGCTTAAGATCTTCACCACTAGTTAATGGTCATTGTTGCTGTGCAGGAATCATCCAACTATTGTAGTTTGCTAAATTGGATTGAGCCACTAATGTACTCGCAGCTACAAGGAACTCCCTCGTGTGGTATCAGGCTAAAAGTTCTATTCAGAGCATCAAACCCAAAGCTTGATCGAGCAATCAGAAGTTATGAACTCATGCCTCACCAGTTCAAGAACGTGAATATATTTAGTGTATCTGGTCATTGATGTCGAGCTTTTAGTATCACATTTTGGCCTTTAGAGGAAACCATTCTGCATCAGTAAGGGTTTGTATTGCGCTAAAACTTTGTTCATAACGATCGTGCTTGCTGCGGAAACACTTCCTTCAGTCAGTTATGATATCCTAGAGAACTTCCTACCCCACCTTATTAACCTCTGTAAATCACATAGTTTAGTTCTTTCTATGTATGGTGGACCACTTTCCGTTTTCGCGAGGATTGCTTACATTGTTGAGTAGAATGAAACTGTTGCAGCCATAAGCAAACACGTGGGTGTATCATGCGTGCTTGAGTTTGGCTCGGGCAACCAGGTTTGATTCGTGGTGATCCCATAAATACCAAAAACCACTAGCAATCACGTGTCTTGTACTTTGATCTACTGTTCTGTACGCTTCAATCAGCTTCTGGGAGAAAGTAGCTACAAGGGAGAGCAAACAGTCCATTTTCCAGATGAAATTTAAGCTTTCAGGTTTTTACGTACATGAATTATAAGCTCGGTCAATACTGTTATCTCCCTCAGCTTTAAAAATAAGCATTCCAAAATAACCTGCTATTGGGAGCCTCTTGACCCTGTGAAATCTAGTAGCGAAATGCTAGTTTTGGTTGTTATGTTTTGATTGCCTCATGATTGGAGGAAAATTGGCTGTTGACTAAAATTTTGTGTTTACAAGAGGATTTCCATAATATATAGTTGTATGCCAAAATGTGCGAATGTTTTCAGAGTTTTACTCTACATTTCTCCGCTTGAAGTAATATCTGTACCTGAAGTTTAATGAGCTTAATACCCGGAAGCAACTCTGGCTGACTGATCCTTTGACCTGTTGGTTGTGCTGTATAGAATGCTGTAGCATTTCAGGCGTACGCTCTCTTATCTAGAGCTTTAGCTGTTGAAAAGAGTGAGCCTTTGCCTCTTCACAGAGTTGCAGCTGCTGGAATAGGAGCAGGTTCCTTGCAGACACTAATATTGACACCAGTAGATCTTGTCAAAATTCGCTTGCAGCTACACACGGCTCACGGCGGCGGAAGATCTCGGCCCACCATCAATTTTGATGGTCCTTGTGATGTTGCACGAGACATCATCAAGAGGGAGGGTGTGCGAGGACTGTACAGAGGTTTCAGAGTGACTGTGCTGCGAGATGCTCCTAGCCATGGTGTCTACTTTGCTGCATATGAGTATATTCGAGAGTATTTGCATCCTGGTTGTCGAAAAAATGGGGGTGAAACTGTCATGACCATGCTTACAGCAGGTGGATGTGCTGGAGCATTAAGTTGGATAGCTTGTTATCCACTGGACGTTGTAAAATCTCGCCTTCAGGCACAGGGACAGGGACGTGACAGTCGCGGGAGATACAAAGGTATCACTGATTGCATCTCGAGGAGCATCCGAGAGGAGGGAGTTTCAGCGCTCTTTCGAGGACTTGGAACTGCTATTGCAAGAGCTTATTTGGTGAATGGAGCTATTTTTTCTGCCTACGAGATGACTTTAAGATTATTCTATTCGCAACCATCTCAGGAAACAATGCTTGAGAACCCCACCCCCATGTAGCAACAGCATCTCCATAATCACTACTCCAAGGATTACTCATATCTACTTCATCATTATTCTCTTTGCATTTTCCATTAATTAGACCTGTTATTCACTATTTAGTTGGATCTCTCTAGTGATGGCTTAATGCAATTTGAACCAGAGCTGCTTTTCTATCCATGGATGCAAGAAATGCTTCAAATTCTATGAAAGTCAGATAAAGTGGATCATGACAAATTTGGAAGACATTATTATGGCAATTTATGGTTGTTGATGGTAGTTTTAGAACCTCAAGATCCATTCGAAATTAATATGGATAGCCATTACTTGGCCTGAGCATCTGTGCATATTAGGTACCCACTTTCAACTTGGTCAGCTACATCATTAAGAGAATATAAATATAATGGTTGGATTATCATTTGACAACTTTTCTTTTTTGGTTATATTGCATGGTACAAATATTATAATTACGGACTTTCTCATGAATTAGTCCCCAATTGCAATTTTTTGCTTTGCTTTTTACCCATCTCAGGTTTAGATCTTGCTCTTTGGATAAATTCATGTTCACCATCAATTCCACTCTTTCTGTAAACTGCCGAATGTCTATAGTCTCTAGTCCTTGATTGCACTTATTCTTCTAAGCATATGTGTACTTGAAACATAACATCTCTTTATGATACAGAAAGCCAAGTGACTCTCATATTGACAGAACAAATAATATTGTTGCGATATTATCAAAAGCAAATTGTAGCTAATCTTCTTTGCATATGTCTTCTTATAATATTGTTTTTCTCCCCCACTACAAACATGGGCAAATTGTCAGACACATACGATGAGGCCCATCTTTGGCTTCTTGGTCCTGTGTGGCAATTTTTGTGGCAATCACATGGCAATGAGCACGTGGCTCTACCACGTGTGGTAGTGCCACACCACCAAAATTTTCTACGACGACGATGAAAAGGGGACGGGAGGGGGACATGGCACAACCACACAATTATTTGAGAGAGAAAAAGCGAGTGGAATGGACATTGGCTTTTTCCCAACATTAGTACTAGTTTTATTATTTGTGATACCAAAAGAGAGAAGAGATATGAGAAAATTGAAAGATCAGGTGACAAATAATTAGATTAGATTTTTAACTAGATTTCATTGATAGATTACATGAATGTTAGTTGGATGTTGAATAATTTGTTTTTGATTTATTGATTTGTTTAAGATGCAATCTACTTGAATGATCTTTGGTTAGAAAGAGAAATACACTACCAATCTCACCAATGTAGAAAAATCAGCATCTACACAGAAATTGAGATGCAAACACCAATAGAACTTAATCAAACTTGAATGAAATGATTATGTGTTGTTGTTGTTCGTACAAAACCAACAAGCTACTGTATTTCACACGTTGGATCCAAAAATAACAAATATAGATCATTCTACACATAGAATTGCAAGCAATCACCAAGATAGTGCACCAACGGATAGTAGAACCTAAGAGAACCATGTATAAGCATGAAATGAGATAGAGAAGAGAGAAGATTGCTCTCTCCATGAGTTACATCCTTTTATAACAGGTCCAAACCCTATTTGGCCCCTTGGATTTCCCACCAAAATGCTAACCCTACTCATTTTGGGTCTAGATTCAATGTACCCAACTATTCAAATTGAATCTACTCAAACATGCATTCTAACTTTCCCACACTTTCAAAAAGTGTTTATTCAAATGAAATTTAGACTAATGAACTTTGAAAATTCAACCTCTAAGTCTAAAACAAGTTTTGGCCTCAATATGCCAAATATGAAAATATTGCAAAATGTGATGAAACTAGTTGAATCTTTCACAATTTTCACAAATTTGTTGGCATGTAAAACTTGGCTACTTATGATAAAATCATCATAAAATTGCCCACCCAAAATGTGGCTAAAGGAAATTTTGTGGCCTTGGAATTGGCCCATAAAATATTTCACGGCCTTAGAATTGGCCTAAATGCACAAATTGTAATAGTCGACATTGCCACGCTAAATTTTCTATGTACTAAAATACTTTTTTGCTAGTACGTATAGACAATCATTCAGTGTGTGTTTTTTGTAGGGTACCGGTCTACCAGAACAATCCCAAGTCATGAGTCACAGAAGTTGCAAAAAAGACAATTCAAACAGATCACAACGAGGAGTAGGGCGAGTTTGGACCCAATATATAGAGCCAAAAGCATCCTGGGCACATAGCCATGCATAGCCCTAAGTTCCCTATACATAGATTCACCTAGAATAGAGTCCTAAGCATGGACCACCTATTCATAGAATTGTTATTGATAACTCTACACATGCATGCATTGTCTCATACCTTGTCTAAACTCCATTTAGTGTATTCTGGGCCTCACAAGGATATCAGTTACTTTCGAGTCACATCCAGTATGATGTGGCATAACTAACAGCTTGATTTACTGGAGTACCGTTGTATCCAAAAATAGGAGTATACTGAGTCGTACTTACTGGCCATGGACATAACATTAGGAGTCATGACCAATATCTCAAATCTCCTACAAAACACTCTTTTATGACCAATATTATTTGGCATCATTTAGATTTATGGCCATATTATGGTTAAACTGATCCAGCTAGTTTTATATCTCCGTTTTGGTATTGCTTGCGTCCCATACCACAAGTTCTTCCTCCACGAAAGCCCTTCACTTCCTGATCAAATTGTTACAAAAAATAATTTTTGTTAACAAGTATATGAAGTTCTCGAAAATTGTTTATAAATTCCAACTTCATCATACAATTTCCAACTCATATTTTCTTTCGCCCATGTTCATGATATGTATGGTCATTGAAAGGATAATAGGTTTCATCCTAATATGCCTTGAGTGACAGATTTAGAAATGGGGAAGAATGAGTTGACTTTTTCTTGTTCTTATTTCTTACTATATTGGTATGCCCCAGCTTCAAGCACATCAAAAAAATGTCTTTTTTCGTTTCATTTTAGTCTTTCCATCGTAGGCTTCTAAGCCATTTGGCCGTGCCCGTTTCTGAGAAAAACGACACCTTGGCTCAAAAAATCCAAGAACTTCTAGACATAGGTGTCCAATGTTGAGGGTATTACAGTGTAAATAAATAAATTAGTTGGAAATAGTTCGAGGGTCGTGGCATCCTGCGTGCGTAAGCCCATGGCCCAATGAGCACTTCTAAATAAATAATTTTGCCATGTAATTAAAAATAATATTAGAAGGCCAAAGTTAAGCTTAAACTTAAGTATCTCAGTTTGTGAAGTAGTCAATGGTCAAATGGTGTTAGGTGGGGTGTGTTTCTTCCTACACCATAGACTTATTTGTGCTTCTTGTGAAGGGTGTGGATTTCAATCCCACCTTCTTGCAAGTAGCCAATAGGAAACCAGGGGCAAGGGCCACCCCAAAGATAAAAAGGCGCCATTTGTAATGATTTTGCATGCTTAATAGAAAGGAGGAGGCTCTACTATTTTGTGAGCTCAAGCATCCTCATTTGCTAATCCCTCATGCTAATGCTATTGTGGTGTTTTCTACTTGCTTTCCATTTCAATGTTCTTGTTTTGATTAGTTATGGCTTTTCCATTAGCATACACATTGAGCATTTGAGCTAACCTACATCTCTCCTCTCTCTCTCTCTCTCTCTCTCTCTCTCTCTCTCTCTCTCTCTCTCTCTCTCTCTCTCTCTCTCTCTCTCAATATCGTGAATGTATGTGCTTAGAGTTAACAAAGGTAGTATTAAAAAAGTTAGTGTTAAGGTAGAGTTAGTAAGCACCTAAATTAGCAATTAAGTATAGTTAAGGCCCTATCTTTGTGTTCTAACACAGGCAGTGTGAAAAAATGGTCAAAATCTATTTTGGTTGTTTTATGTTTTTAGTTTGTGAGGAAAAGATCACATGTGTGGAGCATGTTCCCACATGTAGAAAAAGTCAAAAATAGTTTATGATGTTAACTTTAGGGGTATCACAAAGTTTTATGTCAAGCATCTTTGTGTAGAGTTGTGACAGGGCCAAAAATTGGCATAGTTGGCAAATTGGTCAAATCCACATGTAATGCCACTATTGAGTCAAAAGTCATTTGTGATGCAAACTCAAGCTATGTAGGCTAGTAAACAGGATTGTGATACTTGTATTAATGTAGTTTGATGAGTGATGAAATCAAAGTGTTGGCTTTGGTCAAGGGGTACAATAGGAATTGAGAAATCTTGAAGAAAGGTCCAATAGAATTGTAGGATGGATGCATCACTCATCCAATAGCATTAGAGAGGCTAGGATTAGGGGTCCAATAGCATGCAAGGAGGATTCTCCCCAGGTTTATATGTACTCCACTTTGGAATCATAATTTAAGTTGAGTTTTTTAGTCAATCTTTGTATGGTGGGATTTGCTTGTTCAATCTTCTCTCTCTACCCGAGTTGAATTAGCTCTATTCTCTCTCTACCTGAGGATAGGAGCTTAATTTTACTTAGTTTTATCAAAAAGCACTTCCTCTCATGTGTATGTACTTTGGTCATCAACAAATACATCCATCTTTGCCTCTATGCCTTGTGTTTTTGATCTAGATCTTGGAAATCAATCTAGAATCCGTCTACAAGTGCACAAGCTTGCTTAGGAGATCAATCACACACTTTAGGGCATTCCCAAACGTGTGAATTTTCACATGGTATCAGAGCCTACCTAGGTATTTGACGTTTGTTTCATCCAAAGTTCCAAAATTTTTCTTGAAAATCTAGATCTAGAGAGACTAGTTTGCTTCTCCCATGCTATCTTAAGCAAATTTGGATCAAGAGGGTCCATTATCATATGGATTGGACCAAATATGGTACTATACAGATTTTCCTGCTCAGACACATGTGAAGGACAGCCCAATTCATTTTGGTGGTTCTCTTCCATGTGTGATCCAAAATTGATGCTTGATAGCTAGTTTTAAAGCTATTTGAGTTTAGTTTGTGTAGCAATTGACTTCATATTGATTGGATCTCTCAATTAAAAGTTATAGTCAATTGAATCAAGGTGGGTAGGGCACCCAACCTGCTTGGACACTTTTTTCTTTTGACTCTATTATGCTTGTTTGATCAAAAATCTCACTTCTAGGCTTGCCAATCTTGTTTTCTTGAGATCTAGTTATCATTTTGAGGTCATTGCCACTTTCTTTCATACAATTGGATTGTATTTGAGCGATTTGTGGATTCTTGGAGTGTTTCCCACGTGCCAAAGATAGCTTGACCCAAACTTAGCCCATACTTCATCAGTTGATGTGAGATTGATCTAGATTAAGAGAGATTGGAAAAGCTAGTGAGGTCCATATCTCACTTTGTTGCACGATCTTGCATAGGAGTTGGTAGTACACCTTTAAAGGATCCTATAGTGAGAGAGAAGCAACATTTTAGTGTCTAAATCACAAGGAGTCTTCACTATTATATGGCATCTATGGGTTCCTACCTATTGGAATCTAGTGAAAGACTATCTACCTCCAACTATTCTATTTGGAAGGTTAGAATGGAGTCTATCTTGATACTCCAAGATGTAATGGACATTGTACTTGGGATTGAGGAGGAGCCTCAAGTCCTTCAAGAAGTATAAAAGTACAAGAAGAGAGCTAGGATGGCTCTCCACCTTACCAAGATGAATGTCTCTAATGAGGTTTTGACAGAGATTGGTGTTTGCAACTCAGCCAAGCAAGCTTGGGATTCTCTCAAAGATATTTATGAAGCCAAAAATACCACTAGACTCCCCACTCTTAGAAATCAAATCTTTCAAAGTTCTCAAAAGATTGATGAGAGTGCCACTAATTATGTGTTGAGAGTGAAAGATACTCATAGGGAGCTTGCTTGCATTGGAGGATCCATAAATTAAAGTGAGCTAGTCCAAGTCATATTTAATGGCTTGAGAGATGAGTATGAGAACCTTGTCCAATCCTATGCCATCAAGGAGGAGCTACCTATTTTGGAGGCTTTGCAAGGAGTGCTAATGGCTGAAGAATCAAGGCATGAGAACAAGCTATTAAGGATGGACAAATTGTCACTCAATCATAATGGTGAAGAAAAAGTTTTATTTTCCAAGCACAAAGAGAGGAACAAAAAGCAACACCAACACTTCTCTAAGGACAAAGCAAAAGACCAATATGAAGAGGATGTAAAACACCTGATCAAACAAATGTTGATTCTACTAACAAAGTGCATAGTTTACTTGACAAAGGATGAGAAACGAACTCGAACTCAAAACACTTCTATTTGTGGTCAACCTCAAAAGATTCATGAAATATCTTGTGGTAACTCAAAAGATTTGCGAACAAATTTCATATGGTGACTCGAAAGATTTGCGAACAAGTTCTTGTCGCGAAATATTCTATTTCTTGTTCATACCTCACATGTCGTGAACTTGGGATTGAGGAGGAGTCTCAAGTCCTTCAATAAGTACAAAAGTACAAGAAGAGAGCTAGGATGGCTCTCCACCTTATCAAGATGAATGTCTCTAATGAGATTTTGAGAGAGATTGGTGATTGCAACTCAGCCAAGCAAGCTTGGGATTCTCTCGAAGCTATTTATGAAGCCAAAAACATCACTAGGCTCCTCACTCTTAGAAATCAAATCTTTCAAAGTTCTCAAAATATTGATGAGAGTGTCACTTATTATGTGTTGAGAGTGAAAGTTACTCATAGGGAGCTTGCTTGCATTGGAGGGTCCATAAATCAAAGTGAGCTAGTCCAAGTCATACTTAATGGCTTGAGAGATAAGTATGAGAACCTTGTCCAATCCTATCTCATCAAGGAGGAGCTACCTACTTTGGAAGCTTTGCAAGGAGTGCTAATGGCTGAAGAATCAAGGCATGAGAACAAGCTATTAAGGATGGACAAATTGTCACTCAATCATAATGGTGAAGAAAAAGTTTTATTTGCCAAGCACAAAGAGAGGAGCAAAAAGCAACACCAACACTTCTCTAAGGACAAAGCAAAAGACCAAGATGAAGAGGATGTAAAACACCTGATCAGACAGATCTCGATTCTACTAACAAAGTGCATAGTTTACTTGACAAAGGATGAGAAACGAACTCGAACTCGAAACATTTCTATTCGTGGTCAACCTCAAAAGATTCGTGAAATATCTTGTGGTAACTCAAAAGATTCGCAAACAAATTTCTTATGGTGACTCGAAAGATTCGCGAACAAGTTCTTGTCGCAAAATTTTATGTTTCTTGTTCAAACCTCACATGTCGTAAAATTGTGGCCCGTCGCCTGTCGCGAACAATTCGCAAAATATTTTTTATTCTTCTTCAAGCTCAAAACTATCAACTGTCGCAAACAATTTGCGAAACACAAAGATGTCATGAAAAGACAAAGTGTCACAAACAATTCACGAAACACAAAGCTTAGACAAAGAGATAAACTGTCATGAACAATTCGCGAATAGAAATTATTCGAGCCTGGAAATAGAGTGCTTATTTGAATATCAACTGTCGTAACGGTTAGATCTACTGTTATAGAATTAAAAGGCCAAAAGACCTGTCCTGTAGCAATATAAATACATGTGGACTACTCATTGTAACACACTCTCATAACTCTCTCAATCAAAGACACAACAGCGAGATAAGACAGCAAGAGATGTATACTGATGATTTAGATTCAGAATTATAAATTTGTTTTTGATCAAAGTTTCTCATTGTCTAATATTGTTTGAAGTTGTCTCTTAATTTTGCATGCTAAATTCAATCAAGGCAAAATTGTTCTATTAGTACATAGATAAAAAATAGACCCGATTGAAGACACTGATATTAGTTTGATTTATTCAAACTTTCATCGTGTTTTCTAAAAAAGAATTATAACTATTTTTCCTACAGTGGTATCAGAGCATATCAGAGTCGATATAGTGGTATCCTTACACCCCTCTCAGCATCCTTCATCCACCAGTAGCCCCTGCCAAAGAACTTCGAGAATGCAATCTCAAAGGAAAAATAGCTTAGCTATTTTCTTCGAGCCCTACCCAGGTCATTCCACACAACTCAAACTTTACTGGCAAAAGATTCAACAATGACACTTCAAAAGGCAATAGATGGAGTCAAAGAGGAAGTAAAAGCTCATGAACGATATGACAATAATGGTGATTCCAAAAATGCGCTATTTACTCAGAAGAATAAATCTTCAAATAAGTCTAAGTTTAAGAGGGAGTCTTCTAAACAGAATGGAAATGAATCCAAGACAAATGATCAACAATCTGAAAAACAACAGAAAAATTTTGGTGATAGGAAGATTTGCAACAGATGCAAAGGATTAGGTCATACATAAGATAAGCGTTGGTTAAATCCAAAGATTGAATGCATTCATTATCATAAATGGGGTCATGGAGTACTAGACTGTTATCAGAATCCCAAAAATAAGGAGGAGCATAATCGAAGCAAACCTTCAGATTCAAACTATGTCGAAGACAAAGCAGAATGCTCCAGAGCATCAAAAGACATGACAACAAAAAATTCAGCAGCGTATGTTTGTGCTGATCAATGTTGTTCATCAAACTCAAAGATTCGAGAAGTAGTACTTGATTCGAAAGCCACGTCACATTTTGTTCCCTCGAAACAAATATTGTCTGAGTACAATAAGACGAATTATTCGATATTTATTATACTTGGAGATGGTTCTAAACACGTAGTTGATGGAACTGGTGCACTATGGCTAGACATGAATCAGAGTGACAAGAAACTGGAAGAAATTCTCTATGTCCCTACTCTTGATAAAGATATTATATTCGTAACAAAGATAGTCGATACAAGCATGTCAGTAACCTTCACAAAGGACTATTGTAAACTGTTTGATGAGATTATGATAACCTAGTTGCTAAAAGCAACAAAGAAGGAAATTTGTATTACTTAAACATTCAAACTTGAATCGAACAAGCAAATCATACTCAAGAATCAACATATATTATGTGGCACAAGAGGCTATGTCACATGAACATGGAATCCTTGTACCAAGCCAACAAAAGTCAGAGAATCGAAGGAGTCGAAATCAAAAGTCGAGATATTCGAACTACCTGCGAATCTTGTCTTAAAGGCAAAATGACTAGAACACCTTTTAGTAAGGATGTTTATAAAGCAAGCAAGGTACTGGAAATTGTGCATTCAGATATTTGTGGACCATTTGGAGTATTGTCTTTAGGTGATGCAAAATACTTCATTATGTGTATTGATGACTTCAGCAAACTCGCTTGTGGTATACTTTATTCGTACAAAATCTTTTTGAGAAATTTGTTGAGTATATGAATTGGGCTGAGAAGCAGATAGGCAATAAGTTTAAGCAAATTTGCATAGATTGTGGAGATGTGTACATTTCCAACGAATTCAAAGCTTATTGTACTGATCGAGGTATTATACATACGAAGACTGCATATCATATACACCTCAGCACAATAGAATAGCTATACGAAGGAATCGTACACTTATGGAAGCTGCTAGGTGTATGATGGCTCATGCGAAAGCACCAAAACAATTGTGAGCGGAACCAGTGGCTACATCAAATTATCTTCAGAATCGATTTTTGAAATCTCAAATACCAGATAAAACTCCTCATGAGATATGGTGGAAGTCAAAGCCAAATCTTGCACATGTTTGGACATTCGGATGCGCAGTTTATATGCACATACTAGACAAATTGAGAAAAAAAACTCGATGAAAAGACAGAACAAGGTTTTGTAGTAGGATTCGACTTACATTCATCATATTATCAAGTCTACATACCCGAAACTGGCAGAATAAAAGTTGTTCAAGATGTCAAATTCGATGAGTCAAAATAAATAGCACACAGTGATTTAGTCGACTATGATATTCTCAAGAATTATTATGAGCTACCAATGATAGAAGTAAAACAAGAAGAAGATGAACGAAAATTACCAGATTCGGAGAGATTTAAAGATCGAGTATCTGACAGACTTGAGTCACCAGTTCGAATTCCAGCAAAAAGGTTGAACCCAAAACTGCAGAATCGAACTCGAAACCACTTGTGAGAAGATCTGATAGACAACAAAAACCACCAGTAAGATTTGGTCAGGATGTTTTAATGAATGTAGCCATCGAATTTTGAGGTTTCTAAGACGAACCTCAAACATTCGAGAAAGCTATTGATGGACCAGATAAAGATCACTAGATTCAAGCAATGGAGGACGAAATCTCATCCATGTATAAGAACAATGTATGGACACTTGCACCTATACCTGATGGAAGAAAACCAGTTAAATCCAAGTGGATCTACAAGGTCAAAACAGGTCCTGATGGAGAGAACATCAGATACAAAGCAAGGTTCGTTGCAAAAGGTTTTTCACATAAGTATGGGATCGACTACACTGATACTTTCTCACCAGTAGTCAAACACACATCAATTTGCTTGTTATTCGCTTATGCAGTGGCTCATGATCTAAAAATCCATATTGTGGATGAGAAAACTGCTTTCTTGCACGCAGAATTAGAAGACAACTTATTCATAGACCAACCACTTGGTTTTGTAAGCCAAGATTATCCATCATTTGGATGTCACATGAATAAAAGAATAAAAGCATTTATGGTCTGAAACAAGCAGCCAGACAATGGCATAGAAAGAAGGATGAAACACTACGTTCTTTAGGCTTCAAACCTCTATTCATTGAATCGAATGTCTATATAAAGCATGTCCAAAATGAAATAATCATTTGAGTTGTTTATGTTGACGACACGCTAATCTTCTCAATAAAAGATAAACTAATTTTAGATGTCAAAAGAGACATTTCTGAAATATTTGAGATCGCTGACCTAGGAGAAGCAAAAAACTATCTAGGCTTGTCAATCGAGAGAGACTTTGAAGGTGGTAAGTTGTTACTTCACCAACAAAAGTACACTCAAAAAACCATTCAAGACTTCAACATGCTCAAATGCAAAGGTGTGCATACTCCCATGATACCTGAAACAATACTGAGCAAGGCAAATTGTCTGCAGACTCTTGAGGAAGAGAAGCGAATGGCCAATACACCCTATCGCAAGATAATTGGATCATTGTTATATCTTGCAGACAACACCAGACCTGATATAGCATTTGCAGTATATAGACAAAGCCAATTTAATCAGAATCCAAAATCGTTACATTGGAAGTTGGCAAAGAGAGTAGTACAATATCTCCAGGAAACAAAAGACTATGGAATGTGTTATTCGAAGGAAGCTGGATTTCGGATCGAATCTTACAGTGACGCAAGCTGGGCATTCATGAAGCATCAATGATAGCAAAAGTATTTCAGGAGGTTGTACTCTAGTATCTGGTGCAGCCATATTCCAGATAAACAAGAAGCAAATGTAGAACAACTGATCAGATAGATCTTGATTCTACCAACAAAGCGTGCAGTTTACTTGAAAAAGGATGAGAAAGAAACAAACGTGAACTCAAAACATTTCTATTCGTGACCAACTCAAAAAGATTCGTGAAGGATTCGCAAAATTTGTCTTGCAGTCAACTCCAAAGATTCGAGAAACAGTGTCTTGTGGAAGCTCATGGCTTTCTTGTTGAAGCTCAAAAGATTCGCGAACAGAATCTTGTTGCAAAAAATTTTTCTGTTTCTTGTTCAAAGCCTCAGATGTTGCAAAATTGTCGTGAAATCTTCTGGACTGTTCTTCGAACTCACCTGTCGCAAAACTATCTTGAACAGTTCGCGAAATATTATAGTTTCCTTCTTCAAGCTCAAGAATTGTCATCTATCGTGAACAATTCACGAATGACGAAAATGTTGCGAAGAGTCAAGTGTCGCGAACAATTCGCAAACACAAAACTAAAATGAAGAGACAGATTGTTGCAAAATATTCGCGAACAGAATTTATGCGAGCCTGGAAACAGAGTGTCTGTTTGAATATCAACCGTCGTAATGGTCAAATTTCTATTGTTACAGTATCAAAAGGCCAAAAGACCTCTCTTGTAGCAATATAAATATATATGAAATTAACTCAATCAGAGACACAATAGCAAGAGATGTATATTGATGAATCAAATTCAGAGTTATGAAAAAATTCGTTTTTTGATTAATAATTTCTTATTGTCTAAATGGTCTTGAGTTGTCTCATACTTCCGCATATAATTTTTGCACGCATATTTATTCAGAATAAATATTGTTCTATTAGTACATAGATCAGATAAAATCGCGATTGAAGACACTGATATTGGTTTGATTTATTCGAACTCGCATCATGTTCTATGTGAAAGAATAACTGCTATTTTTTTTACAGTGGTATCAGAGCATACGGAATTAAAGTTGATACAGTGGTATCTTCATATCCCTCTTAACATTTTTCATACATCCATCAGTAAGCCGCTATTTGGACCTTATTCAGAATTAAAAGATGTCATAGATCACCAACATTCAAGCTAAGATC
This sequence comes from Diphasiastrum complanatum, assembly GCA_029204225.1. Taxonomy (NCBI): domain Eukaryota; kingdom Viridiplantae; phylum Streptophyta; class Lycopodiopsida; order Lycopodiales; family Lycopodiaceae; genus Diphasiastrum; species Diphasiastrum complanatum. The sequence continues at coordinate 75,816,326 of CM055095.1, read as the reverse complement.
ACTACTATCTTGGACCCAGAAGGTTCAAACTACTTGATTTGGAAATTAAAGACTTCACTCTTGTTGAAAGGCAAAGGTCTATGGCAATGGATAGAACCAATTGAGAATAAGCCAGAAGCTACTCTTGGCAAAGAACTTCAAGAATGGAGTTTAAAAAATGACAAAGCTATAGCAATTATTGCGTCTTCAATGCATGACAATATAATGCTAGATCTTACATCAATTTCAAACGCAAAGGATTTATGGGAAGGATTTATTTCAAACGCAAAGGATTTCAGATGAAAAATGAGACTCGATCTCGTAATCAGATCATGTTTTTGGAAGACCAATTAACTTACCTACAGTGGGATGGCAAAGACCTGAACACATTCGTGCGAAAGATAAAAGATCTATTTATTTCCTTGCAGAATTTCGGTGCAAAGAATATAATTTCTAAGGAAAAACAGCTTAGTTATTTTCTTCATGCCCTACACAGGTCATTCCACACAACTCGAACCTTGTTGGTGAAAGATGCGACAATGACACTTCAAAAGGAAATAGATGGAGTGAAGGAGGAAGTAGAAGCTCGTGAACGCTATGACGACAATGGTGATTCATAAAATGCTCTATTTCTTTCCTTATCAAGGGTGTTGATTAGGAAGTGACTAATATCCTTAATAGATGATTGAATAGAGGATGATGCCATAGGAGGGTCAGCAACAGAAACTTCCTCATTATCTGGGATCTGAACTAACAAGAAAAGTACGAAACCACTCTGATATTCAACCACTCGACATTTCTTGTTGCAATAAAGACACATTGAACTGCTTTTGAAAAGATCAAACAATTTGGTGAACATTCTATCTAGTCTATGTTTGAAAGATGGGAAGAAATGAACAAGATCAGTATAATGCATGTACAAGAGTGAGCCTATGGAGATAACAGACTTACTAAGTATATCCCTGAATCTAACATAATGTTCATAAAATACGTCAGAATTTGGTTGTGCAGTTCTTAAAACATGTAAATATGGCCTGAATAGGCTGTGGAAGTAGTCTAGATTTTCAGTAATCCCAAATTTTTAAAAAAATAAACTCAGGCCTGAATCTCATGTAGATCCTGAGGAAGAGGCAATGGAACTACGACAGATATCGCACTTGTGCACGAGGGAGAACAAACAAAACAAAACTAACTCTAACGATCGCACACAAGAGGGATATATATGGCAGGTAGCAACTGAATATCACACTTGTGCGCAAGTAGGTATCATTGCAAAAAATGGACAACAAGGCATGCGCACAAGAGCGATATGTTGTGAATTTCGAGAAAGAAAAAAATAAAAAATTAATCAGGTTTTGTGCCTTTTATACATAATTTTCACACCTGTGGTCAACGGTCAATGGACACGTGTTTACTTCCAATTGGACTGCAAGCACTGGCATGTGTGAGGTGACACTTGGACACGTGTGAAATGACACCAATACACGTGTCTCGTGTTCATTCGTCGGTTCAACAACACATGTCGCTCTCGCATTTGGCCATACAAATCCCACACATGTAAAATGACAACCTGACATGTGTCGCTCTCGCATTTGGCCATACAAATCCCACACATGCGACAGGACATTCTTTCGCACGTGTGAACCGTGATATAAAATCACAAACTTCGATGAATTTTTTTCCCTTTTTTTTGGGGTCTGCATATCGTACTTGTGCGCCTCCTTCACAATCGATATTCTGCCTACTGCCTTCCATGCGCAGAAGTCCGATATTTTTGCCTACATGTCTCCTTATATCGGACTTTTCATCTCTCTTCTATACTAATCGATCTCTCTGATATTTGGCTCACACAGGTCCGATATACCGTACATTCTTTCCGTACATATCGGTCCTCTACAAGGGCTTCATAATCCTTCCTTGCTTATCCTAGTCGTCACGCACAAGTGTGATATCCCCTAGTACACTTCCATGGATAGGAGAAAGCAGACAAGGAGGGATTTCTTCTCTGCTGGCTCGTTCTTAGCTCCTGTAGTTGCCATTACACCTCCCGCTAGATCTAGAAGGCGCAACCGCAGCAGGTGGCTCTCTAAAATACGTAAGTATCAGAGATCAACCACTCTATTGATTCCCAGAGCTCCATTCTACCGTGCCGTCCGAAATATAACTAGAAATGATCTTGGACAGCTTGTTAGATTCACACCCACATCTCTCTAGTGCCTTCAAGAAGCTGTTGAAGACTATATGAGTCTTTCTTTTGAAGATTTATTTTTGCTTGCTATTTATTCCAAGAGAGTCACCATAATGCCTAAGGACTTTCAGCTACTAAAGATAATGAGAGAGAGGTTTTGCAAGTTACATGTATCTTAGCCTGCTGCTCCCATACTTGTTCCTCTAGATAGGACTGATCTTCCAAAAAATGTAAGGAGGTAGATACCACCAAATCTGTGAAGCCTAACCCAGAACCAATTGTAGATGATGCTACTCTAGATAATGTTGTAAATATAGCTACATTGATGTTGGATACCCTTGTACAAAGCCGATGTTGTAGATAGAATTGGTACTCCTTTTTGTTTTAGACTAGAGGAACTTGACTTAAGTATAAATTATAGAGTTGTTGATTGTTTGGATCTCAAAAATAGACGGGCTTTTATCAGTGATCCTGTGATAGAGTTTGGGCTTACACTCTTGCAATATGACATCGCAAGAGATTCTTCCAATGAGTTGCTGGTGCTGAGTAACTTTTTGCTTCAGGCCTTTAAGGAGAATAACGACATGGTTGACTCCATAGATGTTTTCTTGTCGTCAACCTGGTTCTTGTTACCAAATTCGTGTTCAGATTTGTCACTCGAATCGTCAGACTCTTTCGAGTTTGTGTCTACAATGTTAATTTCTTCATACGAAACATCAGCTTTATCGTTGCAGGCATCGAAGAATTTTTCATCATCAGCATTCTCATAACGTTCAAAGTACTGCACTTCAATATCAGATTTATAGAAAAAAATATTCAAGGCATACAAAGATTCTTTAGATGTAAAACTGGTGTCGGACAAAGGAGTTTCACCTTCATATTTGTCACGACTCCAGATTATGATTTGTTCTGCTGGCTTACCTCGATTATTGGTCTCACCAGTTTGAAATCTTAGCTCTCTGGATAAAGCCAAGGTCGTCCAATCAGCACAGAATAGGATGACAAACCGAGTGGTTTGATAACAATAAAATTCATGGTGAATGGCTTGGCTTGAATGTAGACGGTGACATCCTTCAGCTCACCAACAGGTTTTCATCATGTTGAATCAGCTAACTTGATGTTTCGTTGTGTTGGTTGAATGTCAGTCAGCCCCAGAGCATGAGCTGTGTCTTCTGTTATTATATTTACACTAGAACCAGAGTCAATTGGCACATTTTCGATTAGGCATCATGCAATAGCAACATCAATTTCAGGTGCACCGAGATCACCTAAATCAATGGACAAAACACCAGCATCTGGTAGAAAATTTTTTTTCTTCTTCTTTGTAGGCACATAAAGGCCTTTCAGCTGCTTTCTGTAATAAGTGTTATCTACCAACAGCTGTTCAAAAGTAATGTTTGGTCGAAGAGATCCGATATCAGTTACGATGTCATATTCTTTTGTCTTTGATTTTGAGGTTGGTTTATCAATAACAGCACTAGACAATTTCGTCTTCGCAATTTCTTCGTCTTCTTCCTTGAAAACGACCACCTTCTCTGCAGGAACAATCTTTAGTTCAGCGTCGATGATCTCCTTTGCTTCTGCTGAGATATCTTTTGCAAATAACTTCGCAGCATCACGGTCATAGTCAGGGTCATCCTTGAGATCTTCTTGAGTTGTGGATTTGTTCGTCATCTTGCTAGAAGATTTTGTCTTCGCGGATTTTCTGTGCTTTGTCGAAGATTTCTGATCAGGTTTCGAGGAGCTTTTGCTTCTCATGGTGACTTCAAAAATATTTTTCACGTCAGTCGGCTAGGATTGATCTTTAGTCATTGCCAATTTTTCTTCAATAACGTCAATTCTCTATACAATAGCATCTGTCACAGCTTTCGCTTTTGTGTCTGCGGCAGCTGGTGTTGCTACATACTGATATTTGGGCCGCGGATTCTGCGGATGAGGGCAGTCAGGATACTTGTGACCAGGTTCTCTACATTTTGAACATAATGGTACGAAACCAATTGGCTTCTGTGGTTGAGGACAGTCAGGAGAAAAATGTCCCGGCTCTCCACAGTTGTAGCAGTTGCCCGAAACTAGTTTATTCAAGGTTTGAGACTTCGCTGGTCCAACAAATTTAGGAGGATTATGTCTTCTTGGTGCGAATTTGGGTCTATCTTGCTGGGCTGATGCTGCAGTACCCTGTACATAGTTAGTAGTCGCATCATTCTAAAAAATAAAAAGTACCTCCTAGGCAGGATCTTTAATGTATTTGACATTAACGAAAGTGCAGTCTTCCTTGGTGTGTCCAGATGTTCCACATCCAGATTCCTGAGTTAGAAGAAGATACCTTTGGTCTTTTATCTACAACTTTTGAGATCTGCACTTTCAAGTCATTAAATTTTTTATTAAGGTCAGCCATATTACTTTTCCAAAGCTTTTCCACTTTGGAAGTTGATGACTTATCCTCGACAACTTTCGTGTCGTTCTTTCATTTAGTTCGTCGTTTATTCTTTTTCTCTCCTTTGTCAGCATCTGATTCTGATGAATTGCTACTTTCAGATTCCAAGCTTGAAGAACTACTACTGGAATCTGAATCTGAATCATCATCGTTGTCATTGGAATTAGTCTTAGACTTTCGAGATTTCTTCGTTGATCGCCGCTTTCGTGCTAATTTCGAAGTCTCAAAATTTTCTACACTAGCTATAACAGTTGCTAAGGAGTTCATGTCCCCTTGTCTGCAGTATCGATCAATCTTTGGTGGTAGACCAGCCAAAAACCATTCGATTTGCATATCCACGGGATATACACCGGTTAGTTTTCCTATGAGGTTTTTAACCTTACGTGTATATTTGCGAAGAGATTCTTTACTCTTCTTCTGAACATCGTTCAGTCGTCCAAGAATTCTAGATTTGTAACCTATCTCTCTGAACTGGTTCAGAAATGCATCTTTCAACAGGTACTAGGTTCCTGCACGGCTTGGTTCTACCTAACTATACCAGATACGCACCTGCTTTCTTAGCAGACTAGGAAAAATTTGTAGTTTGTCTACGTCAGTTCCCTAATATTCGCATTGGCTATTGACTCAAATTGTGAGACATAGCTATCTGCATCATCGAAGCTAGTCCCTTTAAAATAATCATATTTAATTTTAGAGATAGAAGTGAAGCGTGTAGTAGGGCCCTCCATACAGAAGCTAATTAGGAGTTCAAGTAACTGAGCAGTGATTTTGTCCAGATTTCTATGACTAATACTTTCACTCTGTCTTCGTAAAAACTCTCTAAGCTTCCGATATCTTTCTAATCTCGATTCTCTATCTGACATACATTAGAGATGGAAATGGATCTTCAAATTTCTTATAACTTTTCCTAAACTATCCCCAGCAACGACGCCAAAAATTGGTATATGTCGTGCTATACCAGCAGGTTTAATATAGATTTTGTAGTGAAAAGTATCGTTCCCACAGAGGATAGCAATAGAAAGTTACATTTTTGGTGTAATTATGGCAGGTGGTTTTGAATGTTAGTTTGGTTGTCGACAGACATTAAAAAGTAACTAGTATTACTTATATTTGGAATGGGTAATGTTAATGAATTCGAAACAACAATCTGGCCTCTATCAAATTGAAGGAAGCGTGTTCTACAAATGAAATGTTATCAGAGTAGAACAATAGACTACACTCTGGCTGACTAAGGTGTCAACAGAGAATCGAGAATTGTTCGATGTGTTTGCGACTATGCAGACAATTAATTAATCGAGTTCACGAACTACTCATTCCTAGACAATACTCCTCAACAACTAATGCCCAACTTAATGGTTAAAGAGCACGGATGGTTTTAGAGCACGTTAGAAACTTATGTCAATGCCAATCAGGAAAACAGATCAAAGACTCAATTCTTCAGACAGGGACTGTCATCTAATTTGTATACATACAACTTAATTCAATGATCGTGCTAGACTGCACAAAGATAGTCATTATTCGAGTGTCGAAAAGAAAGTATTCGCGACAAATGAATAAGATGATCTTAAGACGGTTCTTTAGAGCATGCTTTATGGAAACACAGCAAACGACTGTAATGCACTAGAGCGTCTGTCTGATCAGAGAGTAATTCATGAAATGCGCTAGAGATTGTTAGCAGACTCAAGATCACTCACACTCAACAGTGCGGAGAATAGAGATAAGGGAGAATAACTCACAGAACTCTATTCACTTCTTCAATCCCTTACGTAATCATAAACTCTTTTCTCTCGATGATTGAGACTGAAGTGTGAGATCAATATATGTTCTACGGGGCGAACAAACACACCTCTTAAACAATAGGTGTGTTGCTCATGCGAAAGGGTCTAGTTAAGAATTAAACTGAAAATACATTCACCTATACCATAAGAGGTATACTTAACTATGAGTTAAAGTTTCTCTAGTTTAACATGTCTTTTCATAACTAGTCGTTTCGTATGGACGACCTAGTTAAGGGTTACCCAAGGCAATGTCTTTTCCTATTAAAGGACTAGCCCTTAATTTATAAGGCAAGTACCTGGGAGATATTATCTCGAAAAATGACTTAGGCCTTTTCATGATTTATACTTAACCAGCTCATATCTTCATTTTCGAGTATATTATGCCATATTTATGCTGATATTCAATTTTTGACATTTGTGTGGCATCACACTCTTACTTTTCCTAAGTTATGTTAGACATATACTCCGATATCCTGTAAATGATTAAGTATGATTTGGATTTCAGAAAATTATGATTGATGAATCATATGGATCTAAATATTTATGGTTGACGAATCATAAATAGATACTTAGTTATAGTCAGACGATTATAAGGAATTGTAATGATTCTTAAGTCTGTTGATTAATTCTTGATTTGTTATTTGAGTAAGAATTCAGATCAGTGTTTTGAATCTCTCTATTCTAGTATTTTATTTAAGAACCTATGGATCTCACAGATATTCTCACAAGATAAGTATTTTATTTGAAAAAAAATTAATTTATCTAGTGGATGTTATTCTGCTACAGTTTATGGTCTATATATGCTTGAGTACAGTTCTTCATTTGATTGGATCTCCAGTTTTCCATTGTGGTTTATCTTGTAAGCAGTCTCTTAGGGAGCTTTCCTTATACCTAAGGGATATCTCAAATTGACAAAACCGGAAACCCGATAAACTATTGCCTTATACGAAGAGTATATTTGTAGATTTTCTAACATTTCATGTGATTTTTTGAAAGGTCATTTTAGTACCCTTTGACCTTACGAAGTCACATGAATGTAAAATGTAGTTGTTTCTAAAAATCATTTTCTCCTATTTAAATCTTCAATGAATCCTTTCCTGATTATACAAGTCAATTTCTATCTTAAGATAAGTCATTCAGAGAAAAGTGTTGGGACATGAATAGTATTTGATAGTATTAATGCAACACGTTTCTTGACTTTAAAGATTTTTTTTTGCAATTTTTCTTGGTAACATCTCCTTGGGCTATCTAGACTGATATGCACCCCTTGGAAACTTGTGTGGTTTCCTGTTAAAAGAGGGAGAAGTAGGAAGAATAGAACAAAGAAACATCTACCAAAGATTCCAGGAGCAATCTATTACTTGAATAGTTGAGGACTTGATTCAAGGACGATAGGATATTTTGATATTACAGAAATCCTCTAAGGATTATAGTATATATCCAATTGGAAGATAGAAGAGAAGAAATATAGAAAACACTCTTGCAGTAGAGAAATTTGCTGATCACAAGTCCGATTGATTTGTATCATAACTAGGAAATTCACTTTGCAATATATTCTTTTGAGTGAATCTCCAGTTGAGATTTTGGTTGTGAAATAGTATTCTATGAGAAATAACTCTCTTAGAGTTAACTGAGCTACATGATTCTCAGTTGGAACAACAATGGTTACAAATGGGATGAAATCTATAGAGATTTGCTATGTTGTGAATCATTGTGTAGATCATAATTTCATTGCGCAAAATTCTAATTATGTAAATCTACACTGTATTCCATGGACTTAAGTTTAAAGCATGCATAAACTAGTCGTTAAAACATAGACATATTGATGAGAATTGTATAGAGACAATTTTTCACCGAGTAAAAGTGGCTTATAGACCTAGGTGGAATTAGAATTAGATTGAATGTGGTGTTTTGGATCCACACCTATACATTCAAATATTTTCTAAATCCAATACAACTAATGGAGTCACGAGTGATCCTTCTAAATTACTTGTTTCAATCAACAATATAATCTTATTATTGATGATATGTATTGCTTATAAGTCACAATCTTTATAAATTATTCTTTGGTCCATTTCAGAAAGGGTTTGTGCGTAGAGGACATGAAATACTTTTGGCCTTTATCTTTATCTCGGTTGGAAAAAGATAGAACGTTATCCCGATAACTCAAGATGGAGTTGGATAATGGAGGTAAGTTGAAAGATAAGGCAATAGCACTCTGATTATCACAGAATAAAATTGTGGGGTTGTATTGATACAAATTAATATCTGACAGTAAATTTCTCAACCAGAATGTTTCCTTAATAGATTGAGAAGCAGCAATGTATTCTGCTTCTGTAGAAGAAAGTGTGATAGAGGTTTGATTACGACTGTTCCATGAGATAGGACCGTCGTTGAAGAAGAATGTAAATCCAGATGTGGACTTACAATTGTCTACATCTCCTCCCTAGCTTGCATCAGAATATCCACTGATCTGATGAAGATTGTCATTGCTAACATCTCCATAGCAGATGCACTGGTCCATGGTAGCTCAAATATACCTCATGACTCTTATGAGAGCCTTCCAATGGGTAATGCCAGGATTAGCCATATATTGGCTGAGTGAGCTTACTGCAAAAGAGATGTCTAGTTTTGTGCAGACCATTGCGTACATGAGAGATCCAAGTATCGATTGATAAGTGATAGGAAAAACTATCAGTGACTTAAGTATGAAAATATGGTACTGAATTGCAGAACAAGAAGACAATTAATCTATCGGCTAGTAGAGTCTTGTACTGTGAAAGCTTATCAGGCTACGAAAATAGCTCTGATACCATGTTGGAGAAAGAGGGTGTGTGAGTGTGAGAAACTAAAATAGCTCGAAAAGAAAATGAACACGAAAAGAAACGAACTCGCAACTTGAACAAGAAACGAACTCGAACGGAAAGTGTTTTTGCATAGCGGAATGAGCTATATTACTCTTTCCCTAAGCATGCTATGCCTATTAGAAACGAACAAAACGTTAGTAATAGAAATCATGGTCGATTTGATTACGTAACCAAACATTAAGCAACAACACATCAGAAGGATAATTTATCGCAAACAACTAGACAAATTATTAGTCGCAAATGATTCGCGAAGAGCTAGACTGAGCTCTACTGATAATCAGTCGCAAATTAGTCGCGAAAGGCAAGACTAAATATTAGTCGCAAACAACTAGAATAATAATAATTTGCTAAGAATAGATTACCAGATTGAGCAATAAGAGAGTCAGACAAAATGCAGGAAAGCATAGCAATGTTGACACAAATCTGAACGCAGAACAAAACAGAGCTGTTATCAGATTAAGTATAGCAAAATATACATGTCAATAATGTTGTGGAGCACAAGACAATAGCGGACGAAACCTTGTGCTCTACAAAGCTAATCCAATTTGTAAAAGGAATGAACCTATTATTGACAATACAAAGAATCAATGCGCGAGGGCATCTACTTCGTCTATCTCTGATAAGCTTCTGATGCTATTGTTTTTCACACATGACGTTATCTCACATCTGTAGAATACACAAATGGTATTCAATATATATACACAATTTTACAGGTGTGCAGATGAAGAAAGTGCAAAGTGGATGTGTTGTCCATAGGAGATCGTGAGTGGCTGCTGTCGTTGTCAAATCTGTTAGCACAGTTGCATGGGATGAGCGTGAAAAGGCCGCGACATGAACCTTTGCTGAATTGAACATTGGTGAAGATGCAAAAAATGCGACACTTTGACAAATTCAAACATTTAATTTACAAGGTGCCTTCACTTTTCTGTAAGGGCACCTTCGGCCTTTTGTAAGGTAGTATCGTCTTTTTCGCCTGTCACAAATCACGTGTAAAAACACAGTATCGCATTTTTCGCCTTTCTCACCCGTGGAAATTTACTTGTATTTATGTAGACAGTCGTGTTTTTCGCCTGTCTTATTTTACATGTAAATATGCAGACTGTGTGACAACATGAGTAAAAATACAACATGAATGGAGGCAGATTAAAATGGGATTTAGGAGAGTAAAGAAGATAAATCCATCCTTGGATTAGGACTTAATAATAATCACCTAACAACATACTACTTTAATGCATGAAAAAGGATGTTATAAAAATCCATAGCTATTGTAGCTCTAAAAATCCATGGTTAAATCGACTCTTTTATGCGATGATACATTTTCCCAGTATGCCTTATGGTTCCCGGAACTCAACTAGCCTTAAGTTGGTCAGATTCCAATGGAGTATGTGGTAAAAATTGGCAGGATACTCTAAGTTGTGAACAACATCGATTTGCAAACTGGAGAGGTCAAGTGGAAAAATGGTGAGTACATTATGCATACCATCATGTTCACTAGATGGTAGCGTTTTCCAAATTTTGAGTCTAGATATTTTAGTAGACAATACTAAAAATGGTGTGCCTATGTTGCGACTTAGCCATGATAGCTTGTTTCAGCTGTTCCTGGCGGACTACCTACTTTGGTGTTTCACAGAGGTCGGGTCAAGTTAACGCACTCTCCATAAATGACGAGAAGACGTTTTCAAACTTGACGATTTATTGTCGTTCAACTAACCCGTCTATTCTAGCAAAATGTATAGCAAAAAACGCATTTACTTAGTTTTTGTAAGGTGCATCAATTTAATACGATGTCAATAAATCCTAATTACAATTAGTCTTGGTTTTGGCTGATAAGTTGAAAAACAAAAAGCAATCTATTCTCTAGACAACCACACAACATTTGTCATACCTTACTATAGTTCCAAACTGAACTCCTATTGGTGCAAAAAATGGTTCACTATCAAATTCTAAATCGTTTGTGTGAATGCAACTACGAGATCTAAAACTTAACCACCCTATGGTGGATGGCTCAAAATAGTACATGACCGAAAGCAATGACGGTTTTAACCTTTAAGATGATATGATTAATCCTTCAAGAACTTGATTCAACTAAAACACTTGTAAAACCTCACTTGAACCACAAATGATTATGGCTACCATACCACACCACATTTTGATTGAAAGTAAAAGCTTATGGAAAATAGCCTCATGAACTTATTGGGATGAATAGCAATGCAAACCCAAGTCAAGTAAAATCTTACAAGAGGGAGATTCACCACAACACACATAAGGTTCTCAACACTTCTTTTGTTCATTCCATTTCAATCAATTAGGTAAGTACAACGGCTCTTATAGCCTCGCGACTGAATCCTAAAAGATAATAGCCATAAATACCTAACTTACTTTGGTAACAAATTCTAGAGTTCAAGCCCTAGATCGATTTCCAAAACTCGATACATATTGAATTTTACTTAGTGATTTCATCCCAGCTAGAAAACTACTAAAAATTTATTTACTATAATAAAGTCGGCATTACTACTCCCAATAAAGTTAAGTTCTAATTCTTAACAAAGATAAAAATATTGAAAACAAGATTAAGTGAGCCATCACAAATAAGAAGAAATATCTAATTGATGCAACACAGTTAATGCTATTCAAGGACATATCGAATAACCCACACCAAATCAAATCAACTTAAAATCAGCTTAAATGAAGGACCTCTAAACAAAGGACAAATATGAACTACATATACCTTAGAGAGAAGGTCGACCCTGAAGAGAATATATATGATGATGCATATTTGCACGTTATATAAAACGTTGTATCTATCCACACACTTGTTTCTTATTGGAGCAATGTCGTGTAACTAGGATGCCACATTAGAAGTTGTACACATGTAATTTTCTTATTGTTATAATTAGTTAAGTAATTATAAATAAGAACTGGCACATCAGTTTTTGAGGGATGCGTTCATTCGCACTCGGACATCTATTTGTACTCCATACACATCCCATTGTAACCGTCGAGTTTCCAGAAGAACAGAGAGTTTTCTTGAGTCTTTGAGATTTCACTGCTCTTCACTTTCATATGTTATCTGAATGCTGAGTGCTTTTATGCTTACAGTTGATAGTCTCGGCCTGACGGATTTATCATATGTTTGATTACTCTAGTCTGACAATACTTTTAGCCTCAATACTGCCGTAAGTGTTCAACCGTAAATTCGATGTTGAGATTGTCTTTAAACTCATCGGTTGTTTAATTGCTTGAGTAATTGAACTAAACTTAATTGATATCAAGACATTTGAAATCATTATTTCGTTAACTTTGCAGAATGTCCATTCTTACACATTCTAAAGAGTTCACTGTGTTGTTGTAAGTTGGTATTGATTGAATTTTGCTTACGGATCCTTTCTACAAATCAATAAATCAAAAACAAATTATTCAACATACAACTAACATTCATGTAATCTATCAATGAAATCTAGTTAAAAATCTAATCTAATTATTTGTCACCTGATCTTTCAATTTTCTCATATCTCTTCTCTCTTTTGGTATCACAAATAATAAAACTAGTACTAATGATTGTGTATACGTACTAGCAAAAAAGTATTTTAGTACATAGAAAATTTAGCGTGGCAATGTCGACTATTACAATTTGTGCATTTAGGCCAATTCTAAGGCCGTGAAATATTTTACGGGCCAATTCCAAGGCCACAAAATTTCCTTTAGCCACATTTTGGGTGGGCAATTTTATGATGATTTTATCATAAGTAGCCAAGTTTTACATGCCAACAAATTTGTGAAAATTGTGAAAGATTCAACTAGTTTCATCACATTTTGCAATATTTTCATATTTGGCATATTGAGGCCAAAACTTGTTTTAGACTTAGAGGTTGAATTTTCAAAGTTCATTAGTCTAAATTTCATTTGAATAAACACTTTTTGAAAGTGTGGGAAAGTTAGAATGCATGTTTGAGTAGATTCAATTTGAATAGTTGGGTGCATTGAATCTAGTCCCAAAATAAGTAGGGTTAGCATTTTGGTGGGAAATCCAAGGGGCCAAATAGGGTTTGGACCTGTTATAAAAGGATGTAACTCATGGAGAGAGCAATCTTCTCTCTTCTCTATCTCATTTCATGCTTATACATGGTTCTCTTAGGTTCTACTATCCGTCGGTGCACTATCTTGGTGATTGGTTGCAATTCTATGTGTAGAATGATCTATATTTGTTATTTTTGGATCCAACGTGTGAATTACAGTAGCTTGTTGGTTTTGTACGAACAACAACAATACATAATCATTTCATTCAAGTTTGATTAAGTTCTATTGGTATTTGCATCTCAATTTTTGTGTAGATGCTGATTTTTCTACATTGGTGAGATTGGTAGTGTATTTCTCTTTCTAACCAAAGATCATTCAAGTAGATTGCATCTTAAACAAATCAATAAATCAAAAACAAATTATTCAACATCCAACTAACATTCATGTAATCTATCAATGAAATCTAGTTAAAAATCTAATCTAATTATTTGTCACCTGATCTTTCAATTTTCTCATATCTCTTTTCTCTTTTGGTATCACAAATAATAAAACTAGTACTAATGTTGGGAAAAAGCCAATGTCCATTCCACTCGCTTTTTCTCTCTCAAATAATTTTGTGTGGTTGTGCCATGTCCCCCTCCCGTCCCCTTTTCATCGTCGTCGTAGAAAATTTTGGTGGTGTGGCACTACCACACGTGGTAGAGCCACGTGCTCATTGCCATGTGATTGCCACAAAAATTGCCACACAGGACCAAGAAGCCAAAGATGGGCCTCATCGTATGTGTCTGGCAATTTGCCCATGTTTGTAGTGGGGGAGAAAAACAATATTATAAGAAGACATATGCAAAGAAGATTAGCTACAATTTGCTTTTGATAATATCGCAACAATATTATTTGTTCTGTCAATATGAGAGTCACTTGGCTTTCTGTATCATAAAGAGATGTTATGTTTCAAGTACACATATGCTTAGAAGAATAAGTGCAATCAAGGACTAGAGACTATAGACATTCGGCAGTTTACAGAAAGAGTGGAATTGATGGTGAACATGAATTTATCCAAAGAGCAAGATCTAAACCTGAGATGGGTAAAAAGCAAAGCAAAAAATTGCAATTGGGGACTAATTCATGAGAAAGTCCGTAATTATAATATTTGTACCATGCAATATAACCAAAAAAGAAAAGTTGTCAAATGATAATCCAACCATTATATTTATATTCTCTTAATGATGTAGCTGACCAAGTTGAAAGTGGGTACCTAATATGCACAGATGCTCAGGCCAAGTAATGGCTATCCATATTAATTTCGAATGGATCTTGAGGTTCTAAAACTACCATCAACAACCATAAATTGGCATAATAATGTCTTCCAAATTTGTCATGATCCACTTTATCTGACTTTCATAGAATTTGAAGCATTTCTTGCATCCATGGATAGAAAAGCAGCTCTGGTTCAAATTGAATTAAGCCATCACTAGAGAGATCCAACTAAATAGTGAATAACAGGTCTAATTAATGGAAAATGCAAAGAGAATAATGATGAAGTAGATATGAGTAATCCTTGGAGTAGTGATTATGGAGATGCTGTTGCTACATGGGGGTGGGGTTCTCAAGCATTGTTTCCTGAGATGGTTGCGAATAGAATAATCTTAAAGTCATCTCGTAGGCAGAAAAAATAGCTCCATTCACCAAATAAGCTCTTGCAATAGCAGTTCCAAGTCCTCGAAAGAGCACTGAAACTCCCTCCTCTCGGATGCTCCTCGAGATGCAATCAGTGATACCTTTGTATCTCCCGCGACTGTCACGTCCCTGTCCCTGTGCCTGAAGGCGAGATTTTACAACGTCCAGTGGATAACAAGCTATCCAACTTAATGCTCCAGCACATCCACCTGCTGTGAGCATGGTCATGACAGTTTCACCCCCATTTTTTCGACAACCAGGATGCAAATACTCTCGAATATACTCATATGCAGCAAAGTAGACACCATGGCTAGGAGCATCTCGCAGCACAGTCACTCTGAAACCTCTGTACAGTCCTCTCACACCCTCCCTCTTGATGATGTCTCGTGCAACATCACAAGGACCATCAAAATTGATGGTGGGCCGAGATCTTCCGCCGCCGTGAGCCGTGTGTAGCTGCAAGCGAATTTTGACAAGATCTACTGGTGTCAATATTAGTGTCTGCAAGGAACCTGCTCCTATTCCAGCAGCTGCAACTCTGTGAAGAGGCAAAGGCTCACTCTTTTCAACAGCTAAAGCTCTAGATAAGAGAGCGTACGCCTGAAATGCTACAGCATTCTATACAGCACAACCAACAGGTCAAAGGATCAGTCAGCCAGAGTTGCTTCCGGGTATTAAGCTCATTAAACTTCAGGTACAGATATTACTTCAAGCGGAGAAATGTAGAGTAAAACTCTGAAAACATTCGCACATTTTGGCATACAACTATATATTATGGAAATCCTCTTGTAAACACAAACTTTTAGTCAACAGCCAATCTTCCTCCAATCATGAGGCAATCAAAACATAACAACCAAAACTAGCATTTCGCTACTAGATTTCACAGGGTCAAGAGGCTCCCAATAGCAGGTTATTTTGGAATGCTTATTTTTAAAGCTGAGGGAGATAACAGTATTGACCGAGCTTATAATTCATGTACGTAAAAACCTGAAAGCTTAAATTTCATCTGGAAAATGGACTGTTTGCTCTCCCTTGTAGCTACTTTCTCCCAGAAGCTGATTGAAGCGTACAGAACAGTAGATCAAAGTACAAGACACGTGATTGCTAGTGGTTTTTGGTATTTATGGGATCACCACGAATCAAACCTGGTTGCCCGAGCCAAACTCAAGCACGCATGATACACCCACGTGTTTGCTTATGGCTGCAACAGTTTCATTCTACTCAACAATGTAAGCAATCCTCGCGAAAACGGAAAGTGGTCCACCATACATAGAAAGAACTAAACTATGTGATTTACAGAGGTTAATAAGGTGGGGTAGGAAGTTCTCTAGGATATCATAACTGACTGAAGGAAGTGTTTCCGCAGCAAGCACGATCGTTATGAACAAAGTTTTAGCGCAATACAAACCCTTACTGATGCAGAATGGTTTTCTCTAAAGGCCAAAATGTGATACTAAGAGCTCGACATCAATGACCAGATACACTAAATATATTCACGTTCTTGAACTGGTGAGGCATGAGTTCATAACTTCTGATTGCTCGATCAAGCTTTGGGTTTGATGCTCTGAATAGAACTTTTAGCCTGATACCACACGAGGGAGATCCTTGTAGCTGCGAATACATTAGTGGCTCAATCCAATTTAGCAAACTACAATAGTTGGATGATTCCTGCACAGCAACAATGACCATTAACTAGTGGTGAAGATCTTAAGCTTGCAGTTTTCATCGACCTGTACAGGGATACTAGATAGGAATCGGCAATCCTTAGAGGATCTTAAACAAGATTAGAGTTTATTCTTTTACTATTATTTCAAGCTGTACATGCAAAGGTTGGAATAGGATGCAATGCTTGCAGCATCTTCCAAATGATGAGCATGCTTCCAGCTTCTTGTTGATCATAAGAGCTAGCTTTCAGGATATACAGCTTCACGCTTCTTCTCTCCTTTGCGTAGAAGGATTGATGAAAAAAATGGCATTCTTCAGTCTGGGAAGCATGCTTGAATTATTTATGATCGCATTGTTGAGTCTGTTCTAATATGTAAATATAATCCCAAAAAAAGGCACAACCGATGTCATAAGTTGCTGCAGTTTGCTACAGGGAGCTTGATTAATGAGTAGATTTACTGAGTGATGGAAATGCAGATGCTTGATAATTGAGACTTGAAAGATTGATAAAGAATCAACCTGAATAGCGACAGTGGCAAGAGGCGAGGACATCCCTTTGAAGAAAGCAGACGACCCTTCGGTGGCTAGCAGATGGCGTACCACCGCTCCAGCCGTAGTTGGCCCAGAAGCAGAGGGCCGCTGCGGCTGCTGCAAGTGGATTCGAATGGTGTCCAGAGGATGGCCAGCGATCACCCCTGCTATGCCACCCAATCCACCTGCTAGAAAGTCTTTTCCCAAAGAAAATGTCAAATGATCCCGCCAGAACTCCATTCCTTCTTCTTCTTCTTCTTCCTCTGTAAGTCTAAACACACAATTGACTTGCCTTATTCCTTGAACCAAGCCTCCTCTCTGCCTAGCAGCATTCCTGTGATCATGATCAATATACTGCGATCAAACCCTGCAGCAAATGAGAATTTCCTTCAGAACCCACTTCTTTTTCGATGCGGTTTTGATAGTATCAGCTCCCTCTTGCATTTTGTTGCAGATTTTCCGTAACCCGAGAAGTCGATTACATCGCTTCAAACTATTAGTCAAGATGAACTTCCAAAACACATGGGATGCAGAAAAAGGGTACACCGTAGAGCACCTGGCGCAGCTCAATCCTTTGTTGCCATCAACATCTCCCTGCACAGGTCACGATCAGGAATTAATACGCGCTTACTTTTCTCATGAAAATATAATCGCTGCAGAATTGCTCTGACAGCAGCATTGCAAGAAAAACACATTGCTTTTCCTCCTTTTGATAAGGTAATGAGTATGCTTTCGTCACACCTCTTCTCATGACCTTATCTCTCCCTGTTTGTCCTCTAGGCTCTATCGCTCTCTCTCTCACAGACACACTTACATGCAGTCTATCTACACATTATGTCTTTGTCTGTCTGCACACACTGTCTTCAGCTTTCCACACGTTGTATACCCACTGGACTGACTGTTAACCTTCAGCAGCAATGACCATGTTAGGAAACGTACTTTCCACCTAAATCCTTGGTTGGCACTGATGTTCCCCTCCCGGACCCACATGAGTCCTGCTCTCCTTCATCAGTACATGATCCTACACCTCTATCCCCCCTCAGCTGATCAGAGCTCTCTAGACTCTTCTCTCTCTCTCTCTCTCTCTCTCTCTCTCTCTCTTTTTTATCAGCTCCCCAAATCCTCCACCAAAGCCAACGCCAAGTAAAAACCCACTTCCAACACCATTGCCTGCATTAATCCCAGGAATTGTGAGGGTGATAGCTCAGCCACAGGTTCGAGGAAACAAAGCATAATCCTCGATATTCCTCATGCCTCATGAGGTACATGGTAACCTGAGGCAAGGAGGCTGAATATCTGGACGTACCTTGCCTTTTCATAAAGCATTCCTAATTTTTTTTTTCTTTGCTATTTAATGTAAGTAAGCATATTGCAATCTTAATATTTTTACTTTTTTATTATTTATGATCTGTGTGTGTTTTAGGGTGTACACAAAGATAAAAATATTAAGGATACTTTATGTAAAGTGATGCATTCATTTGAGGGAGTTCCTAGCAAGCGAGGCCACGTTTCGATGCGTGTTTCGTGCACACCTCCAATAGCAGGAGAAAAATGGTGTAGAGGAGAGAGCTTTGCAAAAAGGCACCTTCATGTTAAATGATGGCAAGGACGGTCCGGTTGGACCAGTGGGTCGCATTTAATCCTTGGACCACTTGTCTTTTCTTGAATGTGACATGTGGTGCCAATTTGTGGCTGCCACAAGCATGTGACAAATGCCCTCTTAAAGAGGCTGCCTCTGAGGTAGCCTCCTACATGTGGCTTAGCTATGAGAGAGAACTCCATTGCCAAAATCTTTGGCTTTCTTGCCAACCAAAAGCAAAACTGAAAGCTGAAAAGAAAGAAAGAAAGAGAGACGGGGGCAGGCAAGAAATAATAAAACTAGAAATAAAATGCACTTGTACTCCAATGGCCCATTTGACTTTCACAGTAAGTCAAATGTTTTTAAGCAAAGTATTAATTACAAGTCAAACTTTACAAATAATTACCGTTTCTTTTTTTATCCAATTCATTGAAAGCCAATAAAAATTAAATTTTGCTTCTAAACATACAAAATAATTACTCTTTGAAAAGCCTAAAAGGTTTTTAATTTTTTTTTTAAAAAGTAGCATGGTACACAATAACATATCACAGGAGTTCCGACGTGTGCGTTCGATGGATTTTTGGAAATTTTATAATTTATCGCATTTTGACAGCATCGGATTCCGACACCCAAGTAAAAATTCCCAAATTGGGCATTCGATGATCGGGAAATTGTGGCTCCAACCAATTTTCAAACTTGTCGTCAGATTCCAACATTCCAACGTGGATATGGCATGGAATATTGTCTACCAAAAAAAAATAGTTGGCATCCAACGTGGATTTCAGATTCCGATATTCGCATTTTGACGTCCACGTCATTGATGTGTGTATGTGTATATGTTTTGCATTTTGCATTGATTTAGAATTTAGGGTAATAGATGAGTAGATAGTGTTTGATAGTAATTGAATGTTAGATTTGTAATTGAGAGAGAGAGAGAGAGAGAGAGAGAGAGAGAGAGAGAGAGAGAGAGAGAGAGAGAGAGAGAGAGAGAGAGAGAGAGAGAGAGAGAGAGAGAGAGAGAGAATGTGTGTGTGTGTGTGTGTTTTGCATTTTGCATTGATTTAGGATTTAGGGTGATAGATGAATAGATAGTGTTTGATAGTAATTGAATGTTAGATTTGTAATTTAAGAGAGAGAGAGAGAGAGAGAGAGAGAGAGAGAGAGAGAGAGAGAGAGAGAGAGAGAGAGAGTGTGTGTGTTTTGCATTTTGCATTGATTTAGAATATAGGGTGATAGATGAATGGATAGTGTATGATGAAAATTGAATGTTAAATTTGTAATTTGTTAGAGAGAGAAAAAATTAAATGCATATTGTATGATGATTTGCATAGAAAGTTAAATATGCAATTTGTTTAAACAAAGCTAAAATAGACTGAAAGATTTAAGAGAGAGAGAGAGAGAGAGAGAGAGAGAGAGAGAGAGAGAGAGAGAGAGAGAGAGAGAGAGAGAGAGAGAGAGAGAGAGAGAGAGAAGTGATTGTTGTAATCTTATAGAAATTATTACATTTGTGAAAATAAAATACAAATTAGATGATGAGAGAGAGAGAGGATGTGATGTGAGTGTGTGTGCGTTTTACATTTTGTATTGATTTAGGAATTAGAGTAGTAGATGAATAAATAGTATTTGATGGTAATTGAATGTTAGATTTGTAATTTGAGAGAGAGAGAGAGAGAGAGAGAGAGAGAGAGAGAGAGAGTGTGTTTTGCATTTTGCATTGATTTAGAATTTAGGGTAATAATAGAATGAGAATGAGAGAAGTAGATTAGTATAACACAATAGAAATTATTAGAGAGAGAGAGAGTGTGTGTGTGTGTGTTTTGCATTTTGGCATGTGTGTTTTATACTAATATTAAAATCTTATATTAAATATAAGATTTTATGCTTTGAATCTATCAACTTTTAATTCTTTATTCTTTATATAATGTATTTACAAACACACAATATATTGCTTGCAATAATGGTTCAATTGTGTAATAGTGTTACTTTTGAATTGCTTGTGTATGTGACAAAGGTATTCGAAGAAAAGAAAAGAGAGCAAGTGTTGAAACTTGAAAGAGCGAGCGTGCTTGCACTTAAGCTTCGAGCTTACTGGCGATAAGTTTGTGTTGTTTCAATTTTTGGATTATTTGAATATGTTATCTAACATAGTAAAAAAAGTCAAATGTAATTCATCACTTTCATTTTGTTCATAGCAATGTCGTATTTTTATAATTTATTTTTTATCACATACATTAGAAATTAGTTTATATGAAAGAGTCAAATATAGGTGATTAAATTTTTGAATCCTAGGAAGGTGTGTAGCCCTTACTTTTTTTCAATAA
The DNA here is from genome assembly GCA_029204225.1 of Diphasiastrum complanatum. Taxonomy (NCBI): domain Eukaryota; kingdom Viridiplantae; phylum Streptophyta; class Lycopodiopsida; order Lycopodiales; family Lycopodiaceae; genus Diphasiastrum; species Diphasiastrum complanatum. The sequence continues at coordinate 75,795,290 of CM055095.1, read as the reverse complement.
AAGCGAGGTTCTAATCTTTCCTTGAATGGAAAAACCTACATGTTGCAGGGAGGGAATATGAGGTGACATTCTGAAATAGGACATAGCCGCAAGGTTCGGGTATTATAATTATCACATTCAACTCCAATCAAGGTTCCGGGTATTGAAAAGGGTCCGAGCTTTTATAGATACTGAGTCAAAGCTACGGGGACAATACCAGTATATAGACTAATTTTCATCTATAATAACAATAAACCCTAAACTTTAAACAACAATAGGAGACACTTAACTTTGATAAATCCGTGAGAAACAATGTAATCCTCAATCAAATTTGGATCATCGTTAATATTCCAACTGCACCCTTCATTTTTTCCTCACAATTCAAGCATTTTTCATTTTTTCCACGGTAATTGTTGTCCATGTCATGTACAAGGGAATCGGAATTATTCCTGACGTGGATAGCCGGTCACTCCAGTTGTATGTGGTTATTAGTTATGCTACGTCATTCCGGACGTGGTCGTATGAAATAATTAATAATCATATGAGGGCCCAAACCTATAATTGGACATAGGAGCACATGCATGGTGAAGACTGCTTTAATGCAAGAATAGGAGATCAATAGCTCAATTTAGATTGCATGGGGATCCTAAAGCGAATATTCTCTCTCTCTTGAGAAGAATAGGTCTAGTGGAAACTCGCCCATCCTCCTATTATGAATTGTGATTCTTCAGCCAATTCTTCCTCTCCTCTCTTGTATTCTTCACTGTGGCTTGGGGGTGGATTGGTTAGGGTATTGACTAACCTCTCCATATTGGTTGGGTGATTCATGCTCCACAGGTGTCCTTTTGGTTTGTGTGAAAATTGTCAACATTTCCTAGCTAGTTTGAGGCCTAAATTGGCAATTTTTGTACATAGTTTTGGATCTAACCTTTCACACATGTGAAAGAGGCCTAGATACTTTTATTTTAGTATATATTTCATATTGAAGAAGTATCAAACTTCAGGACCTTCGAAATGACACCAAAATCATGTTATTTGGACATATAGGCCAAAATTGGCTATTTTAGGCTACTGGTGCCCTAAAATTGGGTCCTAAGTTCTAGAGAGAGGAGAGAGAGTCATCTCTCTCACCTATATTAGATTGAATTTTGTGGAGAACAGGTTGGAGAAACTTATTATATTGTTGAGAGAGATCAATAGATCATTGTCATAGTTTCTTCCTCCATTGAGAGCATTGCTTTGTGTATTGTAGCTTTTGTGTATGATCTTAAGAGATTTTCAAAAGTGGTAGGCTGTTGTTGTAGGGCTGGTATGCTGTTGTTTTTGGCTGCCATCAGTACCTTTTATTAGTTTGTTTTGTCTCTTGAATTATTTGCAAAGTTCATGTGTATCAAAGGTAGCATTAGGATGCTTTGCCATTTCTAGCTTTTGTAGCTTGTTGTGCAAAGATCTTAGCCAAGTATTTTGGGAGTTTGGATCCATTCAAGATCCACTTTTTTCACATGGTATCAAAGCTAGTTGGCTGTTATTTTTAGTAAGGTTTCCATTTATGCTGATATTTGGATGTTTGATCAAGTTCTAGCATGATTATGCATTGCATTGTTGATCAAATCTTACTAACCTTTGTTTTGTGAGTTGAACTTGTGGATCAAAAGCATATTTCAGGTCTATTGAGTATCAGAGGCTGAGAAGAAGCTATTTTGGATTGGATCATAACACCTAATCATTTGTTGATTGTGAGGCTTGTGCATATTCAATACTAACAATGTTCTATTCAATGTATTGTTGACAATCTCCACTTCTGTGGATGAACACTCTCCTTTGTGGATGAACACTCTCCTTAAGTGGATGAACCTTCTCCTTAAGTGGATGACAAATACTCTTTGAGTGATTTTGCATTTCTCCAAAAGGTTGAGCAAAGCTCTTCTTGTTGCTGATTTGAGTGACTGGTTGTAGCACTATGTGCTTGTTGTTGAAACTACTTCTTCTTTTCGTTGTTGTACCTTGATTCCGGAGCCACTACTCTTACAGTATTTGCACAATAGTTTCTACACTGGTTGGATTGATGAAGAGCTTCAAGGCAACCACGTGTCCTGACACTATATGGTCGAGAATCAAGCCATGTGTAACCCAAAATTGACATTTTTCTGGATTCAAGGAGATCTAAAAATTGCGACATTTTTGTAGCACTTTCTCCAAATTGGAAAAGTGTCTTGAGTTTGGTCCATGCACGCACAGATCGTCCAAGAAAATTTCCAGAAATTTTTGCAAATATTCTTTGAATGTCGTCTGCATGACACGTTGAAAAGTGCTTGGGGCATTGCAAAGTCTGAATGGCATCACTCTATAGACATAGATTCCCCATTCTATGGCGAATGTTGTCTTGTGCTGGTGTTGGGGGGCTATCTTCACCTTGTAAAGTCCTCCAAATACAAGGTAGAGCCTCCAAATGTCCTCCAAGCAACCTGCAAGCTTCAAGATGCTCTCCAACTCCAAGCTAGGATGCCTTCACCTGCAAGTAAGGATTTGCAAGCCTCCAAGGATCTCTCTCCACCTGTGTCCCTACTCTTTAAACACAAAGATAGATAACAAGTTGGCCACAAGTATTCACCACCCAACCATAGCTAGATCCAAGCTCCAAGCAAGACCTATCTAGAACCCCCTTGCTAACCATAAACAAATCACAAGCATACCACAACACTCCAAAGTATACTCAAGATCCAAACCCTACTTATGTCTCATACCATAAGCAAGATCCAAACCTTAAGCATACTACCACAAGAAAGCACTCGACACACTAGTAGCAACACTAGAGCATAAACAAAGCAAACAAGAGAGATCTTCACCTCCCAATGGGCACCCTACTACTCTCATATAGATGGCCCATGGACATCTCCAATACATGCCCATCCAATAAGAGAGAGAGAAGCCTAGGGGAGTTAAAGAATCTCCAAGAGCCTTCGTAGGCTTATGGAAGGTCAAGAGACTCCTTCCATAACCTATGACTCTTTGAATGCCTTTCTTGTGGAAGTTGGGAACTCAATGGACACTTTAGAAGGGAGCCCTCCTACTAGGTCCTATTGCCCAAGTTGTGTAAGTATACTTTGGTCCTAGACCAATAAAGTGATATGGTTCAAGGTTGAGGCCGAAGGTTTAGAAAAATAGTCACCCAATGACTTCCTAACACCTCTCTAGGTTCCATACCTCCATCCAAGGCATAGACACCTACCTACCCTTAACCAAGGACACTAGTATCGGCTTTGGTCAAGGGGTCCAATAGGAATTGAGAAATCTTGAAGAATGGTCCAATAGAATTGTACGATGGATGCATTACTCATCCAATAGCATTAGAGAGGCTAGGATTAGGGGTCCAATAGCATGCAAGGAGGATTCTCCATAAGTTTTATATGTACTCCACTTTGGAATCATAATTTAAGTTGAGTTTTTGAGTCAATCTTTGTATGGTGGGACTTGCTTGTTCAATCTTCTCTCTCTACCCGAGTTGAATTAGCTCTATTCTCTCTCTACCTGAGAAGAGGAGCTTAATTTTGCTTAGTTTTTTTAAGAAGCACTTCCTCTCATGGGTATGTACTTTGGTCATCAACAAATACATCCATCTTTGCCTCTATGCCTTGGGTTTTTTATCTAGATCTTATAAATCAATCTAGAATCCAACAACAAGTGCACAAGCTTGCTTAGGAGATCAATCACACACCTTAGGGCATTCTCGAACGTGTGAATTTTCACATGGTATCAGGGCCTACCTAAGTATTTGATGTTTGTTTCATCCAAAGTTCCAAAAAATTTCTTGAACCAAAAAATTTCTTGAAAATCTAGATCTAGAGAGACTAGTTTGCATCTCCCATGCTATCTCAAGCAAATTTGGATCAAGAGGGTCCATTATCATATGGATTGGGCCAAATTTGGTACTGTATAGATTTCCTGCTCAGACACATGTGAAGGACAGCCCAATTCATTTTGGTGGTTCTCTTCCATGTGTGATCCAAATTTGGTGCTTGATAGCTAGTTTTGAAGCTATTTGATCTAGTTTGTGTAGCAATTGACTTCATATTGATTGGATATCCCAATTAAAAGTTATAGTCAATTGAATCAAGGTGAGTAGGGCACCCAACCTACTTGGACACTTTTTCTTTTGACTCTATTATGCTTGTTTGATCAAAAATTTCACTTCTAGGCTTGCCAATCTTGTTTTCTTGAGATCTAGTCATCATTTTGAGGTCATAGCCACTTTCTTTCATAAAATTGGATTGTATTTGAGTGATTTGTGGTTTCTTAGAGTGTTTCCCATGTGACAAAGATAGCTTGACCCAAACTTATCCCATACTTCATCAATTGCTGTGAGATTGATCTAGATTAAGAGAGATTGGAAAAGCTAGTGAGGTCCATATCTCACTTTGTTGCAAGATCTTGCATAGGAGTTGGTAGTACACCTTTAGAGGATCCTATAGTGAGAGAGAAGCAACATTTTAGTGTCTAAATCACAAGGAGTCTTCACTATTATATGGCATCTATGGGCTCCTACCTACTGGAATCTAGTGAAAGACTATCTACCTCCAACTCTTCTATTTGGAAGGTTAGAATGGAGTCTATCTTGATACTCCAAGATGTAATGGACATTGTACTTGGGATTGAGGAGGAGCCTCAAGTCCTTCAAGAAGTATAAAAGTACAAGAAGAGAGCTAGGATGGCTCTCCACCTTATCAAGATGAATGTCTCTAATGAGGTTTTGACAGAGATTGGTGTTTGCAACTCAGCCAAGCAAGCTTGGGATTCTCTCAAAGATATTTATGAAGCCAAAAATACCACTAGGCTCCCTAATTTTAGAAATCAAATCTTTCAAAGTTCTCAAAAGATTGATGAGAGTGCCACTAATTATGTGTTGAGAGTGAAAGATACTCATAGGGAGCTTGCTTGCATTGGAGGATCCATAAATTAAAGTGAGCTAGTCCAAGTCATATTTAATGGCTTGAGAGATGAGTATGAGAACCTTGTCCAATCCTATGCCATCAAGGAGGAGCTACCTACTTTGGAGGCTTTGCAAGGAGTGCTAATGGCTGAAGAATCAAGGCATGAGAACAAGCTATTAAGGATGGACAAATTGTCACTCAATCATAATGGTGAAGAAAAAGTTTTATTTGCCAAGCACAAAGAGAGGAGCAAAAAGCAACACCAACACTTCTCTAAGGACAAAGCAAAAGACCAATATGAAGAGGATGTAAAACACCTGATCAAACAAATGTTGATTCTACTAACAAAGTGCATAGTTTACTTGACAAAGGATGAGAAACGAACTCGAACTCAAAACACTTCTATTCGTGGTCAACCTCAAAAGATTCATGAAATATCTTGTGGTAACTCAAAAGATTTGCGAACAAATTTCATATGGTGACTCGAAAGATTTGCGAACAAGTTCTTGTCGCGAAATATTCTATTTCTTGTTCAAACCTCACATGTCGTGAAATTGTGGCCCATCCCTGTCGCGAACAATTCGTGAAATATTCTTGATTCTTCTTCAAGCTCAAAACTGTCAACTGTCGCAAACAATTCGCAAAACACGAAGATGTCGTGAAAAGACAAAGTGTCACAAACAATTCGCGAAACACGAAGCTTAGACGAAGAGATAAACTATCGTGAACAATTCACGAACAAAAATTATTTGAGCCTGAAAATAGAGCGTCTATTTGAATATCAACTATCGTAACTGTTAGATCTACTGTTATAAAATTAAAAGGCCAAAAGACCTGTCGTATAGCAATATAAATACATGTGCACTACTCATTGTAACACACTCTCATAACTCTCTCAATCAAAGACACAACAGCGAGATAAGACAACAAGAGATGTAGACTGATGATTCAGATTTAGAATTATAAATTTGTATTTGATCAAAGTTTTTAATTTTCTAAAATTGTCTAAAGTTGTCTCTTAATTTTGCATGCTAAATTCAATCAAGGCAAAACTGTTCTATTAGTACATAGATCAAAAACAGACCCGATTGAAGACACTGATATTAGTTTGATTTATTCAAACTTTTGTGGTGTTCTCTGAAAAAGAATTATTATTGTTTTTCCTACAGTGGTATCAGAGCATATCAGAGTCGACATAGTGGTATCCTTACACCCCTCTCAGCATCCATCCATCAGTGGCCCCTGCCAAAGAACTTCGAGAATGGAGTTTAAGAATGACAAAGCTATAGCAATTATTGTGTCTTTAGTGCATGACAATATAATGCTAGATCTTACATCAATTTCAAACGCAAAAGATGGGAACCAATAATGAGACTCGATCTCGTAATCAAATCATGTTCATGGAAGACCAATTAACTTACCTACAATGAGATGGCAAAGACCTGACCACATTCGTACGAAAGATAAAAGATATGTTTATCTCTTTGCATAATTCTGGCGTAGAAAATGCAATCTCAAAGGAAAAATAGCTTAGCTATTTTCTTCGAGTCCTACCCAGGTCATTCCACACAACTCAAACTTTATTGGCAAAAGATTCGACAATGACACTTCAAAAGGCAATAGATGGAGTCAAAGAGGAAGTAAAAGCTTATGAACGCTATGACGTAATGGTGATTTCAAAAATGCTCTATTTACTCACAAGAATAAATTTTCAAAGAAGTCTAAGTTTAAGAGGGAGTCTTCTAAAAAGAATGGAAATGAATCCAAGACAAATGATCAACAATTTGAAAAACAACAGAAAAATTCTAGTGATAGGAAGATTTGCAACAGATGCAAAAGATCAGGTCATACAGAAGATAAGTGTTGGTTAAATCCAAAGTGAATGCATTCATTATCATAAATGGGGTCATGCAGCAGTAGATTGTTATCAGAATCCCAGAAATAAGAAGGAGCATAATCGAAGTGAACCTTCATATTCAAACTATGTCGAAGACAAAGCAGAATGCTCCAGAGCATCAAAAGACAGGACGACAAAAAATTCAGCAACGTATGTTTGTGCTAATCAATGTTGTTCATCAAATTCAAAGATTCGAGAAGTGGTACTTGATTCAAAAGCCACCTCACATTTTTTTTCCTCGAAACAAATATTTTCTGAGTTCAAGAAGATGATTCATTATACCTGGAGATGGTTCTAAGCACGTAGTTGATGGAACTAGTGCACTATGGCTAGACACGAATCAGAGTGACAAGAAACTGGAAGAAGTTCTCTATGTCCCTACTCTTGATAAAGATATTCTATTCGTAGCAAAGATAGTCGAACAAGCATGTCAGTAACCTTTGCAAAGGACTCTTGTAAATTGTTTGATGAAGATTCCGATAACCTAGTTGCTAAAAGCAACAGAGAAAAAAATTTGTATCACTTGAACATTCGAACTCAAATCAAACAAGTGAATCATACTCAAGAATTGACAGATATTCTGTGGCACAAGAGGCTATGTCACATGAACATGGAAGCCTTGTACCAAGCCAGCAAAAGTCAGAGAATCGAAGGAGTCGAAATCAAAAGTCGAGGTATTCGAACTACCTGCGAATCCTGTCTTAAAGACAAAATGACTAGAACACCTTTCAGTAAGGATGTTTATAAAGAAACCAAGGTACTGGAAATTGTGCATTTGGATATTTGTGGACCATTCGGAGTATTGTCTTTAGGTGATGCAAAATACTTCATTACGTTTATTGATGACTTCAGCAAGTTCGTTGTGGTATACTTTATTCGTACAATCTGAAGCTTTTGAAAAATTTGTTGAGTATACGAATTGGGCTGAGAAGCAAATAGGCAATAAGTTGAAGCAAATTCGCATAGATTGTGGAGGATCGACTACACTGATACTCTCTCACCGGTAGTCAAACACACATCAATTCGTTTGTTATTCGCTTATGCAGTGGCTCATGATCTGAAAATCCATATTGTGGATGAGAAAACTGCTTTCTTGCATGCAGAATTAGAAGAAGACTTATTCATGGACCAGCCACTTGGTTTTGTAGCCCAAGATTATCCAACATTCGGATGTCACATGAATAAAAGCATTTATGATCTGAAACAAGCAGCCAGACAATGGTATAGAAAGAAGGACGAAGCACTGCGTTTTTTTCAAACCTCTTTTCACTGAATTGAATGTCTATATAAAGCATGTCCAAAATGAAATAATCATTCTAGTTGTTTATGTTGACGACACGCTAATCTTCTCAAGAAAAGATAAACTAATTTCAGATGTCAAAAGAGACATTTCTGAAATATTTGAGATCGCTGACCTAGGAGAAGCAAAAAACTATCTAGGCTTGTCAATCGAGAGAGACTTTGAAGGTGGTAAGTTGCATCTTCACCAACAAAAGTACACTCAAAAAATCATTGAAGACTTCAACATGTCAAATGCAAAGGTCGGCATACTCCCATGATACCTAGAACAAATCATTGTTATATCTTGCAGACAACACCAGACCTGATATAGTTTTTGTAGTATACAAGCTGAGCCAATTTAATCAGAACCCAAGATCGTTGCATTGGAAGTTGGCAAAGAGAGTACAATATCTCCAAGAAACAAATGACTATGGAATGTGTCATTCAAAGGAAGCTGGATTTCGGATCGAATCTTACAGTGACGCAAGCTGGGCATCCATGAAGAATGATAGCAAAAGTATTTCAGGAGGTTGTACTCTAGTATCTGGTGCAGCCATAGGATAAACAAGAAGCAAATGTAGAACAACTGAGAAAGATAGATCTTGATTCTACCAACGATGATTATCTTAAATTTGAGAAGGACATAGTCGATGTTGTAGATAGAATTGGTACTCCTTTTTGTTTTAGACTAGAGAAACTTGACTTTAGTATAGATTATAGAGTTGTTGATTGTTTGGATCTCAAAAATAGACGGGCTTCTATCAGTGATCTTGTAATAGAGTCTGGGCTTACACTCTTGCAATATGACATTGCAAGAGATTCATCCAATGAGTTGCTGGTGCTGAGTAACTTTTTGCTTCAGGCCTTCAAGGAGAATAACGACACATTGTCACAGTGTCTGACTAGTGGATTCACACCAGCAACAAACTACCTGCTCGTCCCTTATCATACCAAGTAAGATATATTAAATGCTTCTTGATGTTTAATGTTTTATCATTGGCATTATCGATGGAAATAGTTCTCAAAATTACAGCTAAAGAAATTTCAATCTTATTTTGCAACAATTGCTAAAATGAATTTTCGCAATTTTTGCCCAAAAAATCTAGCAAAAAATATCAGCCAAACAAATTGCAGAAACAAATTGTAAAAATAAATCCGCAAAAGACTTCAGCAAGTTCGTTGTAGTATACTTTATTCGCACAAAATCTGAAGCTGTCGAAAAATTCGTTGAGTATACGAATTGGGCTGAGAAGCAGACAGGCAATAGGAATTCAAAGCTTACTGTACTGATCGAGGTTTTATGCACACAAAAACTGCATCTTACACACCTCAACACAATGGAATAGCTGAACGAAGAAATCGTACACTGATGGAAGCTGCAAGGTGTATGATATCTCATGCGAAAGCACCAAAACAGTTGTGGGCAAAAGCAGTGCCTACATCAAATTATCTTTAGAATCGTATTCTGAAATCTCGAATACCGGATAAATCTCCTCATGAGATCTGGTGAAAGTCTAAGCCAAATCTGGCACATGTTCAAGCATTTGGATGCGCAGTATATATGCACATACCAAACAAGTTGAGAAAGAAACTCGATGAAAAGATAGAACAAATTTTTTTGGTGGGATTCGAGTTACATTCATCGTACTATCGTGTTTATGTACCAGAAACTGACAAAATAAAAGTTGTTCTAGATGTTAAATTTGATGAGATGAAATACATAGTAGACAGTGATCTAGTCGGCTATGAAATTTTCAAAAATTATTATGAGCTACCAACGACAACAGAAGAAAAACAAGCAGAAGATGAAAGAGAGTTACCAAATCCAGAGGGAGGTCAAGATCGACTACCTGACAGACTCGAATCGCCAGTTTGAATTCCAGCAAAAAAGCTTAAATCAGAATCAAACTCGAAACCTGCAGAATCAAACTTGAAACCACCTGTGAGAAGGTCAAACAAACAACGAAAATCACCAGAAAGGATGGTCAGGATGTTTTTAATACAGCCATGGAATTTTGTGGAAGCTCATGGCTTTCTTGTTGAAGCTCGAAATATTCGCGAACAGGATCTTGTCGCGAAATTTTTTTTGTTTCTTGTTCAAAGTCTCAAATGTCGCAAAATTATCGTGAACAATTCGGAAATCTTCTGGACTGTTCTTCAAGCTTACTTGTCGCGAAACTATCTCGAACAGTTCGCAAAATATTCTAGTTTTCTTCTTCAAACTCAAGAATTGTCATCTGTCACGAACAATTCGTGAATGACGAAAATGTCGCGAAGAGTCAAGTGTCGTGAACAATTCGCAAAACACGAAACTGAAACGAAAAGATAGACTGTCACGAAACATTTGCGAACAAAATTTATTCAAGCCTGAAAATAAAACGTCTGTTTGAATATCAACCGTCGTAAATGGTTAGATTTCTACTATTATAGTATGAAAAGGCCAAAAGACCTGTAAATAAAAGACCAAAAGAGCTGTCCTGTACCAAAATAAATACATATGAAACTAACTCAATCAGAGACACGATAGCGAGATAAGACATCAAGAGATGTATATTGATGAATCAGATTCGGAGTTATAAAAAATTTCATTTTTGATCAAGAGTTTCTTATTGTCTAAATGGTCTTGAGTTGTCTCATACTTCCGCATATAGTATCTTACTTTCGCATATAAGTTCTGCACGCATATTCAGTCAGAATAAATATTGTTCTATTAGTACGTAGATCAGATAAAATTGCAATTGAAGACACTGATATTGGTTTGATTTATTCGAACTCGCAACGTGCTCTCTATGGAAGAATAATTGCTATTTTTCTTACAATGCTATCAGAGTATACGGAATTAAAGTTGATACAGTGGTATCTTTGTATCTCTCTTAACATTTTTCATACATCCATCAGTAAGCTGCTATTTGGACCTTATTCAGAATTAGAAGATGTCGTCGATCACCAATATTCAAGCTAAGATCACTACTATCTTGGACCCAGAAGGTTCAAACTACTTGATTTGGAAATTAAAGACTTCACTCTCGTTGAAGGGCGAAGGTCTATGGCAATGGATAGAACCAATTGAGAAAAAGCCAAAAGCTACTCCTGGCAAAAAACTTCGAAAATGGAGTTTAAAAATGACAAACCTTTAGCAATTATTGTGTCTTTGGTGCATGACAATATAATAGATCTTACATCAATTTCAAACACAAAGGATTTATGAGAGGAATTGCAAACCAAGAATGAGACTCGATCTTGTAATCATGTCATATTTTTGGAAGGTCAATTAACTTACCTACAATGGGATGGCAAAGACCTGAAGACATTCGTGCAAAAGATAAAACATCTATTTATTTCCTTGCAAAATTTTGGTGCAGAAAATACAATTTCTAAGAAAATACAACTTAGTTATTTTCTTCGTGCCCTACCTAGGTCATTTCACACAACTCGAATCTTATTAGCGAAAGATGCGACAATGACACTTCAAAAGTCAATAGATGGAGTGAAGGAGGAAGTAGAAGCTCGTGAACGCTATGACGACAATGGTGATTCATAAAATGCTCTATTTACTCAGAAGAATTAATCTTCTAAGAAGTCTAAGTTTAAGAGGGAGTCGTCTAAGAAGAATGAATCTAAGACTAATGAACAATCTGGAAAACAACAAAAAAATTCTGGTGATAAGAATATTTGCAACAGATGCAGAGGTCACACAGAAGAAAAGTGTTGGCTAAATCTAAATATTTAATGCATTCATTGTCATAAACGAGGTCATGCAATAATAGACTGTTATCAGAATCCCAGAATTAAAAAGGTATAGAATCGAAGTGAACCTTTAGATTCAAACTATCGAAGACAAAGTTGAATGCGCTATAGCAATAGAAGACAGGGCAATAAGAAATTCAGCAGCTTATGTTAGTACTGATCTATGTTGTTCATTTAATTTAATTTGAGAAGTACTACTTGATTTGGGATCCACCTCACATTTTGTTTCCTCAAAACAAATTTTGTCTGAGTACAAGAAGACAAACGATTCGAGATTTATTATACTTGGAAACAGTTCTAAACACGTGGTTGATGGAACTGGTGTATTATGGCTAGACACGAATCAGGGAGACAAGAAACTTGAGGAAGTTCTCTATGTCCCTACTCTTGACAAAGATCTTCTATCAGTAGCAAAGATAGTCGATACAGGCATGTCAGTAACTTTCACAAAGAACTCTTGTAAATTGTTCAAGAACGATTCTGATAACCTGGTTGCTAAAGGCAACAGAGAAGGAAATTTGTATCACCTAAACATTCGAACAAGAATCGAACAAGTCAATCAAACTTAGGAATCAACTAATGTACTGTGGCACAAAAGGCTATGTCATATGAACATGGAAGCCTTGTACCAAGCCAACAAAAGTCAGAGAATTCAAGGAGTCAAAATCAAAAGTAGAGATATTCAAACTACTTGCGAATCCTGTCTTAAAGGCAAGATGACTAGAAGACCTTTTAGTTAAAATGTTTATAAAGCAACTAAGGTACTTGAAATTGTGCATTCAGATATTTGTGGACCATTCGGAGTATTGTTGTTGAGTGATGCAAAGTACTTCATTACGTTTATTGATGACTTCAGCAATGTCATTGTAGTATAATTTATTCGTACCAAATCTAAAGCTTTTGAGAAATTAGTTGAGTATACGAATTGGACTGGAAGCAGACAAACAATAAGCTGAAGCAAATTCGCACAAATCGTGGAGGTGAGTACATTTCCAATAAATTCAAAGCTTACTGTACTGATCGAGGTATTATGCACACAAAGATTGCATCTTACACACCTCAGCACAATGGAATAGCTGAACGAAGTAATTGTACACTGATGGAAACTGCAAGGTGTATGATGGCTCATGCGGACTTTTCTTCAAGCTCACCTATCGCGAAACTATCTCAAACATTGTGCAAAATATTCTAGTTGCCTTCTTCAAGCTCAACAATTGTCACCTGTCGTGAACAATTCGTGAATGACGAAAATGTCGCGAAGAGTCAAGTGTCGCGAACAATCTGCGAAACACGAAGCTGAAACGAAGAGACAAACTGTCGCGAAATATTCGTTCGAGCCTGGAAACAGAGCGCCTGTTTGAATATCAACCATCATAAACGGTTAGATTTCTATTGTTACAATATTAAAAGGCCAAAAGACTTGTAAATAAGAGGCCAAAAGCAGTCTTGTAGCAACATAAATACATATGAAACTCAATCAGAGACACAACAACGAGATAAGACAACAAGAGATGTATATTGATGAATCAGATTTAGAGTTATAAAAAAATTCGTTTTTGGTCAATAGTTTTTTATTGTCTAAATGCTCTTGAGTTGTCTCATACTTCCGCATATAGTTTTTGCCATATTCAGTCAGAATAAATATTGTTCTATTAGTACATAGATTAGATAAAATTGTGATTGAAGACACTAATATTGGTATGACTTAATCGAACTTGCATCGTGTTCTCTGTGGAAGAATAATTGTTATTTTTCTTACAACAAACAGCAGTAACTCAATCTTCCTGTGAAGCCGAAAATGTAGCAGTAGCCAAGATGGCAAAAGAGTAGATCTGGATCAAACAGATATTGGAAGGATTTGATGAATCTAATTTTGAACCTTATGTCTTGTTAATGGATAACACTTTAGCAATCTATACGAAAGATCCTATATTTCATAAAAAAACGATGCATATAGGTATTAAATCTTACAAGATGCACATTTCTTCTTTCTTCAAGATTTATGGTGCATGATTATTTCCTATTATTCAAAGCATATGTTGAGATGGAATTCTCATTGAAGATCAAAGCTTTGAGGAGTGGTGGAGCTCTTGGAGGAAATATACCATATGAAGTATTATTATTGAAGCCTAAGGTTGATTGCCTTAGTGTCTTTGAAGGTTCTCGCTTTGCACATATTCCCTTGGAAACAAGGAGGATGGATGATCCAAGCTCATGAAAAATGGTTGGATGCTTATCCACCAAGGAGGCCTATAAAGCCATTATGCTCTCTATTTTTAAAAGTGATTGAGATTAAAGAAGTCATATTTTGTGAAGATCTACATTCAACCTTGGAAGGGGCCAAGTTCAAGGCATCCCAAGATGCATCTCAAATCATATCTATTGAAGATTATCAAGACGTGAAGGGGCCTTCTCAACATATGATTTCAAGGGAATCTTCAAGATTGATGGCCAAGTCTTTATGGCTCATCTTTTATGGTAAAGAGAGGCAAAGTTCAGTTGGTATCCACTTTAACATTCTCACTTATGCTTCTCTTTCATTACTTGATGTACTATCTTGCTTTATTGAGATTTCTACATATTAAAATTCATGTAAGGCAATTCTAGTTTTGGATGATGCCTATTGTATGGACATATTTCTTGTCATTGATGGCTTGGATATGTTTCCAAAACATTTTAGAGGCAAGATATTGTATCATCAAAAGTATGCTCTTAGATTTAGTAAGAGCAAGATTGAGCTTGTTGCCTAAAATTTGAAAAATCATGTTTTCACATGTTTTGAGGCAAATTGTAAACTTCTCTTGAGATTAAGTGAAGCATCCAAAGAGAACGCTTACATTCTTGAGCAAGTAGTTAGTCTCAAGAAGATCAGGATTTTATTTGATATCAAGATTAGATCCATCATGGATATAGTTCATTGTATGTGGACTAGTCAAGCTAGAAAGCATAATCTTGATGATCATCATTTTTTCACATCTTATGATCTTGATCTCTATGATCCTTATAAGGCTTGGAAGCCTCGAATTTCTCTATTTATGGTGCAGCCATCATGCAAGTGGAGCTTCAAATCAAAGGCCATCATCAAGCATGGAGGAAGCACATGGTCATAGTGGCATATTGGTGGAGTACTCTTCAAGGATATTGGCAAGAGATTTCTACCAAAAGGCCTCTGTCACCAGTTAATAAGGTTTTTGGGTTTTACGAAAGCGATATCAAATCTACGCTTTTCCCAGACCAAGATATATTTTCAAGTTATGTAATCTTTCAGTACAAAGAGTTGAGCCTCCGACTTGTGGTGTGCCAGCTTCAATGTTAATAAAAAGTGGCCAGTAAATTGAGTATTGTGCCAAATAGCTTAAATGTATAGTTGTTTTAATTGGGAGAAACCTTTACTTTAATCTCACATCTAATGAGAACATCAGATTTTATAAAGGTGGGGTGGATGTTGTAAAGCTACCTTTACAAGCTTTACTTCCGGCGCCAGCTATGTCCCCGACGCCAGCAGTGCCCCTGCTGCTCCCGGAGCCAACGGCGCCGACGCCGCTCCTGGCGCCACTGTGACCAGAATCCAGCCGGCGCCAAGTTCTTATGGCTGAAAATCTTTGATCGGTTCTAGTGGAGTCCAGAGAGCTCAGATCGATGTGCAATCACCTCACACGATCTAAGCATGATTAAAGGAAGCCTAGGGATCAATAAAATCTAGAGAGAGAAAATGACTTTCTAGAAAGAGAAAATTCTAGAGAGAGAAAAACGTGCTTTACCAGCTTGGGTAAAGTGCTTGGTATGAGGGAGGGTGCTGAATCACACCAATACTATAGGGGAGTGCGGGTTGCGACTCAGGGCGAGCTCCAACCAAGTCTTAGCCTCCCTTGCTGGAATGTTGTCATGGCTCTCGCCTTGGCATGCTAGGGCCCCGGAGACTAGGGTCGGTCACACACTTGAAATGTAACCTTCTCAGATTTATCAATAAAGTGGGATTTTTCTCAAATTGACTCTGATTACCTTATGGGTTTTAGTGTTCGGTAAAAGCGCCAGTTGTAAGGCCGCTTCCAAATTTTTAAGTTGGCACATAGCTGAGGGTCGTATCCCGGGACGCCAGTGGTATGCTGTCGGGACCATTTGGTCCAGGAACTAGTTGTCTCCATATCTGTCGCGGCTTGTGGTTCTGAGTGTTCCTTGCATGAACGTGAATGGGTTAAGCTCTTGGGGAACGGGCTCTAATTTGTCGGCTGAGTTGGATGGCTTGCTTGGGTGGAAGTTACTTGTTTATGGCTGTCCAGTCTGGCATGGCACCAGGTTGGCTTCCAACGCTCGTGACGAAGCTTTCAGTTGGTTAAGTCTGATGTAGGTTAGACTGCTTGCTTGGAATGGATGTTACTCGTTTGTAACGAAGCTTCGAGTTGGTCAAGTTTGATGTATGTCGGACGGCTTGCTTGGAGGGGAGTTCGATGAAGAAACAAAAGGTTTCAATTGCCAAAGCTTTGTTAGCTTTCAACCCATGAAGAGAAAATGTTCGTAAACATTTTGCGACACATGACACAAAATTGTTCGCGACAGAAAATCATTCATGCTCCACAAAGGACCAATACGATCAACCAAGTACCATGAAGTACAAACATTTGATCTGATATTGTGACATCAGCAAAAGTGCTTTAGGACGTGGCTAATCTGTCTAATCAGAAAAGTTACTCGACGCGACACAAAAAAGTTTGCGAACTATATACATTCTGCTTGATGCATAAAATAGTGAGATGAAAATATACAGATTATAGACAATTTTTGCGAGAGGATCAGCAAATCCAAGAAGTCCGCTAGTAAGCGAGACATTATTCGTGGGAAAATTGTATTTCTCTCATGCCAATGCATTGTGTAGATCTGTCACACAGTGCTTGAAAAACAAGAGGATCAATAGATAATATTGTAGTTGTTATGCACATAATATTCTGAATGTTGTATGATCTCGAATAAATTTTTGTCTGCTATTGTGCATGTATCTCATGCACTTGCTAATTCAATTCCTCACACTAGTTCAATCTTGTTGAATGCTGAATTAATCTATAACGTAGACCAGCAGTGTTTGTCTATATTCTGGAGGATTGTGGCAATGACCAGCAATCATATCTGAATTCCACACGAATTGATTTCCTTTGCGACTGTTTTTGCTTCGTGTTTTGCTTCGCTTCGTTTCATTTCTCATTGCATTACACAGCCTAACTGATCTTTGTGCAATTAATATCAGAGTTCGTGTCGATTCATTTTGTTTCATTTCATTACAAAGCCTAATTGATCTTTGCAAAGAAAAAATAAAATCAATAACAGAGCACGTTCAAGTTTTGCGAATTCTTCTCGAACATAGATTATTCTAGAACAAAATAGTTTCGCAAATCATTTGAGAGACTCCCATCAGTTCATCACCAGAATTTTATTAGAATTTCATTTTTGTGATTTCTATCAGTGGTATCAGAGCCTGTCATAGTCTGACATAGCCGAAAAGCTATCAGATCCAGGAGGCTAAGCATTCAAACAAAGAACCATTATCAAGTGTGAACACAATTCACAACAATGGCTTCAATAAGCAGCATACAATCCAAGATCTGTACAGTCCTCGATTCATCAGGATCTAACTTCCTAGCATGGAAGATTAATACCTCCCTGATACTAAAGGGAGAAAAATTGTTTCCCTGGGTAGATGGCACCGAGGAGATGCCTACAACTACAGGCAAGGAGCTACCCGAATGGAGGGAGAAGAATGACAAGGTGGTAGCCATGTTATCATCATGCATTGAGGATAGCCTAAATCTCGACCTGGCTACACTCTTTAAAGCAAAAGAGATGTGGGATACTCTACTCACAAGATTTCAGACAAAATCACGCAATCAGATAATACTGCTTGAAGATCAGCTGACAAACCTGTAGTGGGATGGTAAAGACCTCACTTCTTTTATTAGGAAGATGAAAGATCTATTCCTTTCAATACACAATTCTGGAGCAAAAAATACAGTATCAGCAGAAAAGCAGCTCACTTATCTGTTGAGAGCCTTACCAAGACCCTTCCAAACAACCAGAATGCTACTAGCAAAGGATCCTACAATGACACTCGAAAGAGCAGTTGTCGAGATTCGAGAAGAAGTCGAGGCTCGAGAGCACCTTGATCACAAGGATGCTTCTGACCAAGCTCTCTACAACATCAAAGAAAAGACAAAGAAACAATTCAAGCCTAAGAGGGAGTCAGATTGAAAGCATGGTCGAGATCAACAAGCAGAAGGAACCAGCAAAGGCAAATAGAAGGACAAAGGAAGGTCAAAACAACAGGGTGCAGAAAAGAAGACTTGCATGAGATGCAAATGTGAAGGACATACTATCCATTCCTGTTGGCTAAATCCAAAAATTGAGTGTATCCACTATCATAAAAAGGCTCATGTAGCCATGAACTGCCGCCAGAACCCAAGAAACAAATTAGCTCAAAGCAGACAGGAGAACAACAATAGTTTGTCCTATGTCGAGGAGCCAGAGAGCTCAAAGATGGGCGAAGAAAGATTGAATCACGAAAATTCGACTGCCTACAGGAAGTAAGGTGAAGCAGATCAGAACAGATTGAGGTGGAGAATACATCTCAAATCGATTCATTGACTTCTGCAATGATCATGAAATCATTCACAGAAGAACTACATCTTGCACACCGTAGTACAACGTGTTGCAGAAAGAACAGGACTCTAATAGAAGCTGCTAGATGTATGATGGCCTATTCGAAGGCTCCAAGAGTGTTGTGGGCTGAAGTAGAAGCTATACCTTCTTACATTCAGAAAAGGACAGGAAAATCTAGTGTTCCTCCACAACACGATATGAGTTATGGTGGGGTAGAAAACCCAATCTGACACATATTTGAATCTTTGGCTATGCAGCATATGCACATGTTCCTAACAAGCTTCGAAAGAAGCTAGAACAAGGATATCTTGTAGGATATGACAATAATTTGTCATACTACAGAGTCTATATACCAGAGACAAACACAGTGAAGACAGTTAGAGATGTCAAATTTGTTGAGAGCAGAACAATGGCCAACGATTATCCTGTCAGTTATGAAGTCCTTGGAAGACAGTACTATGATCTACCAACTGTGACAGAGGGAACAGAGGACGAACACTCAGATGAAGATGTTCGAGTCGCACCTCATTTGAGTGACGAATCAAACGAAGAAAAAATTGCAAGCCAGTCTATTGCTACAATACCTGTAAATCGAAATGGTTCTAGACCTAGCAGAAGCAGATAAAGACAAGCACATTGCAGTTCCAGGAGGATCTCCTAGAAGATCAACAAGAGAATGAAAAGTGCCAGCAAGATTTGTGCAAGGCAGCTCAACTTCTACGTTAGAAGAGTTTTGTGGATTTAGTGGTGAACCACATACATTTGAGAAAGCAATTGAATGTTCAGAGAAAGACAAATGGATCCAAGCCATGAAAGAGGAGATGGAATCCATGAGGAAGAATCAGGTATGGACATTGAAACCATTACCATATAAGCGAAGGACTGTAAAATGCAAGTGGGTATACAAGCTGAAGTATGGACCGGATGGAGATATCTCAAAGTATAAAGCAAGACTTGTAGCGAAGGGATTTTCTCAGAGATATGGTATTGACTATGCTGAGACCTTCTCTCCTATCATGAAACATTTGTCTCTACGTTTACTATTTGCATATGCAGCTGCTTATGATCTCAGGATTCACATTGGACGAGAAGACAACCTTCTTGCATGGTAAACTAGATGAAAAAGTCTACATGGATCAACCCCCATGCTACATCTCGAATTCACTTCCTACTTATGCATGTAGAATGCACAAGAGTATCTACGGTTTGAAGCAATTAGTGTGACAATGGTATAAAAAAAAAGATCAAGCCTTGAAATCCTTAGGATTCAAGCTGCTAATAGCTGATTCCAATGTTTATGTAAAAATCACAGATGAGAAGATCATCATTGTAGCTGTATATGTGGATGACACTCTGATACTCTACAAGAGTGAGGAGCTTATTGCTGAGGTGAAGTATGATTTCTCAAAACATTTTGAGATTGTAGACTTGGGAGAAGCCAGATGTTATCTTGGCTTACAGATGACAGGGACTATGAGGGAGGTAAATTATATCTTCATTAGTCGAAATACCCAGAAGACCTTAGAAGATTTCGGGATGCTGAATTGCAAAGGAGCAAATAATCCAATTCTTGTAGGAACAGTCTTGACGAATGAAGATTGTCCAAAGACTGAAGAAGAAAGAGAATTGATGCAACAGACACCATACATAATGCTGATCGGATCTCTGATGTACCTTGCAGATAACACACGTCCTTACATTGTTTATGTCGTGTTCAAGATGAAAAAATTTTGTACGAATCCAAGCTTGACTCATTGGAAGATTGCAAAATGAATTTTGCAATATCTTCAATTAATGAAAGATTTTGGATTGTGTTATTCTCATGATGCAAAGTTCCAGATGCTTTCCTACAGTGATGAGAGCTGGGCATTTCTCTAGGACGATGCAAGAGAAAACTGCTTGGTTAGCCTAGCCCATCCCCACCAACCGTCCTCTCAGCCAACACGAGATGAATTTCCTAACGCAGCAGGTGAATCTGTACTGAAAAATGTTGGATGGCTACCAAATAAGTTTTGACAATTATCGTCGGAATGCCATCCAAGAACTAGCACAGGCAAAGGTTGCTCTCAAGGCCTGTCAATAGCATATAGTGCAACAACCACAACCGGCCCCGATAATGATTCTAACACCACCCAAATTCGATGTTACCCAAACAAGTTCAAGCCACGATCACAGATTCAACATAGTAGGGACTGCTATTGAAGATCAAGGCTAGGACCAAGGCCTTGACACAAGCCGAGGCGCACGACAAAGCCCATGAAGAGTAGGGGAGAGAAATAGGCATCCACCTCCTAGAGCTCTCATTCCATATCTGCCAACCGCACATTTGGCAAGCCAAAAAATGTGGAGGACAAAATCGAGGATTTCCTAGTCCAGTTTTTACATGAATCCTCACATGGCGGCTATCAGATATCAGTGTCTACCAAAGAGATCAAGGGCAATGAGATCGCCTGTATTTTGGCATTGGGTCCGCAACATGCATGGCGACATGCACATTTGAGAATGATACATTGGACCATTAGGGCTTACATGACTAGTTCAAGCCAACTGCGTGCAAATCCACAATTCATCCCCATTCCATGCAGATGCAAATGGGCGGAGTGTTGAACTCCTTTGGACCAGATCACCCTCCAAACATTAAACTGGCCAAAGATCTATTCTGAGCACGGGTGGGGTATACACGTAGATGCCAAAAGGGCTCTAGTCCAATTTTCAAACAAATATCTTACATGCCCAGATCCAACAGTCCGCGCGACAGTTGAATTCGTCCGAGACTTAGAATTTTTGCTGCGAGTTCCAACTAGGTGGGACAACTTCTTGCCGCCACCATTTTTTGATCCCACCACAGCCCTAGCATCAACAAAGATGGAAGACCAACTTCCAATGGCCCGAGTGTGCCATAGAATGGCGATGTTAGGCCACCTATTTCCCCACAAATTTTGGACCTGGATAGCCCAATTTTGATGAAAGAAGAAATCGTGAAACAGTCGCGACCACGAAGCAACCACAACTCTATACGATTTGGATGGAGTTCAGATGTGGTCGCTGGACACTGCCAGTTGAATCACTCCTACAATCCTCCAGAATGTAGTCAGGCATTGCTGATCTACATTTATAAATTAATGCAGCATTCAACAAATACAACCAATGTGTGGAATTGAAATGAATGGGAGAATCAGACACACCAATAACAGCAGATACATTTGCATTCAAGATCATGCATCATAAACTGACATGTGCACAATGGCTACATGATCATCTATTGATTTTTTTTGATTGAGCTTCCCTCTTGGGACAACAATGCCTTTGCCTTTGTTTGCTCTACTCGGTCCGGAACCATCTTGGTTTATAGGAACTGTGGTAGCAGGCTGCCTCTCGAATCTTTCTTCTTCAGATTCGTCACTCGAATGGGAGACGACTCAAAAATTTTCGTTTTTGTGTTTGTCCTCTGTTCCCTCTATCACTTGCGGCAGGTCACAGTACTGTCTCCCCAGAACTTCATAGCTGACAGGATCGTCATTGGCCATTGTCCTGCTCTCATCAAATCTGACATCTCTCACTGTTTTCACAATGGTCATGTCTGGCTTGTAGACTTTGTAGTATGACAAATTGTTGTCATAACCCACCAGAAATCCCTGCTCAGCTTTCTCATCAAGCTTCTTTTGAAGCTTATCAGGAATATGTGCATAAGCTGCACAACCAAAGATTCTGACATGAGACAAGTTGGGCTTTCTACCCCATCATAACTCGTGTGGTGTCGTGTGTGAGGGATACTAGACTTGCCTGTTCTATTCTGGATGTATGCGACTGTAGCTATTGCTTCAGCCCACAATACCCTTGGAGCCCTCGAGTAGGCCATCATGCATCTGGCTGCTTCCATCAGGGTCCTGTTCTTTCTTTCTGCAACACCATTGTGCTGCAGTGTGTAGGCTGCAGTCTTTCTATGAATGATACCATGATCATTGCAGAAGTCAGTGAAACGATTCGAGATGTATTCGCCACCTCGATCTGTCCTTATCCGCTTAACCTTGTTGCTTGTACATCTCTCATTCCAATTCACATATTCTGTGAATTTATCAAGTGCTTCAGATCTATTCTGAATAAAATACACTATGACAAATTTGCTATAGTCATCAATGAAGGTTATATAATACTTTGAACCTCCTACTGAGATCACATTGAATGGTCCACAGATGTCAGGATGCACTAACTCCAGAATCTTAGTCGTTCTGTAGGAGTCTTTGATGAATGGAATGCGTGACATCTTGCCCTTCAAACATGCATCACAGGTGGTTCAACTGGTTGCATTCAAGATGCTGACCCTTGTTATCGCTCCATGATGGCTTGCTTGATAAAGCGCCATTGAGCTCATGTGGCAGAGTCTTCTATGCCACAGAGTGTCTGGCGAGTCATCATGAGTCTGATGCACCTGATCTTCAGGTAGGTGTACCTTCAGATGGTATAGATTTCCTTTCCTACTGTCTTTAGCGATCAATGTACTGGTACTTGCGTCAATCACATTGCATGCTTCATCAGAAAACGTCACACGCATCCTTGCATATGCTGTTCTTTCTACAGAAAGCAAGTCTTGCTATAGCGTAGGCACAAACAGAACATCTTCGAGTCGTCTGTCTCTGTCGTTGGTGTTGAGCCATGGTGAACCAATACCATTCACTTGATATTTAGATCCATCTCCAAGAACTATGAATCTTGACGGATCTGCACTTCTGAAATTAGACATGATTCATCTTGATGTCACGAAGTGTGAGGTGGCTCTTGAGCTAGGATCACCTCATGTGTGTCAGATGTTGATGTTGCACACACGTCTTCACGAATATAGACGGTCGAACAGTTTCTGTTCAATCTTTCTTTGCCCATTTTTGAGCTCTCGGGCACCTCAATGTAGGATGAACTGTTGTTGTTCTCCTGTCTGTTCTGTGCTGATTTGTTTCTTGGGTTCAGGCGGCAATCCACGGCTGCGTGACCCTTCTTGTGGCAGTGGATACACTCAATCTTGGAATTGAGCCAACATGTATCTACTGTATGCCCGTCTCTTCTATATCTCATGCAAGTCTTCTTGTCTGTACCTTGCTACTTCGACCTCTCTTTGCTATTCCAGTTGCCTCTACTGGTCCCCTCTACTTGTTGATCACGATCCTACCTCTGATTTGACTCCCTCTTAGGCTTAAATTGTTTCTTGGATTTTTCTCTATTGCCGTAGAGGGCCTGGTCAGAACCATCCTTGTGACTTCCTCTCGAATCTCGACAATCGTCTTTTTGAGGTTCATGGTAGGATCTTTCGCGGGCAGGGTTCTCGTTGTCTCCTGGAATGATCTGGGTAAGGCTCTCAACAGGTAGGTGAGCTGCTTCTCAGTTGACACTACATTCTCTGCTCTAGATTTATGTAGTGATAGAAATAGATCCTTCATTTTTCTCATGAAAGAAGTGAGGTCTTTTTCATCCCATTGTAAATTCGTCAGCTGATCTTCCAGCATAATGATTTGACTTCTTGATTTCGTCAGAAATCTTGTGAGCAATGCATTCCACATCTCCTTAGCTTTGGAGAGTGTAGCCAGGTCAAGTGTGAGACTATCTTCGATGGATGAAGACAACAAGGCTACTGCTTTGTCATTTTTCTCTCTCCACTCGCGTAGCTCCTTGTCTGATGTCTTAGGCATCTCTTCTGTGCCATCCACCCAAGATCGTACAAGTACCCAGATGTACAGATGTCTGATCTGATGGCATGATGTCATCAGATACACTCTAGGTCGAGGCTAATCTGCACTCTTGTAATCTCCTGTTTAGTTGTTGATGCTTAATTACTCTAATCTTAAAAAGTTACATAGAGCGACTATATACTTACTGGATGATACTTGACAAAGCAAGCATGAAGTAGTCTGATGCTAGTAAGCAATCAAGACGAAATACAGACAAGAGGTCCACCTACGTGCGAGACGAGTTCTGTGATCAACCACTACGTGAATTTGCATGCAGTGCTTGAAGAATCAGAGAAAATAAATAGATGATCATGTAGCCATTGTGTACATATCAATTTATGATGTATGATCTTGAATGCAAATGTATCTGTTGTTATTAGTGTGTCTGATTTTCCCATTCATTTCAATTTCACACATTGGTTGTATTTGTTGAATGTTGCATTAATATATAAACGTAGATCAGTAGTGCTTGACTACATTCTGGAGGATTGTAGGAGTGATTCAGCTGGCAGTGTCTAGCGACCACATCTGAACTCCATCGAATCGTATAGAGTCGTGGTTGCTTCGTCTTCGCGACAATTTTTCGACTGTTTCACAAAACTACTTCCACGCATCAATGGTATCAGACTCTGCCTATCATGTCATAATCTGACATAGTCAAGAAGCTATCAGATCCAAGAGGCCTAGCATTCAGACAAACAACCATCAACGAGGGAACAGACTTCATAAGCAATGGCTTCAATCAGCAGCATGCAGAGCAAGATCTGCACAATTCTTGATTCTTTAGGATCTAACTTTCTAGCTTGGAAAGTTAAGACATCACTGATACTCAAGGGCAAAGGTTTATTCTTGTTGGTACTCTTTGGAGTGTGAGGTCAGAGAAGATTTCACGACATTTTTTGTGTCGCGTCATTGGTTTCATTTCCGTCGTTTGACTTTCTTGTGCTCGACCGCAAAAGATTCTTGTTCACGTGTTCGTGTCTTCTCGTCAAGTGTTCGCGAATCTCTAGTGCTTTGTGTCTCTTGACTTTCGTGTTCGTGAACATCTTTGTCAGGCAAAGGGCTAAAAGCTAGCAAAGCTTTGTAAATAGAAACGTTTTGTTTCTTCAAATTTTGAATAAAGGATGTCCATAAGGTGTTAAGTTTTTTTCGTAGAAAGATAATCATAGTTTGGTGCACATTGAATATATGGACGACATTATCGGTCACTTAATAAAGTGTCACCGCTAAACCCGAGGCCCATACTAACCACCCTACTGTCGAGGCACCTGCACTACTTCAGGTCGGACACCATGTTGTGAGTATTCCATGCGCATAAATAAAAATGACCGGAAGTAAAAAATAAGTTGCAAGGGTCGTCCTGCTAGTGTAAGCCCATAGCCTGATGAGCATTTGTAAATAATGTATTCTGAATAAACTAGACTTTGGGCCATGTAATTAAAATAATGTTAAAAAGGCCAAATTTTAAGTTAACTAAGCTTGGTCAAAATTGAAATGGTAGTAGGTGGGGTGTGTGTCTTTGTGCACCATAGATTAGAATGGTTTTTTTTTTAAGGGTTAGAATTTCAATCCTACCTTCTTGAAGTAGGCAATAGAAACCAAGGGGCAAGGGCCTCCCCAAAGATAGAAAGACACCTTTTGTAATTCATTTGACATGCTAATAGAGAGGAGAAAACTCTACCAATTTGGAGATCCAAGCATCCTCATGTGCTAATGCCTTCATGCTTTGCTATTGTTGTGATTGCCAGTTATTTCCTCATTTTGCATTGTTCTTATTTTATGTTTTTCAATGGCTTCTCCAATGTAGGTATGGTGAGCGCATGAGCTACCCTCTCTCACCTCTCTCTCTCCTCCCTCCTTTCACCCTCTATCTATGATGCTAATGCTAGGTTGGAGTCAGAGTTAGAGTGGGGTAGAGTTAGTTAGGGTAGAATCAACTAAATAAGCAACTAGTCTAAGTTAGATTACCTATCCATGTGTTCTAACCCTTTTGATAGGCGGAGGGTTGTTCACCATCGACTTGATACACCCTACATTCTACCTTGAGCATTTTATGTAAGTTTTGAAGGGCTTTGTCAGACAAAAGACAAGGCCAGAAGGCAACATTGCAGAAAGTTGGCTTGTACAAGAATCTTTGTTTTATATCACTGAAATAATCTCACAATTGCATCCTGCAAGTTCAAAAAAGTGGTGTGAAGAAGAAGATGAACGTGTTAAGGGTGAAATACCACAAGGAATTGGTGTGGAAATGAGACTTTAATTTCATCTCAATTAAAAGAAAAAATTGACACGTTCATACTATATAATTGTGGATATATGGAAAAGTGGACTTCAAGGTATGAAAAAGCCAAAAAGGAAAGAAACATAACATCAAAACGAAAAAGATATATCAATCAGAAAAGAAGGAGAGCTTTGGAGAATGACGAACCTTTGGAGCCTTTACTCTCAAAATGCTCTCGATAGCCCTCCCTTATCATTTTTTCCCTATAGAATGATCCCTAAGGAAGAAGATGAAGTTGTTAGTCAACTTAAGGAGTTATTATGTAAGGGCCACATTAGGCCCAATAAGTCTCCTTGGGGAGCTCTTAGGTCTTGAGATTGATTACGATAAGTCCAGAAAGTTCGTGATTGGCCTGAAAACCATTAGGGAAGTTAAATTTTTGTTTTGGGCTTCACAAGATTTTCCCATAAATTCATTAAAGATTGTATCTTAATTGCATTGCCTTTAACGAATCTTCTTAAGGGAGTGAAGAGAGCCAAAAGAAAAACCAAAAAGGATAATAAGAAGAAGGCCGGAAGGGGTTCAGAAATTAGTCCACCTGTTACATGGACTGATGAACTTAATCAAAGCTTTGAGGCTTTGAAGATGTTAGTGTCTACAGCCCCTATCTTACACATAGTGGACCCTAGCAGACCTTTCTTGGTGGAAACCGATGCTAGTGACTATGCGATGGGTGCAGTCCTTTACAAGGATGGTAGACCTGTGGCTTTCGAAAGTAAGAAGTTGGACCCAGCAGTAGATATTCTACTTATGAGAATGAACATTTTGTTGTCATCCATGCATTAAAGATCTAGAGACATTATCTGTATGGATCTAAATTCATGGTTTTGATGGATCACGAGTCCAATGGACCAACCCAAACCTGTATCACTTCCTGCAAGCAGTCCGGAGAGCACCATGAATGGAAATACCAAAATATGATGGATCATCAGATCCCACCCGATTTCTCTAGATCTATGAGCAAGCTTGTGAAATCTACGGCCATGTCCTTATTGGCAGTGGCGCAGGATTGGTTTTTCAACCTGTCAGAGGAAGAAAAATCTACCTGGAAAGCGGTTAGAGTGGCTCTCATTACATGCTTTAAACCAAGGAAGTTCCTGGAACACCCATTTCTCCTGTTGAGTAAATTCAAGATGGTAAAACGAGAAAGGGTCAGGGGCTATATTGAACGGGTTAAACATCTACGATCCGAGTGCAGTGCAACCCTAACTCCCGATCATGCGGTGACCATGTGGTTCCTAGCCGGACTACCACAAAGCATAAGAAGAGAGCTGAAATGACGGGAGCAGTACGCTACTCTACAATAAGCTATGGAAGATGCCATCAGGAAAGAGGATGAGGGATCTGACGACGAATATCCATCCACCCACACTCCTACTCCCTCGATAGCATCATCATCATCAAACACATCTGCTCTATCCATAGATTTGCTGTCAGTATTAAACATGAACTTAACAATCACAACATTTGTTGACAAAGAGATGCGATATCCAATACATAGCACTCACATCTTCATGACAAATATATGAGGAGGTTCACCATTTATCATGGTACTCTTAAGCCTCATTTATTGGGAATTTTTGGCATCTCTATATCACACTTGCTAGAGGGATGTCATCAGCTCATCGAGAGATTCATGTTTCGTGCATACATCCCAAGAGTTTGGTAGGATTTATTGTTCGGTGTCAAGCTTGACTTCTATTAAACTCACTTTCTAGAGCGGGACACAATTGAAGGTATGATATTACCTCTATACCTAGACTTTGCATTTACATTGCCTAAAATTTACTTTGGGACAACTTTGTGTCTCCTCTCACCATCTACATGTGGACACTGGATGCTTTCATGGCACCCCACATGAGAATAAGTTTTGTCAATTGTGTACCATGGGTGAGGTCAATACTAATTTGAGATCAAAAGGAGAAATATCATGTTTGTGATCATCCTATCACTGCATTCATTGATATCATATGTGTTGTTGCCTTGATGATATGCAAGACCTATGTTTGGATGATCAACATAGTCAGAGATGTACCCAGTTTTACATCACCTCTTTTTTCATCAGGAGATGATTGAGAGTAGATATTGAGTCAAAGACATTGTTAGAGGATGATGCAAACATTCCCACTAAAGGCTGTCACAGAGATTAGAGGAATTGCCTAGTGTAGCGTGACCAACAGAGAGATTAATCAAACCACATGAATTATAAACACAATGACATTACTCGCAATGAAGACATCATTGTATCCTATCTACATTTCCTCTTCCATTAGCTCCTAAGTTTCATCATCATCATCATAATCATCCTTAGTAGCCTCTACCATCAGATCTTTCTTAGTTGGTTACTATGATTACGACGATCACTTATATGGTTGTTGTAGCATTTGAATTGGTTTATGCACTTATTTTTTCATAGATTTATTATTGTTATTCTAGAGATGTATTTATACTTCCTAGTAGTTGAACACACTTGAAATGTATTTTGTATCTTATGTAACTTTTGGTATAATTTCAAAGACATTAATAAAACTCTCTCTCTCTCTCTCTCTCTCTCTCTCTCTCTCTCTCTCTCTCTCTCTCTCTCTCTCTCTCTCTCTCTCTCTCTCTACACACACACACACACACACACACACACACACACAAAAGATTATTATGTTCTATTTTGATAAACTACAAGTCAAAGAGAAGCTTCTTTCATGATATCCAATCCCATTGTGCTCATTTATTTCATTCACATTACCTCTTTTTTCACTAGGAGATGATCAAGAGCAAATATTGAGTCACCAGGAGATGATCAAGAGCAGATATTGAGTCAGAAACATTATCAGAGTAAATGGAAACATTCCAACCAGAGACTGCCATAGAGATCATGGACAATGTCTAGTGCTATTTGTTAGTAGAGGGACTCAACAAACCACATAATCATATACATAATGACATCATTCACAAAAATACCTCTATAGCTTTTCCATCTCACAAATATCATCCCAAACCCTCACTCAATCGGCTAAACAACCCTGGTATGATGATTGATGTGGTTATTACCACCAACAAATCATCCATACACAATGTCATCCACCTCAACTACTTTGTGATGTTCATTATATATGCTGCTATGGTGCACTTATGAATCAAATGAAGGAAGACATCTCATTAATCTTGTCTTTAGTTCCTCCACTAGTGCCTTTTTGGGATAGATCATAGTTTCTTCACATCAGCTTGAGGTTGAGATGGGACGCTTCCAAGGTACCTCGCGTGATGACAGGATATGCATATCTTTTTTGGGGGGAGTGTTATTGCTTTGGACTAATCGTTATGTAGACAGTTTACATCACACTTCCACATGGTAAGACAAGCTAATTTTGAGACAATCGGCACCTAGATGTCCCTTTTTGAAGTGATATGTTCATTGGGAGAGGTTGAGACTGAGGAGCATTTCATCTTCAATTGTCCTTCTTATTATGAGATATGTGGGTATTACTGCTTATTCAGAGACTCACCTACCACTTTATGTTCTTTCATCGCCTACGAGGATCCTCGGTGATAGCCCTTATGTCCCTGATATGAAAGTCTTTGCTCAGCCATGTATTCATGATACACAAAGTCAAATTATAGCTTTCTTCTCTAAGAGGAGAGCTCAGGTGGATTCAGAGATGGATGGCGAGAATATTCCTATCCCTATGAGAGATCGACATCGTGATCAACGTCAGTACCAGATTATGAGACACAATCGTTGTTAGTAAATCGCTACTGTACTAGCTCATTTGATTTCATTGAGCACACATATCACATAATTTTTCAATTGTCTCTCTTGAGAGTGTTCTACAGATCTATATACTTTTTCTCAACATGGACATTTGCACTTAATGTATCACCTCTCATACCTACTTATCATGAGAGTAGAGTAGGGTAGAGATCTATTGACTATGAGAGTAGAGAAGAGATCTACCTACTAGTTTTCTTACCTAGTAGATGTTTGTTTTACTGCAGATATTTATATGTTCCTTTTAGTGTTTATCACACTTGAGATGTACTTATTTGGTCTTATATGCCTTTTGGCAATAAAAGACATTAAGGAAGCTCTCTCTCTCTCTCTCTCTCTCTCTCTCTCTCTCTCTCTCTCTCTCTCTCTCTCTCTCTCTCTCTCTCTCTCTCTCTCTCTCTCTCTCTCTCTCTCTCTCTCTCTCTCTCTCTCTCTCTCTCTCTCTCTCTCTCTCTCTCTCTCTCTTTCTCTCTCTCTCTGACATTGATCCGTCTAGCTTTCCATCATACACTTAGAATTTGCTTTGCACAGGAACACAGATCATGCTACATAGTAACACAGACAGAAAACACTCTCCATAGCAAGCTCACATAGCAACTATATTTCTCAAAACGAAATTACACTGTACATATAGTTGTTCACTCAAGCAACCCATGCATGACCCAGGTTGTCGTTGGCGGGACGCGTGTCCCGTCGACTTGCCTCGTGGCGAGGCCAACTGATCCTTATCCACTGACGTGTCCCGTCGACTTGCCTCGTGGCGAGGCCAACTGATCCTTATCCACTGATAGGACCCATAGTACAGTAGCATAGTGATTCTACTTTAATTCTAACTCTCTCTCTTAAAGTAGAGTCTACTTTATACACAGTCATATACATAGCTTTAAAGTCAACAAACTTTAAGTATAGAAAGCTTTGATCTAGACTTATCAAACTTTTCTCCAACAAGTGGCTTAGTGAAAATATCAGCTAGTTGTTCTTCTGTGCTACAATGAACAACATGAATTTCATGACTCAACAGCCTCTCACGTATAAAGTGATACTGAATCTCAATGGGTTTAGTTCTTGCATGGAACACTGGATTCTTTGCTAGCTGAATGCCACTCTGACTGTTACTATGTAAAGTCGTGGGATTTTTTTGCTTCATGCCCACTTCTTCCAAGATTTGTCTCAACCATATAGCTTCCTGTGCTGCACTACACAATGCCTTATACTTTGCCTCTATGGTGGAAAGAGCAATTGTACTTTGCTTCTTACTAGACCAAGAAAAGCAACTACCACAAAACTGGAATACATACCCTATGGTAGATCTATGATCATCATAGTCACCTCTTTAATCCGCATCCACATAGCCACACAACTCAGGTAAACCATCATGCTTCCTGTAAATCAAGCCATACTCTGAAGTGCCTTGTATATAATGCAAAATGCATTTAGCTGCCTTCCAACGCATTTCTGTAGGTCCTGCCATAAACTGACTTACAATGCCAACAACATAGCATATATCTGGTCTAGTCGTGGTAAGGTAAATCAAGCTCCCTACTAATTGCCTATACAGTGTAGCATCAAATGACTGTGACTCATCAAGCTTAGAAAGCTTTTAACCTGGTTCAATAGGAGTATTTACTAGTTTGCAATCCTCCTACCTAAACCTGTGCAGCAACTCTTTGACATATTTCACTTGTGTTAAACCCACTTCATGTCCTTTTTGCCACACTTGTACTCCAAGGCAGTAATGCATCAGGCTGAGATCTGTCATCTCGAATTATTCCATGAGGTCTTTCTTGATCATGTCTATCATCTCTTGATTATTTCTCGTAATAATCAAGTCATCAACATAAAGATCAATCAAAGCAAACATACCATCAAAGCATAAGACATATAGATTTGGATCAGAATGTGTTCTCACCATCCCCTTTGAACGAAAGTAGGCATCAACCCTGCTGTACCACGCACGTGATGCTTGTTTAAGACCATAATTTCTTCAAGCGACATATTTTATTTTTCTGTCCCTTCGTTACAAAGCCTTCAGGTTGATCCATGAACACTTCTTCTTCTAACTTACCATTTAGAAAAGCAGATTTCACATCCATCTGATGCAAAGGCCAACCAAAATATGAAGCTAAAGCAATAAGTAGACGTAAAGTATTCCACTTACAAACCGACGCAAAGGTCTCCTCATAGTCGATGCCTTTATTTTGTGCGTACCCTTTGATCACCAATCTTGCTTTGTGCTTTGCTACACTTCCATCTACATGGTACTTAGTCCTGTATATCCATTTGCAACCAATGGGTTTCTTGCCAACTGGTAAGTCCCATGTGCTATGCTTAGCAATTGTCTCCATCTCCTCTCCCATGGCCTTGACCCAAATGTCATCATCCTTCGCTTCACCATAAGTCGAAGGTTCTTTGCTTTGATAAGCTAGAGAGCATAATTTGTTTCATACCTCTCAGGTTGTGTCTTCTCTCTTGTTGATCTTCGTAGCTCTCCCTGGCTAGATGATCCTGGAAAGTCATCCATGTTGCGGCTCTCCAACAATCTCTCAAACCACTTAGGGAGCTTCCTATCAGGTGATCGGCTTCCTAGTGAAAATGTATCCCATGGTACATCCTTCTCCTTGCATTTGTCACCTGCAATTTCAATCCTTCTTGCACCAAAAGGTTTGTCCCTACCTCTCCAACCTGTCTCTTGAGGTTGAGTAGTAGTATCTTGAGATGTATCCTCATGTTCGTCACTCGGAAGGTCAATGAATGGATCATCATCAGGTGGTATCCTCACTATACCATCTTTCCCACTGGATGTCTCTATCTTCTCAGCATCCTCGTCTTCATACATCTTGGACTCATCAAAGATAACATCACGGTTTATATGGACTTTGTTTTCCACTAGATCAAAACATCTATAGCCCTTCACATGATCATCATATCCTAGGAATATACACTTGATAGCTTTTACATCAAGTTTATGTCTCTCTTCCTTAGGAACGTGTACAAAGGCCTTACATCCAAAGATTCGCAAGTGGTTCACCTTTGGCTTCTTCTTCGTGAATGCTTCCTCAGGTGTTATCTTTGGTATGGCTGGTAGTACTTCTATTTTGAAGATAGACTGCCGTACTGCATGCTTTTGACCAAAAATCCTTTGGTAATTTCATCTCAGCTAGCATAGATTTGGCACTTTTCACAATCGTACGATTCTTGCACTCAGCTACACCATTGAGAGCAGGAGTATGAGCTTGCATAAATTGTCTTTTAATCCCACATTGATCACAAAGATCATTGAAGTCATTAGACTTGTACTCACCTCTTCTATCTAATCTTAGGACTTTGATCTTCCTACCTGTCTGATTTTCAACCAATGCTTTGAAGCTCTTGAAGTTGTCAAATGCATCTGATTTCTTCTTCAAGAAGTAGATCCACGTCTTACATGACATATCATCAATAAAGGTCATGAAATAGAAGGCTTTACCTAAGGACATGGTCCTCGTAGGCCCGCATAAATCCGTGTGGATTAAATCCAAGATGTTCTTTGCTCTTGCAACACCCCTTTTATTGAACTTCTCTCGATGCTGCTTCCCATATACACATGATTCGCACATCAATTTCAAGTGGTCTTCAATGGTAGGCAATCCTGTTACCATCTCCAATTTTCTCATCAAACTGAGAATTCCCAAGTTCAAGATACCAAGCCTCTTATGCGACAACTCAGTTTGCGATGGAATGGACGATACAAGTCCATGTTGCCCCTTGATTGTAGCATTCAACCTATACAATTTTGTATTGGGCTCCCTTACTCCATCCACAATAACTTTGAACTTTTGGTTCACATCCTTCACAAAGCAACGATCATGGGTGAATTCTACTTTCAACTTTTGATCAGTAATGACTCCAACAGAAAGTAGATTTTTCTTCAAACCTGATACATAAAGTACCTCCCTGATCATCCTGCTTTTGCCATCAAGTAATTGGATTGAAACAGTGCCTATCCCCTTGACCTTGCACACCTCACCATTTGCTTGTAAAACAGATGTTCCATTATCCAACACTTTCATGCTACTAAACCAATTCTTGTTACTTGTCATGTGTCTTGTGGCTCCCGAGTCAATATACCATGCTTGATCATCTTGATTAGATGACAATACAGATATGAGGATGCTAGAGTCTTCAATCTCACCCTCATCGACAAGGTTACCTGCTTGTTTTGGTTCTCCCTTGCCTTGTTCCACCAAGAATTTGCAACATTCACTCTTCCAATGGCCCTCTTTACCACAATGGAAGCACTTGCCTTTCTTCTTGGTCTTACTGGAAGATCCCTCATCCTCCTGAGACTTGGCAAATTGCTGTTTAGACTTCTTCTTGCCCTTGCCCTTGCCTTGTTTCTGGCGTGTCGCAAGTGCCTGATCGTCAGTATTTTGACGTCTAGCTTTCACCAGTTCTCGCCGTTGCTGTTCCTGCATCAAGATTCCTATGAGCTCGTCAAAGGTTGGCAATCTTTCTCTTGATGCTATTCCGCTCACAAACATCTGATAGGGTTCTGCAATTCCGCACAATGCATTGTGCACCAGCTCCACATCATGTATGCGCTCACCAATAGAATGCAGTTCATCCCTCATTGTCTTGATTCTGGTCATTACGTCTGAATGTGCTCTCCTTCTTCCATGCGGACACTATTCAACTTTGACTTCAGAAACATGATTCTTGACGGATTTGACGTCTGGAACTACTCCTTTAGCACATCCCATGCCTGTCTGGGTGTAACAGCATCACAAATGTGGGTAATGATGTGATCCTTCACTGACAAGTTAATGAAGGTCAAAGCCTTCCTCAACTTTTTGTCGAACACTTTAAAATTCGCTTCAGTTGGCGGCCTTCTCTCATCGCCTGTGACAACTTCCCACACGTCTTTCTCCATCAGTATGTCTTTCATTTTGAATTTCCACACTGCATAGTTGGAAATCCCGTCCAATTTGCTACTTTCACTCAAAATGGACTCTCCCATGTTTGCCATCGCAAAACTGCTTGAAACTTCTACCGTAGGCTAAAAATAGTATGTCGAGGCCAACAATGATGTCAGAAGTTGAAAATAATGGCTTGCACTTTTTCCCTTACCAGGCCACTCACCGCTTTTCAACCAATTTGAAAGCCAAATCGGCGTCACCTTCCGAAATGCATTCAGTCGTCAACTCCCAACTACGTGTCCAATGGACTACTGAAATCACTTTTGGCGCACTCCGAACACTTTCTCCACTATAATCACTCTGTTTGTTGTATCGTACTTGCAGGTACAGTCTGGGCTCCCTTCTTTTGGAGGTTATAGCCTTTCATTTGGGTCAAAACGGACAAAGGACCCAAAAATAGGTACTTTTCTCGTTTTTGAACTGTTTCTTCAGAATGAAGAAACTTCACACTTCATGAACTTGGGACCCAACTCAACTCTCAATGTGAAAATTTTTATTGAAGTTGAATGGCTATAATTACTTCAAAGCCTCTTTCCCTTCTTCAACTGCCCTTCAGACTCCATCTAAAGGTCGATTTTGATCCAACTGTGGATATTCATCTTAAGTAGCACGATCTCAACCGTCAATCCGTATCTACTCTCAATCCTACAGCTGTGATCTTTCCAGAACGTTGAAACAGGGTACTCCAGCCGCTGGACACTTCGGAGCGCTACAGCCCCACTCCCTTCACCGCACACGACAACCTCCTCGCGGCCTCCTTCTCCTTCACGAGCTTCAAGCTATGGCTGCAGGGTTTTGGCCACCCAGCTCTCGTAGATCCAGTGCGTTGTACTGCTTGCGGCTGTCCACAACCACTTCAGGTCTAATTTGTACTGCTAGGGCACCCTTCTATGAGATTTCACAGCAACCAAAACAATTCAGAATAGAGAGAAAACCAAGTATTTAGGCTTCCAAACCCTTGACCAGGGTTTTGCTTGTAGCTTTTGATCTTGGCTTGCTTTTCACAGCTCTCTGGCTGGCCAAATCAATTGCTCTGAGGTCACCCTACCACTGGAAAGCTGATGCTTCAATCCGTTTGTCAAACGGTGTCCGATTGATTGCACACTAACTACAAACACCAAATAGCCTGCTTTGGAATTTCAAAATTCTATTTGTCGAGGTTCTGATTCAGCCAACAACCCTTGTCTCTCAATCCTCACACAGTCTCAAGCTTACCAAGCTTCTGTGTGCTAAACTCTCAGCACCAGTGTTTCTCCTTACGTCTTCAGCCCGCCGTAAACCCCGAACTCTCAGAAGACAGTTCTCCCAAAGCTCTCTTCAACGACGATGCTGTACTGTGTACACTCCCTGTACCGCTCTAATATCAACTTAGAATTTGCTTTGCACAGGAACACAGATCATGCTACACAGTAACACAGACAGAAAACACTCTCTACAGCAAGCTCACATAGCAACTGTATTTCTCAAAACGAAATTACACTGTACATATAGTTGTTCACTCAGGCAACCCATGCATGACCCAGGTTGTTGTTGGCGGGACGCGTGCCCCTTCGACTTGCCTCGTGGCGAGGCCAACTGATCCTTATCCACTGATAGGACCCACAATACAGTAGCACAGTGATTCTACTCTAATTCTAACTCATACTTGGATATACTCCTCTTGTCTTATATGCCTTTTGGCAGTAAAAAAACATTAATAAAGCTCTCTCTCTCTCTCTCTCTCTCTCTCTCTCTCTCTCTCTCTCTCTCTCTCTCTCTCTCTCTCTCTCTCTCTCTCTCTCTCTCTCTCTCTCTCTCTCTCTCTCTCTCTCTCTCTCTCTCTCTCTCTCTCTCTCTCTCCCTCTCTCTCTCATGAATTAGCAGATATCATGGCCAATCATTAAGTTTCAAGGTGTATATTCTCTACATACTTGTTATAGTGAGCGCTACACTAGATGTGGAGGCCTATGATCCCACATTATCCAAATTAAACGTTTTATATTGTAAATTTTTCAATTTTTGTACATGAAATATGCTATAGTGCCTAAATTCATGTAAAGGCCTATTTGCATCTTGTAAATTTATTGTGATTAAGAGCTCGTGACGTTTTGAGCGACGTTCTAGAGCTACACATTAACAGATCCCAATCGACAACTTAACGGTTGGTGATCGACACTCAGAGCCATTGTACATACGCAGATATTCATCTATCATTAGAGAGAAGAGATTTCGTCTTTTCAGGATTTTTAAGTGTACTAAGTCTTTTGAATCTTATTCATGTTAAGAAGCTTATAGAAAGACACGCAACTTGTATTTCAAAAATCTGAAAATTAATCTTTACAACACTTTTGTAGAACTTGTAAATACATTTGAGCGAGAGCTTGCTAATTCATCGAATCCAACTGAATCTTCATCTTCGAAACACAGTTCTGATACTAGTTCTGAATCCGAGTTTGAACAAGACCTGGATCCACCATCAGAACCGGAATTTGAGCACAAGCTTGAACCATCTTCAAAAACTACATCTACACCATCTGAACATAGTTCTGAGTCATCCGATCCATCTGATCGACCAGATCTGCCACCTAACCCACCACTTGATAATATGGCAAATCCAGCACCACCCACATCTACCAAAATCATATATGACTTTTTCAAAGGGTCATCATCTGACGATGCGGATAACTATTTATCACAGTTCAAATCAATTACTATAGCCAATAAGGAGAACACTATCGAGGATAAAGTTAGAATTTTACCAGGTCTTCGACACAAGCAGGCAAGAATCTGGTATAGCCAGTTGGTTCCGGAAATGGTTAATACTTGGAATGCTTTTAGGCAGCATTTCTTAAACACTTCAGGGAGATAGGCTATTTCTTGAGACTATTGACACGTCTTAATTCAATGGAGAAAAAGCCGAAGGAGTTTCTTAAGAAATATACTCAAAGAGTTAAGAATTTGATAAGGAAACTAGGAGCGCAGTATCTTGTTTCCATGCAAAATGAATGGCTCTTGGGTGGATTACCCAAGAAGATGGCTAGGTACTGTTGTCAGGGATTGAGGAACTCGTTAGAGAATGTCATAGCATCCGTAGTGAACTATGAATAGAAGAAGAAGCATAAACATAAAAGAATAGAAGAATTTGACTCGCCTACAGAGTCTGAATCCGATTCAACAAATGAAGAAGAGTCTTCTGATTTTTCATCTTATTCTTCGTCATTTGAAGAAGAACCTAGTTATAGAAAATCTAAGAGTAAGAACTCAGATAGGAGATGATGGATGGAAAAGTTTGAAAAGACAGGTCCATTAAGGAAAAGTGTAGAGCTTTTAGCGAAAGAAATGGGAGAGTAAAGTCCATATGTCCGACATTAAAGCTAAGAGGAAGAAAGGAAAATCAAATGCTAATGTTTGGTATACAGCAGCATGTGGTAAAGAGGGACATTCTAAAATGAATTGTCCTAATTTACAAACTAGTTATGTGGAGAAAGAATTATTTCTCTGTCCAGTTGATAATCATGAGGAGGTAGCCTATACCGCTACTCCTCTAACTAAAAGATTCTTACGTCTAAACCATGCAATAGTCAACTAAATACTATTTTGCGTAGAGGAGGAACAAGAGATTCCACTCCACCACCTAGAGTAAAGGGTTCATGCTATAACTTCAGAGCCCCTGGTCACTATTCGCCTGACTGTCCCGAACCTAGGAGGTCAGTAGGATATGTGCCACTTTGTGCTAATTGCAAAGGCGAAGGATATGTCACTACCGAATGTCCTCAGCCACACCAGCCATGGTCTAAACTGCGGTTTGTTTATACACCTAGAGAAGATGAGCCATGGCCATCTAAATTTAACACTGACATGGTAGTCCAAAGGATAGAAGTAGAGTCTGAGCCCATAGACAATTAAGACCAAAATTAGCCTGAATTAGACTTAGATTTAAATGAAGTCACAACCAGAAGTAGAAAGAATATGCCAATTCTTAGAGATAAAAAAAAAAACTAAGAAGGATAGAAATGTGAATATTGTGAAAAGTGCGAAAAACATGACAACTAAAATGCAACTTGCAGAGCAATCTGCAGAAATTATTACCCACTGGAGGAAGAAGGAGATTACCTTCCGAGACCAGATGGCGACATCAGAAGGAAAAAGCCATAAACGGATTAATGTATCCTGGGAGAAGGATAAATATGAAGGTGAGACGCCTACATCTTCCTCGAGTTATACTTCAGAGGATGAAGGAGTTCATTCTGTAAGGAGTGAGGAAGGGAAGAGGTTTGTTACATTATCCATACCTACATATAGCAATAGAGTAGAGTATGTAGATAGAGGAGATTGTGGAGTCCCCGAGATAAGTGGCATTATAGGAGGCC
The DNA here is from genome assembly GCA_029204225.1 of Diphasiastrum complanatum. NCBI lineage: Eukaryota > Viridiplantae > Streptophyta > Lycopodiopsida > Lycopodiales > Lycopodiaceae > Diphasiastrum > Diphasiastrum complanatum. Next base: position 75,755,748 of record CM055095.1, on the reverse strand, counting down.
ATACTATTAATAAAATATTAGTAGACTCAGGATCTAGCATTAACTTAATGATTGAGAAAATGGTTAAGGAATTAGGACTAGAAGATTAGATCCAGCCTACTACTCATCATGAAATTCATTTAGCAGATGCATCTAGATGCATGGCAGTAGGAAAACTGAGGGGTGTTAATTTAATTATAGAGACAGAGACGTTCGTCGTGAATTTCTGTGTCATAAATCCATTAGATACGCCACCATACTCAATATTATTTGGAAGACCATGGTTATACCAGATAGATGCTATTATAAATTGGTCCACCAAACAAATATTCTTTTTAGGCATTCTCACAGCCAGTCCATTAGGAGGTCACCTTATGAGATGGGTTGTGGAGATAGCAGGACCTACAGAACCCTGGATCAATTTCATAGAATGTTATGAAATAGATGAGGAGGAAGAAAATGAGTTTCCAACATCCGAGTCAAGGGTTCTGGGTGGAACCAGAGCAACCCTAATTGAGGGAATGGTAGATAAGACTGATTATGTAGAAATAGAAATTAGTAAGCGTAAAATTATGAATTTGTATAAACACCAATCAGAGACCAAGAGCGGGAAGAGTACATAATACTTCTTCAAAAATATCAAAATTTATTCGCTTGGTCAATGGAAGATTAAAATGGTATACCAGTTAAATGGGGAGAGCATAGAATAGACTTGATCTAGGGAGCCATACCGGTTAGGCAAAGACAATATATGTTCAATCCAAAGTATTCATTATTAGTGAAAGATGAATTAGATAAATGCATAAAAGCGGGTATCATATATTCTGTTCTAAGTAGTGAATGGTATCACCTATTGTAATAGTTACCAAGAAGAAGACATGTAAAATAAGGGTATGTCAAGATTTAAGAAAATTAAATGCTGCCACAGCAAAAGACTATCATCCATTACCATATATAGACATGATCCTAGACCAAGTAGCTGGATACAAAAGATATAGTTTTTTAGACGATTTTTTTGAGTACAATCAAGTCTTCATTAAGGAAGAAGATAGATCAAAAACAACTTTTACCAATGATTGGGGGACGTACGCTTATACGTGTATGCCATTCGGTCTGTGTAATGTGCCTGCTACATTTCAGCGTATGATGACAAACATCTTTCAAAAAAATTTGAGGAAAATCTTAGAGAACTTTATGGATGACTTTTGTGTTTACTCATCCACTAAAAATCATTTAGATGAATTAGAAAAGACTTTAAGATGATGTCAAGAGACATCTTTAAAATTGCATCCGTCCAAATGCTATTTTGGCATGAGGGAAGGCATTTTGTTAGGCCATAAAATTTCAAAGGATGGCATTCAAGCCAATATAAAAAAAGTTAAAATGATCTTAGAATTGAATGAACCAACCAATCTACGTGAGCTTAGGAGATCTTTAGGCCACATAGGATACTATCGTAGGATAATAAAAGAGTATGCTATAGTAGTAACTCCCTTAAAGAAAGCTGTTGAGTATCACTGGTCACAAGATCACCAGGACACTTTCGAAAAATTAAAGCAGTCCTTAGCAGGAGCAACTGGAGTCCAGATTGGACTAAGAAATTTCACGTATATATAGACACTTCATCGTTTGCAATTGGTGTAGTGCTTAGCCAAAAGGATGATTAAAAAATTGATTATCCAATTTATTATGCTGGTAGACAACTAGCAACATCCGAAAAAAATTATTCCACTACACAGTGGGAGGCATTATGCATGATCTACTTAGTGAAAAAATTCAGGCATTATCTTTTAGGATACCCTTTTGTTTTTCATGTAGACCATTATGCATTGAAGCATCTAGTAAATAAACCTGACCTTTTGGGAAGGATAGCTAGATGGGTTCTATTATTAGATGAAGTCGATTATCAAGTAGAGTTAAGAAGGGGGAAGGACCACCAAAAACCTGATTATATATCACGGCTTAAAACTAAAGATCAATTTGAACCAATATCAGATGAATTCCCAGATGAGCACATAATGAGCATTCAAGCAGAATCATCTATTTATGAAGATGTTATTAATTTTTTACAAGATCAAATTTATCTTGATCATCTCAATAAACAACAAAAGACAGGTTTTCTTGCGAAAGTAGGACCCTACACGATTATAGATAAGGTACTATATAAATTAGGAGCTGATGATGACCTTTGCCAGTCTAGAACCCACCAAAACTGCCACCGTAATAAGTGCACTACATGAACAAGATTCGGGGGGGCCATTATGCGCTTAAAAATATTGCTAGAAAAATTCTAAAGGTGGCCAACACTTTATAGAGACGTTAATCTTTTCATTCAAAAATGTGATCCATGTCAGAGGATGGGAAAACCTAGCTTCACGACACATTGGCCACTTACACCATTCATTCCCTTAGCATCGTTTGACAAGTGGGGAATAGATTTTGTAGGGCCTATCAAGCCAACCAGTTCATAAAACCCATCGTCGTTACATTCTCGTTGCACTGGACTATGCTACCAAGATGGTAAAGGCCGAAGCTACAATTAAAAACGATGCCAAAACTGTGGCAACGTTTTTGTTTCAAAACATCATCACTCGTTATGGATGTTTCTTAGAACTTGTAAGTGATAGGGGAACCCATTTTCTTGATCAAACCATTAAAGCTATGTTCTCGTATTTTTCCATCACACATCATCAAACCACTCCGTATAATCCTAAAGCAAATGGACTTACTGAGCGAGGTAGCCAAATCTTGTGCAAAATTTTGAACAAATCTTTTGATTGGGATCAGAAGTTACCATCAGTTTTATGGGCATATCGAACTGCCAAGAAAATTACAACTAGGCAGACACCATATTACCTTGTATATGGAATGCACCCAATATTATCCATAGAATTTGAAGTTCTGACCTTCCGCATTGATAATGTGGAATGGATGGATGAAAATGACAGCCTCCATGAGCTGATGATTGCTATCACGCAGTTGGAGGAGGACCGTCGGTTAGCATTAATAGAAACTGAACGGGTTCAATTTGGCGAAAGAGCGGCAGGTGGCCTGGTAAGCCAAAAATTGCAGGTCATTAATTTTTATTTTTGACATCACGGTTGGCTTCGACATACACTTTATAGCCTACAGTTGAAGTTTCAAGCAGTTTGGAAATGGCAAACATCAATGAGGCAATTTTGGGCGATGCAAGCGCACTTGATGGTGCTTCTAACTACAACATCTGGAAATTCAAAATGATTTTGTCAGCCACCCAGATTTGGCCCTTGCCTTCTGATGTCTTGATTAAACCATGGCTTCAGATTGCTGGCCCACTTTTTGAAGCAATGGATTTCTACTCGGCGCTTTTCAGCTTTGATGTCAACATGGGCCTCGCCCTTCATGCTTATGCCCACTTGGGACGTGCCGAAGTCGCGTTTCCACTTCCTATTCTAGGGTATCACGTACAAGGTACGGATTAACACGGCCCCCTTTGCTTCCACAGTTGTTCCTCTCCAGTTCAATCCTGCTGATTCACAGTTGTCTCCAGACACCCTAGCGTGGATGCAAGTCATAAACATTTCACCACCATGCTAGGCCACTTCAGCCCCATCTTCTCCTTCCGTCCTCCACACCACCTTACAATTTTCCTTTGTTCCCTCCATTCTCTCTTTTGGACAAACTGTCCCCACCCCTGTCTTCACTTCTATTCCTCTCACACCACTCACTTCTTCGTTAAAGACTACTAAGGGCGACCAACCGTTGCTTGATGAGGCATATGTACAAACTGTTTTTATTTGTTGCTAGATCATGCAGATCCCACTGCACTCGATGACAAGAGATCACCGGAGAAACTCATCAAGGATGACGACGACGACATTGTACAGGTCCTCCACATGTGTGAGACCGCTCAGTTTTTAATCATTTGATTTATTGCTCTTGCTAAAATCATAGTGTAATGCATCTAGATCAAGATCTAACTCATAGAACTGATAGATCATTGGAATAAGCAATCAATAGCTCTTAATGATTGTTTTGTACAATCATACTTGTCTTTTTTTTTTTCTGAAAATTGATAGATTATACATGAAACGAAGGTGTCGGATTTTTCGCATATTTCCTAAATGCTAGAAACAAGTTGGAAACAAATACAAACAATGTCTCATTTTTTGAAAAATGAAAACAACAAGTGGACGTGACAAGTAAATGGCAAACATGTTAACAAAAGTGTCAGGTTTTTTTTGCAAAACAAGATAGGACGAAAAACCTAAAATGAACATTAGTGTCGCATTTTTTGGCATAGATAAAATGAGGAGCCTTAAAAATGTATGTGGAACATTGACTGTCACATATTTTGCATTATTTGCAAAATTTGCGAAGTTGATGTTGCTATTTCTGTTCAGAAATCAGTTATAGTATCGCTTCACTCTTTATCCATTTACTCGGGTATCAAGTAAATGTCCTTTGAGATCTGCTAACTGTAACGATCCAATGTTAAAGACTTCAATGACCTTATAAGGTCCCATCCATATTGTGTGTAATCTCCCTGGAAATAACATGTGTCTGTTGTCATACAGAACTGGCGTCGCTTTCCGAAATGCTTCTCGTCACCAACTCCCAGCTACCTGCCCAGTGAAATGGTGAAATCACTTTTGGCGCGCTCCAAACACTTTCTCTGCGGCAATCACTCTGTTTTGGCATACCGTACTTGTAGGTACAGTCATGGTGCCCTTCGTTTGGAGGCTATCGCCTTTCGTTTAGCCAAAATAGGCTAAAGGAGGTGAAAATAAGGGTAATTTGGGTTTTTGAACTGTTTTTTCAGTGTGAAGAAACTTCACCTTTCAAAAAAAAACTTGGGACCCAACAATTTTTTCAGTTTGAAAATTTTTAATGAAAACAACGCTTATTTTACCTTTCGGTTCTTCAGGGCCCTTTCAAAGTCCATCTAAGGGTTATCCTCCATCCTGTGGCCCACGTTCCTCCCTGAGAACTCCATCTTGGTCGTTGATTCATTGGAGGCTTATTTCGATGGCACAAAAAACATCTGGGCATTAAAGCCCACTCCACCATGCGCCAAACCAATTTTTAGCTCATTGGAATCAAGCTAACTCTTGCAGACTCTTCTGTCTCCTGGTCTCACTAAGATGGAACTTCAAAGTTCTTTGTGAGGGTTCTTGCCCACTGGAACCGAAAATTTTAGTGTCTGCGAGGGTTCTTTGGTATTTTCCCATCTTTTTTCCACTGGGAACTCTCGCACAGGCACTTAGACAGTGAACTAACTCTCGCAAGCTTCTCTGTGTCCTGGTCTCACTGAGATGGAACTTCAGAGGGATCTACGAGAATTCTAGTGAAGATTTGCATTTTTTTTGTTTTTTACAAGGGTTATTTGAATTTTTATATTTTTTTTTTCTGTTTTTTGCAATCTACTTGGAACTAACTCTTGCAGGCTTCTATGCAGGTCTGGGACAGTACCCTGGAGCTGCTGTCAATCGTGCGAGGGTTAACTCTCACTGGTTTTGGAGAAAACAAAATTTGATGGAAAACTGGGCTCTTTTTTCCTCCCAAATGCAAATTGGTGTGTTTTTTTTTTTGTTTTTTTACTGGTTGGTTTGGATTTGAAGCCCTTACAGGTTGTTCAGGGCCTCCTCTACCCTCTAACACCTCCTCCGCTAGCTGTGAATAGTCCAAACATAGAAAAATACAGATAACTAACTCTAAACACCCAAAAATCTACCTTAAACTACTCCAAAAAGCAAGAAATAGCTAAAATACAGCTACACTAGTTAGTGGAAAACCTATCCCCGGCAACGACGCCACTGTAGGGTTGATGTTCTCGCGTCGTAGTAGCCCTCCCACCTGTCAACAAGGGTTAGAACACTGGATAGGTACTTAACTATATAAAGGTACAACTTTTAGATAGTTCTCTACTTTTTTCCTAACACTAGCACCACTGAAACTACTCACACCTAACTCTACTCCACTAAACTAACATTCATCATGAATTTAGAGAGAAAATAAAGAGAAGAGTAGAAGAGATAGAGGAAAGAAGAGAGAAAGGGAGTGAGGGTGGAGGTTAGCTCAAATGCTCCTTATGCTTGCTAATGGAGAAACATTCATTATCACAATCAAAAACATGTAAACTAGAAGCAAATAGAAAGTACAACCAAAAGCATTAGCAAGTAGTGAATAGCAAATGAGGATGCTTCTCTCCAAAGTTTGATAGTGTTTCCTCCTTCTCAATAAGCATGGAAATAGAGTACAAATGGTGTCTTTTTATAAAATGGGAAAGGCCCTTGCCCCAAATCCTATTGGCTAATATTCACAACGATTGAGGATGACCGCGGTGGTTGCGTCATCACTCCCATGAGGCAACTCACGCATGTGGTCTTCAACAGGGACATTTTCAAGGATGGGTGCAAACAAAGTGATGGGGAAAATAATTATGTCATTGACTAGCTGGATAGAGAATTTCCAGTCCCCTCCGCTGATTTGGAATTTGACCAAATATGGGTGGAAAAATGCATGGGAAGTGTGATGAGCCACCGCAAATCAGAGATCTGAGATGTGGTGAGAGTTGGCAAATCTAGGCCATACAATGTGCACAAGGATGATTGGAAGTTTTCAAAGAAGAATTTCGAGAAGATCCAGATCGTTTCAAGCAACAAAGAGAGGCAGCTAAGAAGCGAATGGAGATGGCAGGGCCGTCGCACCTGGGCAGTGGTGGCCAAGGTTCTTTTAATGTCCATTTTGTAATTGTCCCCATCCATAAGTTGAACTTGTTTTTGTCATAATTCATATTTTATTTCTGGAATTGTTTAAATTAAATTACAATCATCGATTTGTCAATTCATGTAAAAATCTGCCGTAAAGCGGTCTCCCACAAAAGAGGAGTACAAATATGCATATTCCAACAACTTGCAATCATTACTCGAATTATTGGAGAGACAAGGAGTGAGAATTGACTGAGATGGATATTCTGAGGTACGTATTATGGTTTCAACATATATTTTGACTTCACCACATTCATTCAGTCGGACACTCTAACAGCATCACTTACAAAATTTACACATCTTCATTGCACGCAGGTATCGTAGTCCCAGTCTCATGCATTACAGTCACATGAGTCTGATGACCCATGGTCAGGACGGGGACGATTTAGTTGGATCTAATAATTAGGCGTTTCATTTTGATATATATTTGTAATTCGAACATTTATATATCAATATATATAATTTGTTTAACTTAAGTCCGCTACATGGATCTTCAATTGCATGTAGTCCAGTTTTAGGATAGAATGGAGCCATTTGACAGGGTTATAACGATGTCCATAGGAGAACCTTGGCCACCACTGCCCAGGTTAGATAGTCCCTAAAGTCTCCCGTAGCTTCTTAGCAGCCTCCCATTGTTGTTTGACACGATCTGGATTTTTAGGGAATCTTCTCTTCACAAACTTCAAGTCTTCCTTGTGCCTTGATTCGGATGGATATTCTAGATCTGAGGTACATATGGCTTCAAAATATACTTTAACTTCACTACATTCATGTGGTCTGACTTTCACTCTCATCACATTTCTCAGATAACTGAATCATATTCATTGGATGCAGGTATCATAGTCGCAATCCCATGCATCGCAGTCACATGAGTCCGATTGCGACATCAATGGCCAGGACGAGGATAACTTAGCAAGATCTACTTATAATTAGGTATATTCCAATTTGTAACATATCTCTATACTTGGAACATTTATGTATGAATTTAAGTTTCCTTCATCAATTTTTAAGTGTCTAAATTGTAACTCAACTAAATTTTGCAAATTTTTTATTAACAATAATGAACAAATGATTTTGCGTACCAACTTCATAAGAAGTGGTGCAAAAGACTCCTGGGGTCGGATGGAATCCGTTTTGATAAGGGCGACACTTAGAGCCATTGTACATATGCAGAGATTCAGCTATCAATAGAGAGAAGAGAGCCAATCTTCATAGCTTGTGCATTCCTTCCTCCTATTGTCTGTTACAGTTACACTTCTTATCAATTGACCGAACACACTCTGAGTTAGTCTGTAACCGAATTTGATAGACATCTGTTTGAAACATTCACTCTTCACTTGTACAGAATTCCAAATTTTCTAGCGTGGACTTATAGGCGACATCTGGGAGCAACAATTCTAACTAATATGTGCAGGGAATTAGCCGAAGCTTTAAGCTTAACTCTAATCAGAACCTCTTTTAATTCTGAATGAGCTATGTGTTCAGATAAAGAACTTAATTGATGTGTAGCTTTGTTTGCTTCTTTGATAAGAACTAATTCCTTGTGCTTGTTGAGAGGAATCAAAAGCCGAACAGATTCCGTTGTGAAGGATCTTTTTGCTTGTTGTCAGATCAACTTGCTTACTATTGTCCTAAGAGCCTGGAAGATAACGTACCCTTCTATACCTTCCAACCTTGACCAAATCGTTTCATCATTGGTGTTTCTGGATGCCAATTTACTCAATATCTTTGGATAACCAGATTTGTCATTGTAGTATTCTGCTTTGAATGTTACATTCACCATCTGTCCATCACCTTTGTACACTTATCAATTTGAAAGAGGAGATTTCTCTCTCTTGGGGAACGATAAAACCTTTTATACTACTTAATTCACTGATTTTGTGGAAATCTATAATGACTAGGCTACCAAACTAGAATTCTTAAAGTAAAGAACTTCATCATGATGCGAGGCAGACACTCTATTAACAGTAATGAAAATCTCTATACGTTGTATTATCCATTTTTTTGCAAATCTTGTCGTCTTCATTGTGCATGCCCATGATATCATTTGTGTATTAGCTATAGGCCAAATATTATGAACATGAATGTTTATATGGACTATTGACTGCACTTCACTTAAGTGTCGTTTGGAGCTTATTTCTTAATTCTTTGCCATTTACTTAGGACATCTATAGATTATTTGGCTATTATTGGGCCTCTATAGGCAACGCACATCGCTTATTTTTGGCCTTAGAGGTTGTAAATAGGCCTTTGGACCTTGATGCCTACTATCAATTGATGGCCATGAGAAGAGAGAAATTATTTTTGCTCTACTCATTCCATTTCCCCCCTCATATGTAGCTAAAAAATATGCACACTATGATCAAAAGGAAATAACACACATGTTTCTAGCTATTTTCCTTTTAACTTCCTTCCAACTAGTAAAAAATGGGTATTTACTCTTGAGGCAAATGTTGTGTACTTGGCTTCATTTTCTCTATGAAGAACTTGGTTTGAACATCCCATATCATAAGATTATGCTCTAATGAGTAGCTTAACAATCTGAACCTTAGAGCTAATTCTACATGTTGAGTACACAAATTTATTCATCCTTAGAGGTCCAAACATTTATGCATAATCTACAAGCATGTCTACCCACGCTTATCTCGCATGTCTACCCCCGCTTATCTCGCTTGTTTGAAAGTTGTGATTTCCTAAAGATAAGTGTTATCGTGAGTAATGGCAGGTCAATGAGTCATCCAAAACCAACCAAACTCTCGTGATCCAAAGATGATACTTTGTCATTTTTTAGGCTTAACTAATTCGCCATAATGTGACTCAGCCATCGATTGTTTGTTGGCCATTGTTCGTGGAATCATGCTTTATATTGTCGAGTCAAATCAAGTCTAAAGTGCAGTCAAATTACTTGTCATCTTGAAATATGAAATGTGCTTGCAATACAAATTTTATCATCAATGTCACTTCTTTCTAGTACTTTCCAAGTTGTCACTAGTCCTTCATGTGATTGAAGCATAGAACAATGAGGAAAAAGGTGTAGCACAAGTTTTTATCATGTATTGGCTGACATTGCAACTTGGTGTAAATGAACTTCAGCTTTTGTTTCAAAGTAAGACTACTGTATAAGATTTAACCTTTAGATTTCATATCCTTCAAAAAATTATCTCGACCAACCTCCTCATTGCAAGACCTAGCTATGGAGTATCTTAACTGCAATACTAGATCAACTAGGAAAGCTTAAGAAACTTAGCTATGGAAAACATCAAATACAAGGAGAATTACATAAGCACCTCACAACACCAAAAGAAAGAAGATAAAATGAATTGCTATATATATACATATATACATACATATACATATATATATATATATATATATATATATATATATATACATATATATATAGAGAGAGAGAGAGAGAGAGGCGCACACGGGGGGGGAGGGCGGGTTCCTCTAGGTCCCTTGTGAGGCAAGCACCTCAAGTAGATGCATATAAAGTCTATGTGTCAACCACATGAGTGAGCTACTTGGCCAAGTGGGCCACTTTGGGCCACTTGCACTAATTTATTTAAGTTACAAATAGAGGGTCCCATGTATTTTAATAACATGCCCCATGAGTAATGTACAACTTACATGAACCATCATTGATTGAAAAAACTCTAACCATCCAAGAGACAAGAAAGTCTCACTATCTTATTTGTTTGCTAGATAAAATTTTACAAGATCTTACCCTCAATGTTCATGTAATTTGGTGTTGATGTTCAAAGAACACGGTCTAATTTTGTGATTGTTAAATAGAACATGGAGTGACTAATATAATTCTTCACCTTAAATGTAAATTGACATAAAGAGATTACTAATGACACTTGCCATTACCAAAGTATAATCCAAAGGTTGGATCACTCAGTTAGCTTGGCATCCCCATTGGAAACCAAGATGCATTACCAGACTATAGAATCCAAGAGTTGGCTCAGTTGGCTAGCTTGGCATCCAAAGTTTCTTTGGTCCCAAGTTCAAGCCCCCCTTGGAAACCAAGATGCATTAGTACAAAACTAGCTCTATTTTTTAAGAAAGAGAATCTGTATAGCCGAGTATATTTTTTAATAAAGAAAATCTGTATGCAAAGCATTTATACATTTACAGTTGGTCACTGCAGTGGCAATGCCCATTGCAAATGGCTACACATAATTTTAGCACCCTGACGGGTGCTGGCATAACCCAGGGTGCGCCAGCCAGGGGTTGGGCAAAAGCTCACAAGCGAGCGTCGTGGCGCCAGGGTGGGCGCCGAGCAGGCGGTGGCGCCAGGCACCTTCACACCCACCTACACACATGTGAGTAAATAGGTTGGTTCAGTTATATATTGTTACTAATTTATCCCAAAGATTTGCTTATCGGATAAATATTGGTTGCCTGACACGTGGCACCCGGGCAACCAGTTTTTCAAAAAAAAAAATAATGGGTCCCTATCTGGCGCACCCTGACACGTGCGAGCACCCGTTAGGGTGCTGAAAATAAGCGGAGCCATTGCAAACAATGCCTACAACACATCCTGCACAAGTTGATTTATCTCATCCAATCATGTAAGTGAGCAGTGCTCATCCCTCCAGGCTTCTTGCCTGAATAGCATAGTGGATGATATCTTTGCTTAGCCATTCTAATACATCAATTTGCTGCAAGCTCAATTTCTGTTGCAGCAGGCCTTAGCTTTCGTTCTTCTCTTACCTTGTCAATAACCTAGTGGTGTGGCCAAGAGTTTGACATAATCAGCTACTACTTGTCATAGGAGAGCTTGTCACCGTAGTGTAGAGAAAGGGAAGAATCAGAGAAGAGGCTAAAGGGCCTGTCGCGATATTGGGAGCATAATCTTCAGCTTCATTGCTAGGTGATACTTCGCCGCATCGATTACCATGTGGTTGCCCCCCTCATGCTCCGCTTTAAGCTCAATTGGCTTAAGCATGTCGACCTCCCTTCCACCTTTTTCTAATGTGTGCTCCGTCCCATATCTGCTTCTTCCTTTGTCCACTCCCTAATGGTCTCAGGCTATTCTGTCACTGACTCACCCTCCATGGTCCAAGCCTTTGTCTCCCTTTTCTAGAGCCTTCAACCCTCTGCCCATCTCGCCTCCTTCTGTGCTACTGACTCTTCTTTGCTCGTGGATTAGATTTCAATGAAGCACAATTATGCTCATTTTGCCTACCAGAAGCGGAGGTGAACACAGTTTGCATGCTGCTCTAGCAGCGTTTTCCCAAGCGGAACAGAATCTTGCACAATTGTTCCAGACTCTTAGCAAATTCTTTTTGTCAGGCTTTTACATCTGCTTGAAGTTTTCAACATTGAATTCATCACTGCTTTTTGCATGCAACCTAAGTACAAATTTCAGCACTTCCAGCAACCTTGCATGCAATACTAAGATGGTTTTCCAGCAACCTTGCATGCAATACTAAGAATGGTTTTCTGGTACTTTGCCAATATCCGGGTTTTCTTAGGAAGCGAAAGATTGGCAAGTTTTGCTGTTGGTTCAAACAGAGACTTGCTCTAGAAGGGTTCATGATTGATTTCAGTTTTTAGGATTAGAGACTCATCAACTAACATGCAAGCTTTCAAAAACTATTCATGATAGAATTCTCAGACAAAGATCCCGCTGTTTGTAACGTCTGCGAAGTTTGACTGCAGCCAGAGCTCAAAGAAGCAATAAACGCTGCAGAATGGGAGGAGGCCCTCAGAAAGCTAATTTCAGTTTAGATGGACGAGAGCAAACTTAAGCGTAACTAATTACTTCAGGGTTAGCCAATTTTCTAGTACCAGTCTCAATACAGTAGTAGGTGTGAAGAAAACTTAGTGTGGGCAGGCGAAAAAAGCTTAGAGTGTTGTGGTGGATCATTGCACTTTGTTGTTGCAATTAGCTTGCCACAATACTACAGTACAGCTGGTAGAAGTTGGATCTTTGGAAAAAAATAGGTCAGGTAGCTGGAAGACATACCCACGGATCTGTAGAACAGGATATCTAGCATCCACGACCTACCGTGGTTCCGGATTATTGGCATCCACGACCTACGGTGGCTGTGGGAGTGGTTCCGGATTATTGGCATCCACGATCTACAGTGGTTATGGGACTAGTTGCAGATTATTGTGATCAACGACCTACGATGGTGTTTGGTTGATTGTGCGGCAAAGTGCAAAGGTATATCTACATACAATTTGTTTGGCTAGTCTTGCAACATGTCAGATTATTCCAATCGCAAACGTCCACCTTCTCCTCCTCCTTCTCAACTGCCTGGCTCGCAACGTCTTCGCATTGATAACTTGCCTTCACAACATGATTCCTGTATCTTGCAACAATTCCATCGGTCTCGCAATGCCCAATGCGTCTCAGATTGCCATACAGCCATGTTGCACAACATGCTCTTTTGGTTCCTGTTTCAACCGCACCTACTCCACATGTTCACCACATTGTTGTGGTTCCATATTATCCCTCCACAACTTCGTGTCTACGACTCTCCGGCTACTCCAAATTCCCCCCTTCGTGTTCCTTATTCTGGTTGTGGCAGATTGTATGTTCAAGGGGGCAGGTTTAGCTCGACATCAAAAGGCCTGCTTTGCTTTTCGCCTGGTTTCTTCCTTGCTTGTGTCACCTGATTCTTCGCATCCAGCTCTTGTCTCGCCACCTGATTCTAGCTGGGCTTGGGCTCTCTCTGTTGATTTTCTGAGTTCTCTTCGTTTGGGATTACCTCGTCCACGCCTTTATGCTCATATCCCTTGTGCTTTACATCAAGAGGTCCAACGAGCTTTGTGTGTGCCTGTCTCGTTTGGCCAAAGACCCTTTTGATCTCGCCACATGGCATCTTCTCCTGCTTTTTTCTGTGTTTTGTTTACAACTCCCACCTCGCGATGGTGAAGCTGGTCATCGTGAAAGAAATCGTCTTCGTCGTTTCTTTTCTGGCGATTGGGAGAATTTGCAAAACGAATTTTACTTTCGATGCAAGGCGCTTGCCGCCAAACGTGAGTTGGGTCCTCCTACTCGAGAATGTTCCATTGATGCTCGTCATCGCCATTCCTTTTTCTAGGTCAAGCGGGTGAGCTCTCACACAGCTCGCGCTTTGGTCCCTTCTACACCGACGCCTCCTTCTACTCACATTGTTTTGGCACTGCAGTGCCTCCATCCACAAACTGAAGATGAGTTACCCTTATTTGTTGAGGATTTTGAGCCGGATGCAGACCTTCAGCTTGGCCAACCTAATTTTCTCAATGCTTTGCTTCATAGTCCTCGCATCTCCGTCGGTGGTCCTACTGGGTGGGTTTTTGAGCATTTTTGTGATTGCCTTTCTCCCGACGATTCGGCAAGTGGTTTTGGTTTTCTTTTCCACGTGTGTAATTCCATTGCAATTGGTCACATTCCTTCGTCAATTGCTACTATTCTGAGTTCAGCCCGCCTAATCGCCTTGGACAAATCTTCTAGGGGTGTTCGTCCTATTGTTGTGGGAGAAGTTTTGTATCAGTTGGTTGCCCGTACGCTTGCATTTCTATTTCGTGATAATTTCCGAGCTCATTTCTCTCCACTCCAGTTTGGTTGTGCGACTTCCGGTGGCTGTGAGATCATTGTTCATGCTTTGCGTGCTATTCTAGATGCCCACCCAGATTAGGTTGTTATACAAGTTGATGTCACGAATGCTTTCGTGCAACTGCATGTCCTTCTAGTTACTACGTCACAATCCTCTCGTCGACATATTGATCTTGTCCTCTCCAAAGATGGTGTTTGAACTTTGGGTGATGTAGTTATTGTTGATCCGACTCATCTTGATCTTTTACAACGGACATCTTTCACTCAAGGAGCGACGGCCAATCACGTGGCTCTTGACAAAGAATGTGACTATCGGGATCGGTAGCCTTCTGAGGCATTTATTCCTTTTGCTATTGAGACTTTTGGATGTCTACATCAGAAATTTGACAAGTTTCTCAATGATTGTGTGATTCTATATGTCAAAAGGCATTCTGCACTTTCTTTGTCCATCATAGTATCCTACTTTCGACAACGTGTATCTATTGCCTTACAATGTGCTCAAGCTCAAATGTTAGTTCGTCATGGTAATGCAGCTGGTGTAGCTGCTTCACGGCATCCTACTGAACTTCCCATGTATTCAACGCTTAAGTTTTCAAGCATATTTAGATCAGTTATTTATGTTTGCCTTTCGGCATTAAATTTTTCAATCTTTAATCATGTACGTCATGATGGGGTTTTCCCATATTTCTTTTAATAAAGTAATTACTTTCTCTTGTATAAAAAATGTCAAGAAAATTTTCAATTGGATTGTATAATGGAACCCCGAGAGTTTTCTCTACTAGCTCACACTGTTGTTTCAGCTGCCATTGATCTTTGGGAAATGTTCAAATAATTCAGGACCCGTGTTTTTGCTCATCTAGCAATGCTCAATCACATCTATAGAATAGCTGGCACCAAAGTTGTGTGACATTCCTGGTTCCTGTGAACAACCAAAACTCTCTAAGCTGCTCAACTCCTGAAGGCTAGTGTGTGGACTGATCCTCCCAACCATAGGTACCCCCCTCTTGAGTCCACTACCTGCTATTCATGTCAACATACATGAGGTACCCCCCCCCCAGTGGTGGATCAAGCCACCTGGCGTACACATTGCATGCGACCTGTGAATAGTGAGTGACTCATGAAATACCACCCCGATGCCTCATCATTACCGATGACACCAACTGGTCACCCCGACTGCTTGTCGGCTAGCACTAATGACTAGGGCCCCGACGGTTACGCAACCGCATCTCTGACAGCTTGTCAGACGGTCTCACCGGATCACGGGATTTTGTGACACATTGGTTCCCACTTGGAAGCGATGTCCTTCCCAGTCATTGACCCTTGCCAACTTGGCCTTAGGCCCTCTGAGTGACCGATCGTACCGAGGTCATGTCAGAACTAGATGTCAGAACTAGACTGAGTCGTAACAATACATCCCTCTTCTGGCAAGTCATCGGTCCTCGATGACAAATCCTGGGTAAGACTTCTGCAAACACTGTTGCGTCTCCCAGGTAGCATCAGACAAAGGATGTCCTTTCCAAGCCACTAGATACTCTTAGAGAAGACAATTCCTCAGTTGTCACTCTCTCCGATCTAGGACTCTATCAGCCCATAATCTGTAGTGTCTTTCTCCTCCAGAGAAACTAGACCTTCTACTAGATTATTGCCATCGTGCAAACATCGCTTGAGTTTGCTAACATGAAACACTAGATGCACCTTGCATCCCACAGGTAGCTATAGCTTATAAGCCACACCACTAACCTTCTTGATAATCAACCATGGTCCACAGAACCTAGGAGATATCTTGGCACACCTTCCTGTGCGTAGCACCTTTGACTTCAGAAGGACTAGTAAATATACCCAATCTCCTACCTCAAATTTCTTGTAGGTATGGTTCTCATGAGCATAACTCTCTGCCCTGGCCACAGCCCTGGACAAGTTATCTCGTGCCATCTCTAGCCTCTGTTGCATCTGAGACAAAAACTCTACAGCGCTAGGTATCTTCTGTGGAATGCCTATGGTAGTAGGACTCAATGGCCTAAAACCATGATTGAGCTCAAATGGACTCAATCCCGTGGATGCATGTCTCTTATCATTATACACAAACTGCAATAGTGGTAAATGCTTTACCCAATCTGTTTGTGTACCACTTACATATGCTCTAAGCATATCCTCTAAGATCTGGTTCACTCTCTCTGTCTGGCCATCTGTCTGAGGATGCTCAATACTACTCATCTGCAACTGTGTTACCAGCTTGGCGAACACCTCAGTCCAGAAATTTCTCGTAAACTTGGGATCCCTGTCAGAGACAATGGACCTAGAAAGACCATGTAATCTGACTACATTTTGGATAAACAACTCAACAACTTGCAAAGTTGTGACCTTCGTGGTCGTTGCAATGAAGTGAGCCATCTTAGAGAATCTATCTACCACTACCATAATGGAATTAAATCCCTTCTGCGCCTTGGGTAGACCAACAATAAATTCCATAAAGATGCTTTCCCACCTTCCTGTAGGTATCTCTAAAGGGTGGAGCAAGACCAGAGGACATACTCTCTCGGCCTTGTTCACTTGACAAGCCGTGCAACGCTGGACGTACTCCCTGACGTCTTGCTACAATCGTGGCCAGAAATAATGTCGTCTGACTAACTCAGTAGTCCTATCAATACCCGGGTACCTGCGCAGCGACTATCATGGCATTCATGAAGAATCCTACGACGTAGGTCCTTCAAAATTGGCACAAAAACTTTTCCATTTCTCAATAACATACCTTCCTTCATTATGTATGTTAAATATGTCTCAGTGTGTGTCTCTACGGGAGCAATAGCCTCGACTGACTCTTCCGCATGATTAAAAACTTGGTGCACCTCATGCCACACATGTTGACAATGTGGATCGTCCTGTTGAGCCTTCTTGATCTCCTCCATGAGATCACTGTCAACTACAGTAAAGCTTATCTGATGCAGTATCCGAGATACTGCATCGGTGACCACATTTTCCTTCCCTCTTCGGAAGCAAATTTCCAAATGAAATTCCTCAATCAGCTCGACCCACCGAGCTTGGCGGCCTCTCAAATCTGGCTGAGTGCAAAAATACTTCAAAGTATGATGGTCGATATACACGTAAAATTCGGCGCCATACAGGTAATGTTGCCACACCTTGAGTGCATGTATGATCGCATACAGCTCCTGCTCGTGCGTGGGATATCTCTGTTGTGCTAGCATCAATTTCCTTCTTGTAAAGGCAACAGGTCTATCCTCTTGACTTAACACTGCACCTACGACAATGCCACTTGCATCTGTCTCTAGGTCAAAGGGCTTGTTGGGATCAACAATCTTGAGCACTGGATATGTGGCCACAACCTCCTTCAAGTGGTCAAAACTATGTTGTGCTTCAGCATCCCAAACAACCCCCATAACTGGTCTGTCAAAGGAGCAGCTAACCAAGAGTAGTTCCTAACGAATTGTCGGTAGAACTTACAAAAACCTAAGAAAGACTACAAATGACGAATATCGGTCGGTCTTGGCCACTGCTTGACCACAGCCGCCTTGGCAGGGTCAACTGAAATACCCTCTACCATCACTACGTGACCCAAATACTCGACACGAGTCTTACATAACTATGTTTTATGAGCATTGGCATACAAGACCACTTCTTGTAACCTGCCAAACACAGTACAAAAATGAACCTCATGTTCGTCCATCGACTTACTATAAACTAGTATGTCATCAATAAAATTGACTACAAACTTGCCCATAAAATCACGTAGGACATCATTCATGAGCATCATGAATGTGGCCGGTGCATTGGTTAACCCAAATGGCATAACCAAGAACTCATAATGTCCAAAGCATGTTCAGAAGGCCGTCTTCGGAACATCTTCCGAACTAGTCAAAATTTGATGGTATCGGATATCTGTGCTTTACAGTGATTCTATTAAATCCCCTGTAATCTATGCACATCCAAAAAGTACCATCTTTTTTCTTAACCAATAAAATAGGAGAGGCGAAAGGTGAGAAACTAGGATGGATATACCCCATCTTGAGATATTCCTCCAACATCTTTTGGACTTCCTCCTCTTCTTTCAAACTCACCCTGTAAGGAGGTCTACATACCGAACTTGCCCCTGGAATGAGCTCAATACGATGCTCCACATTCCGTCTAGGTGACAATCCCTCTGGCATGTGGTCAATTAATAAATGTTTAAACTGAGATCGATGGATCGCTCTAGCTGACTAGCTGGATCACATCGTTGTTGTTGTATCAAACTAGCATTAACCAAAGTTATTAAATTAGATGAAGTTGCGAGTGGGTTTATTTGCAAACAACAAAAACTGGAATCAACATTCACATTTGCAAGATAACACAACCACACATACTGCAACTCCATTTTCTTTATTTGCATCAAGATAACAAGAGGACCTTCAACAGTAGGTCGCTCCCCCTTCAGAACATGAGACAAACTCTCATGCCCGAACTTATATACATGAGTCTTAAAATCTATAGTGGAGTGCTTAGTCGTATGCCACCGCTTACCAAGTACAATATCAAACTTAGCTAATTTGGTGATCTCAAAGTCTAACTTCTCAACATAGGTCTGAATGGACAACAATGCCTAAGAGACTCTCCTATCCCAAACCTCTGTTTGCTTACCATCTGGCATCTCAACTATATACCGGTAATCCGAAGGAACAGTAGCCAAGTGCGACTTCTTCACCACACGAGAGTTGATAATATTATGGGAAGAGCCAGTGATAAATAGGACAAGCACATCATGACCTTCCAGCTTCCCTCTCATCCATATCAGTTCGCTATCTGGAAACTGATAGGCCTCTCGCACCTTGGTGGAAAGAAAACAAACTGGTGCCTCTGGAACAAGCTTCCGCATCGAAATAGTCATGACACGTCTAGCGTCATCATCATCACTAACTAGCAGATCATCCGGGATAGATTCATCTTTGCCCTCCTCTTGACATTACCACAATGCTCATCCATGATAGATTCATCTTTACCCTCCTCTTGACATTACCACAATGCTGATTCCTACATTAATCCACAAAAAGCAGAAAATCTAATCCACAACTACAATCCACAACCACACACAATAGGGATGGAAGGGCAAGATCGTTAATGTATTACTCAAGAAACAAGAATGATCAAGGAGCTCAAGAATGCATCAACTCATGGAAGCTATTCTCATTGCAACATGGAGTACATACATTTACAAAAATCTCCCTTCTACAAAGAGGGAGTCACTAAGCAAGAGAGCTCCTTAGGTGACATCCTAGTGGCAATTCCAAATTACATGTGGAATTATCCTCTCCACTAGAGGTCACCATCAAAAGACGGCTCACTCTACTTTTCTAAGAGAGGCCTACTTGCATTTATTACATTTGCCAAGAAATATTAGTTCCTACATGGTCATTCCATCTTTCGGGATTCACCATGAGGCTTACACAGTTTCTGTCTATCATGCTTAACTAGTACTTCTCGGCTCTCATACTCGGCTCTCAATCTTCATTCATCTCGTCTTCTCAAAGACCTCCTCAGTCTAAGGTGAGAGGTGCTCTTGGGTAGCTCTGGCCAAGTATCTTGGGGATTTGCCAGAATTAGCCAACATAGACTTGACTCTTCATTGTGTTATTGGAAGACATAAAAAAATTATCTCAATTGATGGCAATTTTACCCCAAAAAACTTCAATTTTCAGCACTTCACATGGGTAACTTTACGTGCAAGTATATATCTCTATAGGACTCCACATTTAAAAAAAAAATTACAGATATGTTTCTATGGTCATAAAGGATTTTTTTGAAAGTAGATAGCCAAAGAAAGGGTTGTAAAAAGTACTTCCCAAAGAGTTAAAACTTTTTAGCACCTTTCAATAGTTTTCAATACTTTTCAACACTTGACATGGGTAACTTTAGATGCACATATCTATCTCTAGATAACTCCAAATTGAAAAAAAATTTAGAGAACATATAATACTTTTTAAAGTAGACAAACCAAAAAAATATTGTTAAAATCATGGTATTATACACTCATATATGATATTTCCAGTTTTGGTGACTTATATCAACACCTAAAAGGGTAACTTTGACGCATGTATCTATCTCTACAGATCTCCAAATTCAATTTCTTTTTTATATGCATATTTCTATAATCATATAGGATTTTAAGAGTAGACAGGCTAAAAATTGAATGTAAAATTCACAACAATGTAGTCCCATATATGGAAATATCGAAGTTTCATACATACCCCCACATGTATGACACATCATATCTTACATATAAGTTGCTCAAAATGAAGGTCTCAAAATTTTAATCGGTAAATGTGTATATGAAGAACACACATGCGAAAGGATGATTAATCATAGTTTATGAGATATGATTTTTTGAATAAGTGCTTGAAATGCACACTTTTGTGTGCATTTTGTGACGACTCTAGTGTTAATAGAGAGGAGGAGACTCTACTATTTTGTTGTGTGATTTGCTTATTGTTCTAATTTCCATTATTGTTCTCCATAAGCATGACATTGAGCATTTGACCTAACCTCCATGATTCTCTCTTTCTCTATCTCTATCCCTCCTTCTCTCTTTCTCCCTTCACCCTCAATCATGATGAATGTAGGAGTTTAGAGTTACTGGAAATAGAGTTACCCAAAAATAGTAGGGTTTACATTTTGGATGGAAAGCCAAGTGGCCTATAAAAGAATGTAACTCATGGGGAAGCAGATCTTCTCTCTTCTCTATCTCATTTCATGCCTATACCACATTCACACAACCACCCTTAACTCACAATCCACCACATGATATTTGAGATAAAAACATACAACAAGATAACAAAGAGAGAGATGGCCTAGCACATGGAGGTTTACAAAGGATGAAATCTAATCTAATGAGGTTGGATGAGCATGGGTGTTCCACAATGAAAACAATCAAAGCTCTAAGATTTGTGTGCTTCGCCAAGCAACTCTAGCTAAAAAGAAACTTTAGAACGTGGTTTATGATTATGTGGCCAAGCTAACACATTCTTATGTTTCGAGCCTATCTCTCAAAAAAACACTAGTTGCAATTAATGTTTGGATCATTTTCTTTTTTGTAGTAGAAGGCTAGATTAATGCTGACCATTCCTGCTATCTGCAATATATCTTAGCTTGATTTATGCTTTTATATATATGTTTTAAATTAAAACTGTCATCATGACTTACAATCATTGCACTTTTGTTGTTATGAAATCCTAGTGTCAATATCGTACTTTGACAAAAACACAATTACTATACAAAATGTCAATGCCAACCTCCTTAACCTCATGGTCCATTGCTCCAATCAACAATGCTAGTCTTGAAGATATATGAGACAATTGGCAATGTAATGGTCCTTCGAGAGGCAAGTAAACACAAAAAGTTGTCGAATTGTGGGGAGACAAATAAACTCATGAGTTTCTTTGCATGTACAATGAGAAATGAAACAACTTAAATAAGGGTAACACAACCACCAAGCAATGACAAAGATAGCAATTGAACTATCAATTGGATGTAATATTTCCACACCAAGATTGAGTATACATTGTGGAGAAAAAATTGAAGAAATGAACAAGAACTTCCATGAAGAAAAGGGCAACAAAATTTGAAACTAGTGCCAATCCTTCTCTTTTAAGACAAGTGCTCTTCTATATTTACATCCACTCTCGAATGATACAGGCTAAGCCATCAGTACCACATCAAATCATCACTATAGAGTGTGTAGTTTGTCCAGTATTAGTTGATGCTCTCTTCAGACTCATCGTGTATATCTAGAGAGCCTTAGCGCTCCCATATACATTTTCTAGCGATTACCTCTTCAATGCAGCCCCATAGTCTGGGTTTTCACATCACACTTCCACATGGTAAGCCAAGCTAATTTTGAGCCCATCAACACCTAGATGTCCCTTTTTGAGGTGATATGTTCATTGGGAGAGGTTGAGACTAAGGAGCATTTCATCTTCAATTGTCCTGCTTATTATGAGATACGTGGGTATTACTGCTTATTCAGAGACTCACCTACCACTTTATGTTCTTTCATTGCCTACGAGGATCCTCGGCGTGTAGCCCTTATGTTACACAAGATGTCTCTGATAAAAAAAGTCTTTGCTCGGCCATATATTCATGATACTTACAACTTCCTTCTCTAAGAGGAGAGCTCAGGTGGATTTAGAGATGGATGACGAGGATATTCGTATCCCTATGAGAGATCGACATCATGATCAACGTTAGTGTACAACACCTTAAAGATCTGATGCTTGAACCTCTAGAGGAAGAGATTCTATTAGGAGATGATTCCTCAGTCAATACCAGAGTATGAGATACAGTCATTGTTAGTGGATCACTACTGTACTTAGCTCCTCCGATTTCATCGAGCACACATATCACATTATTTTTCAATTGTCTCAGTTGAGAGTGTTCTATAGATCTATATACTTTTTCTTAGCATGGACATTTGCATTTAATGTATCACCTCTCATACTTACTTACTATGAGAGTAGAGTAGGGTAGAGATCTATCGACTATGAGAGTAGAGAAGAGATCTATCTACTAGTTTTATTACTTAGTAGATGTTTGTTTTACTGGAGACATTTATATGCTCTTTTTAGTGTTTATCACACCTGAGATGTACTTATTTGGTCTTATATGCCTTTTGACAATAAAAAGACATTAATAAAGCTCTCTCTCTCTCTCTCTCATTCATTGATTTGTCTAGCTTTCCATCATACTTGGATGTACTTCTCTCACCTTACATGCCTTTTGGCATGAATAGACATTAATAAATCGTTCTCTCGCCTTATACGCCTTTTGGCATAAAAGTACGTTAATAAATTTCTCTCTCTCTCTCTCTCTCTCTCTCTCTCTCACACACACACACACACACACACACACACACACACACACACACACACACGCACACACACACACACACACATTAGCATATGATAATATTGTTGTTGGGAACGAGCATTGGTCACCTTAAGTATTCTATTAAGCTTCAATACGTTCTCGTTCTATTGAATTGATGGCTTTTGCTCAATTGACTAGAAAGCCCGATATGAATCAATTTGTTCTACTTTTTCACTTTGTTGATCGCATGTATGTTTTTGGCTAAGCTTGACGTGATGACATTGCTGACTTCTCAATTTGAAATCGTGAATGTGGACAAGCTTCAATCTCACAAAGAGATAGGAATTACTTTGTAGTTGGAGTTTATAATTGCCGTAGTCCAAATATTTGATGCCCGGTCTGAAGATAGCTCGACTTGCTTTGCACATTTCTTGTGAGTTTTTGTAAGGGGGAAGGCCCCGTTGTAAACGCACTATTAAAAAAAATTTAAACGGACGTTTTTAGTTTTTTCTCGACGAGAAGCTTTTAGATGTTTTTTTTACTAGAGAAGCTTTCACCGCCACTTTGCTGGATGGGCTGCTTGCAGGTTGTATGGCGCGGATGGGCTTTCAGTAGGCAACAGGGCGATGGAGGGGCAATGGATGGGCGCATTTGCAAGGCGATGGAATTGAGCCTGATATTTATTGCCTGATGTATATATTTGTAATATAGCATGTGGCTTCCAGTCCGGAGATATCCCCGTTAGTCAGACTCTGCACAATCATCAAAGACCAAAAGAAGCAAATAGATTATTTAGTGGACACACAAACACAAACACACACTCTCTCTCTCTCTCTTTCTCTCTCTCTGCTCTGCAGGGCACATACATGCAATCATTGAGGGAACAAATGTTATTACCTGTTGTGATTGATGGTTATTTTGTCTTCATTAGGATCAGCAATAGCAGCGAATGCATCAGCAGACAGATCGAAAGTTCCCTGGCATTCTGGGGAAGGACATCGGTCAATGATTTGAATTGTGATTGTTCCTGGCCTACATGGTTGCGGAACTCCTTGATTCTGTCTGCTTTCCTCCAGTACATGTGATTTGGTAGATGGTGCCACAAGCAGCTCCACCATTCCAGATCGTGTTGCTAGCTGCAGCAAACAGGTTTCCTCCAGGTAGTTGGCTCGGGTCTGTGATTCCACAGGCAGAGGCTGTTTCCAAAGTCCACAATATAGGAAGTTACAATTTGTATAGAAAAAAAAAAAATTTGTATAGAAGTTTTTACAAGTCGAGAGGCAAGACGTTTTTAATGTTGGTAAAAATTCTGTAAGGTTATATATAATCTTTTACAGTTGGTAAAAAATGTAAGGGTAAACAGTTGGTAAAAATATTCCCAATTTACCTTTGCGATAAAATAGTCTCTGAGGAGGGACCTTACACAGATGTAAGGTTCCTCTCATAATTGTGGTAGTAGAGCTAATTATGCCATATAACAGTTCTTCTAAATACACACAATTTTTTTTTATAGTGCTTTACTTATGTTGAATTTCTAGAGTTGCATTCAGAATTGCCCCTTGCTTTCGCCTCCCAAAGTACAGATGCTAAAATGTGAGAAATACTTCAGATGTTCTTGCAGACTGTGATTGCACTCTTTCTCGAATGATTCACTATGGAGTTAGTGACGACTCTGCTTTATTGTTCTTTCGGAGGATTTCAGGAAAAACGACCAAATATTGCTGCATTATGGAGAAAGATAGGTCTGCATATTTTTTTTCAACTACACTTGTTAGACAATTTCTTATTTTTTTCCTTTGTGATGATTTTACTGTGAGTAACATACCATGCTCTCTCTGAGTGTTGTGGCATAAATAGTCAGACAGTGTGCACTGAAAATTTAGGAGTCGATATCTTATTGTATGGGTGGCTGGCAATCAGCGGACCTGGGTGCGTGTTTAGACTGCAATGTCGTATGATGTCATGAGACAGTACTATGTTTTAGATGTTTGCACTGGTATTTAGTAGTGCAGAAATTGTGTTTGCTGAATCTGCTACCAGTCAAACATGATTGTTTAGGTTTCAAGATTTGACTGGTTTCGTTGTTACAATGAGCGCTACACTGGAACTCTTAAAGTAAAGAACTTCATCACGATGCGAGGCAGACACTCTATTAACAGTAATGAAAATCCCTATACGTTATATTATCCATTTTTCTGCAAATCTTGTTGTCTTCATTGTGCATGCCCATGATATCATTTGTGCATTAGCTATAGGCCAAATATTATGAACAGGAATGTGTATATGGACTATTGACTGCACTTCAATTAAGTGTCATTTGGAGCTTATTTCTTTATTCTTTGAAGCAGCTTGGAGTAGCTTAGCTGTTGCACATTTTGTTAGATACAGCAGATTACTATGAAGATCATTGTATTCAAATGATTAATATTTCCACAATTCTTGATCAATACACTTGCACTTTCTATATTTATGTTTTTCCTTGATACTTTCTCGGTACTTGGTATGAGGGCCCTTTTCAGAAGGGGGTTTTGGGTGCCACTTTCTACAAACATTGGAGCTTCGTCTCTTACGGGTGCAACTTTCTACTATCATTTGTTCTGGATTTTGGGTCAAGTTTTCTTGATGGTAAGATTTTGATTTTGACAATATATCAAGGCTCCTCTTTTCAATTGCTTAAGAATGTAAAATATTCAAGAAATTGGAGCCAGATGGTAGATAAAATTAGCGACTCTATTTTTTGTAATTTTGGTGGACTTTTCAATAGAAGAATCTTCTTCCACACATTGTTAGAACTCTATGTCTTGAAGTTGAGATAGTGAAGATCCACCTTCCAGGCCACTTTTGACACCTAATTTATTAGTGAACGACTTTCATATCCAATCTCATACTGAAATTTGTGATTCTGTTTACGCATCAAATGTGAAAAATAGGAGGTCCATTTCGGGCTACATCTTCACGTTGAATTTAAGTGTTGTTTCCTGGGGAAGTAAGAAGCAACCTACAGTTGCTCTTTCATCTACTGAGGCCAATACATGGCCGCTCAACTTGTAGTCAGGGAACCTGTTTGGCTTAGGAGGCTTTTGAGAAATGTCGGGGAAAAGCAAGGTTTTGCAACAGTTTTATTTTGTGATAATCAAAGTTCCATAGAAATTGCTAAGAATCTTGTTTTCCATGCTAGAACTAAGCGCATTGTAATTCGTTATCTTTTTGTACACGAAAAAGTCCTATATGGAGAAGTAGAACTTTTATTGATGATCAAGTAGTTGACATCTTTACCAAGGGTCTTCCAAAAGATAAGTTTTGGAGGTTTAGACATCATATGGGGAATTGAAATTAAAGAGAACCAAAATGTGATTAAGGGAGAGTGATGAAATTCAGTACTTTCTGACATGGTACATGGCACAATGTGAGGCTAATTAATGCTGATTTTGTTGTTTGGAGTCTCTTTCTTATTGTAAGGGAGTTGGGTCCTTGTTCTTCTCTCTACAACTTGGAACAACATTGGGCGTAGGAGGTACTGTGAGTTTCTCCAGAGATGCACATGGCGTTCCGGAACGCATTCCTGGAATTTGCCTGGAACGCTGTTTGGGAACGTTTGTTTTTTTTAGTATGAGTCTCAAAAAATAGAAATCTTTTTGGGGGATCTTATGGTAGTTTTTTTTTAAAATTTTGAACAGTATAGGGACCCCATTTTTGTCATAGAACCCACGGTTCCCAGAAATGTGGGTCCTGGGAACCGTGGAAGGAACCAAACCACGGTTCATTGAACCGTGGTACGGTTCCTGCAATTAATTGATCAATTAATTATTTAATTTTTTTTTATGCCCATTTCCCCCCAAAATAGTTTTTGGCCCTCATTTTACAGTTTTTGGGCTGTTTATGATAATTTGAACTGTAAAATAGAACTGTAAAAATCCACAGACACAGATTTCACAAAAGACACAGACACAGATTTCACAGACAAAAACTTTTTTTGGCCTTTTTTTGCATATTTTTAGGCTGTTTTTGGGGGTAGGAACAAAACAAATTAATCAATTAGTACGGTTCACCACGGTTCCCCTTAAATTTTCTGAGAACTGTACGGTTCTCAGAACCGTGGTGAACCGTACACGGTTCATTAATTCTATGAATATTGTTAACTGTATTAGTCTAATTTTTGCTTGATATTGTGCAGATTTTTTTTGCTGCATATGCGACAAATTTTGAAACTTTAATTTTTTTGCTTTTAACGATAAAAAAACAGTATATAAAATTCTAGATACGTATGATATAACACGGTCATGCTGTTTGGACAAGGAAAGCTGAAAATCTTGATACAGTACCTGATTTTACAGATATTATAGTAGACTATATTACTGATGACAGTTGCACTTGTCCTGAGGTTGATGACGAATCTTTAATTGCCTTTTTTGCTCAAGTTTGAGGCTGTTGAGAAGCACACAGAGCCTTTGGAAAAGGATTTGATGTTGAATACTTATAAAACTTTAGATACTGCACCCAAGAGATTGAACAATACAACCTGTATGCCAGCAAATCCTCAATTGCTGGTGATAACGTATTTGCAAAGATAATCTAGAGAATGAAAATTTCCAAGTCTGAAGAGTCATTTTCTCCTTGTATGCAGCTGATTAAGGGTACATATGTCAGAGAAACAGATCGTGACATGATTGAAGCAGTTCATGATGCTATCGTGAATACTGAGCTTCGTGGGGAGGCCGGTCTGTTGTCAGCAATAGCGATCCTTATTCAAAGAACCAGCATGGTCACACAGAAGATGAGATGGGTGATGCACTCATTATTGGCTCTTTAAGTGTTCCTCTAGGTAATTCTGGAGGGAACAGGTTATTTCATACCATTCCTGAATTGGTGACTGAAATTCAGACAATAAGCAGGCTTCTCTTCTTGTGAAGTCTCCTGAAAATTGGAGTGCTGTTGTGATTGCTAGGAGTGCTGATTCTTCTGAAAGTGTTGGAGACATCATCATTAAGAGTTCAGCAAACGGTTTTGACGTGAGGTCAATAGTTCATAGTTTTTCTGAACGTCCTAAACTCGATGAGGAGTCTATTCAAGGTAATGTTCTGTCAAATTGTATGTCAAAAGAAGCATCTTTGGGAACTACAGTTGGAACTGGAGAGGTATGGCCAGCTGTAGGTGTTATTGGGGACAAGCATGCAGCAAATTCTATCAAATCCTCAGTAGATAATTCATTATCCCAGTCGACTAGGATTGGCTGTTAAGGATAATACATACAGCTCTTCAACAGGTCTTTCTGGATCCAGTAAGGCAATGTGGATGATGATGAAAGAATCAAAGTGGATCGGGACGAGATCATTCTGTAATCATTGAGCAGTGAGAATTTAGACTCTCTCAATGTCTATGACGTAGTTTATTCTGGGCATGGTGGTGGAGAGAGATGTGAAAATGCCAGCATGAGAAGTAACAGAGAAATTCGTGGATCTGGGCTGCTAATTGCCGCAGCTATTGATGAGAACAGAACTATAAGTATCTGGGATCCAAGTTCATCATTCCCTTCGGCAGTTGTCTTGGACTTCCTCTCTGCAAATATGTATCTATGTCGTTATCATGTGCTGGTTATGTAGTTTGCTTGTCCAGCTAATGATTACAGTTTGTGTATATTCACTAGTGTGCTCTTCAAAATCGTATTGGCTGTGTGTACAGGGTATTTATTAGTCGAAGCAGTTACATTCTTTTAGCTCTTGTTGTTAATATTTTACTAGATGCATAGATGAGTTTGGAGAGGTTTAGGATTTTGTTAACGTTCTTAGAAATCTTTGCTCTCAATCTAAGAAAGATCGTATCCTGATTTGTTCATTTTTTTTATTATCAGGATGGAAATTTGCAGTTCTGGAAGCAGAAGCCACCTGAAAATCATGACTTCATTGTTTGTGCGATAATCTGACTCAATGCAATGCTTTCTTATACTTCATTGGACATTGCAGAGTTCAGTGAGGGGTCAGCGACTTTTTATAGACCAAGTTGAGGGTCTATGAGCATCTGCAGTCCTTAAGAGCTCGGGTATCACTGGAACTGTTACGACTCAGTCTAGTTCTGACATGACCTCGGCACAACTGGTAACTCAGAGGGCCTGAGGCCAAGTTGGCAAGGGTCATTGACCGGGAAGGGCATCGCTTCCAAGTGGGAACCGATGTGTCACGAAATCCCATGATCCGGTGAGACCGTCTGACAAGCTGTCAGAGATGCGGTCGGGTAACCGTCGGGGGCCCTAGCCGTTAGTGCTAGCCGGCAAGCAGTCGGGGTGACCAGTTGGTGTCATCGGTAATGACGGGGCATGGGGGTGGTATCCCATGAGTTACTCACTATTCGTAGGTCGCTTGCAATGTGTACGCCAGGTGGCCTGATCAACCACTTGGGGGGGGGGGGGGGGGGGTACCTCGTGTATGTTGACAGGAATAGTAGGTAGTGAACTCAAGAGGGGGGGTACCTATGGTTGGGAGGATCATTCCACACACCGGCCTTCAAGAGTTGAGCAGCTTAGAGAGTTTTGGTTGTTCACAATTGGTATCAGAGCCTTTTCTAGCTCGTTCTAGAGAGAGAACATCCCGTTCTAGAGAGAGAAAGTGAGAAAAAGCTTGGTTTTTTCACCATAACTTGGTCTATAGTGCTCAGATTTGAGGGAGATTTGTCTCAGATCATTTCTAGTGGGCAGTTGCTGTAGATCAGCAGGGATTCATGCTACAAAT
Organism: Diphasiastrum complanatum; assembly: GCA_029204225.1. Lineage (NCBI taxonomy): Eukaryota > Viridiplantae > Streptophyta > Lycopodiopsida > Lycopodiales > Lycopodiaceae > Diphasiastrum > Diphasiastrum complanatum. Next base: position 75,725,893 of record CM055095.1, on the reverse strand, counting down.
ATCAGATTTCAGAAAGTTTCGAAGTTTTTGGAGGGCCTTCGCATTTTTTTTGAAGGTTTTTCCTCATAACTCTTTGGAACCTTCTCAGATCCTAATCACATTTTGGGAGCATGTTTCTAGCATCCATAGTGATCCTATAGAGCCATCATACGTCGGTTTTGGAGCAGATTTGCCTCTGTTTCACCAAAAAGTCGATTTCCAAGCAAAAGACAGGTCAGAATTTTGGATTGGGCATAACTTCTTCAACTTTCCTCCGGTTTCTGTTGTTAAGGGTGTAGACTGGAATAGTAGGAGGGCAACCTACTGTCAATTGACGATTTGTGAAAAGCTTTTGCCGTTTGAAAGAAATTTGACGTCAAACAGTCCGTTTTTTTCTTGATTTTTTGACTTTTCAAGCCAATTTGGTGCCCAAAAAAGTTTTTTACTGACTTTCGTATCAGCGTAGGACGCAAGGGAAGTGCTACCTGCCCTTGGCTTTGTGTTTTTTCCCAGAGTCTTGTTCCTTTTCAGTTGCTTTTCCTCTTTCAGTTCTAAATTGTGAATAAGTTGAAAATTTTCTTTGGTTACAATAAGGAGCAAACCAACAATCCTGCCAATGTAGAAAAATCAGCATCTACATACAAAATGAGATGCAAACTCTAAGAGATATTGATCAAACATGAACCAAAACATAAAATATGTTTGCTGTCCGTACAATTACAGTACCCTACTGTATTTCACACGTGTGGAACCGAAAATAGCAATAAATGAGCATTCTACACATAGAATTGCAAGATAACACCAAGATAGTGCACCAATGAGTAGTAGAACCCAAAGAGAACCATGTATAATGATGAAATGAGAGATAGAAGAGAGAAGATGTGTCTCTCCACGAGTTACATCCTTTTATAGAGTGTCCAAACCCTATTTGGCCACTTGGCTTTCCCTCCAAAATGTAAACCCTACTATTTTTGGGTCTAGATTCAATGTACCCAAAGTTCAAATTTGAATCTCTCTCAAAATCGATTACCAACTTTTCCACACTTTCAAAAAGTGTTTATTGAATGTATTTTAAACTAATATAACTTCAAAAAGTTTATCTCTAAGTCTAAAATGAGTTTTGGCCTCTTATTGACAATTTAACAAAATATGACTAAACTAGACTAAACTAGTTAAAATCTCTCACACTCCCTCTTCAACTAGTTTTGGCATAGTTTTGACAATAGAACTTTGATCCAACTTTAGAATGATCTCCATCCTAAGTATATATCTCCTTTCTAAGGTTCTAAAGTATCTTTCATAATTGATATAGAGAATAGTGTCCAAATTGGATGCTTCACTATCTCTTACATCAATTTTACACATCAAGATATAACTAGAACATGAAGAACCAAATAGAATGTGAATGAAATGATTCCTCCATGTTTCAAACTTTAAACTCTCTGGAAAATTACAGCAACCAAACAATAAATGTGAGTGATGACCATTTTCTTGCTTGTCTCCTCCAACTTTGTCCTTTCTTGATATGTCTCCACCATAAAACTCCATAAATGAGCCTCCATCTCCATCTTGCCACAAGAAACCATCAAACCTTGGAAATCCATGAGTAGGTGAGTACATAAATGATGCAAATCCAGCACCGCATGACTCCATAAACCAAGTAGTTTGCACTAGTCCATCTTCAAGATCTACTTGACACAAGAAAATGACCATGAATTCACCAAAAATTGACAATTTCTAAGTATTGGCACCAAGTAGCTCAACACTTGAGAACTTAGCCATGGATAAGTGACATAATGAACCTCCAATAACTTCATTTCCATCAGCAAAACCAGCCAAGAATGCTAGTACAACTCCAACTATACGATATTGCAAGACAATGTATCTAGTTTGAAATGGTGCCTTTTTATCTTTGGGGTGGCCCTTCCCCCTTGCTTTCTATTGGCTACTTGCAAAAAGGTGGGATTGAAATCTACACCCTTCACAAGAAACACAAACAAATCTATGGTGTAGGAAGAAACACACCCCACCTACCACCATTTGACCTTTGACTACTTCACAAACTTAGAAACTTAAGTTTAAGCTTAACCGTGGCCTTCTAATATTATTTTTAATTACATGGCCCAAAGTCAAGTTTATGTTCAAAATTATTTATTTACAAGTGCTCATTGGGCCATGGGCTTACGCACGCAAGATGCCATGACCCTCGCAACTATTTCCAACTAATTTATTTATTTACACTGTAATACCCTCAATAAGGCCTCCGACCTGAAATAGTGCCGGTCCCTCGACACTATGGAGTTTAGTAGACATTTCGTCGTGCACGTCGTTGTTGAATCACATAGCCAGTCACTTCTTCCATGAAGTCCAGTCGCTTTGTACTCCTCTTGTCCTTAGGAGTGAAGAAAGATTTATGCACGCTGGTTAACCAAAATTAGTCAATCCAGATTTGGAATTCACTTATTTATGGACCTAGGAAGGCCGCTTTAAAATACACTCGCGCCACTAGTAGTTGATCTTCAACTTTTTCCGAAACCAGGGTGGTATCAGGATTAGAGAAGATGGGTGACAAGAAATTGTCTCATTTGGTGGGGACTCCCATAAAAAATTCCAAGTCCCGGGCATATATTGCAGTCGCGCGGACTGTGGGATTAGGACAACTGATATAATGTACAGAAAACTGGGTGAGAGCCCTCTTGGCATCTACACTCTGCCCACTCGTAGTTGTCATGGACTCATCACATAGGCCCTGATGGTTGCAGGGTCTTTCTCAAATAACTGTTGGTGCCACTCCGGTTGTGGTTGCAGTGCGAGGAGGCATGCCAGCTCATTGCCCTTGATGGTTTGGGCTGAAAATGATACCTGCCAGCTGTGTGAAGACTCATGGGGATGCTTGAGTAAGAACTTGTTGATATTATTCTCCACGGACTTGGGTCGACGAAAGGTGCGGTTGACAGAAATTGATTGAGAGCCTTGGGATGAGGAAGTTGGACGCTCCGCTTGGCTTTGGCTCTGATCGATTCCTTGGCTCGTATCTGGGCCTTGATCTTGCACATTGGCCTCTACCGCGTTTGATGCTTGCATAGAAATTTTTGTAGTGTTTTTCTGTTTTTCCAGGATCCTAAGCAAGTGACTATAGATCACATATCATGAGAATCAATCAAGAAGATGACACGAATGGCGAGATGGAGAAGAGAGTATTTGTATTTTTTGTTTTTGCATTTTCCAGTGAGTTGTTCAGTGTCTCGCTCATTGGCGGTTTGACGCTCACCTCAATCGTTGATGTTGATCAAAAATGCGTATTGATCTCCACTGTGTGGAGTTTACAAGATAGTTAATCAGAGAATTACAAAACAAGTTGATCCTAATCAACTAGTTAGTTATTCTCTATTATCGCTGTCTCTTTCAACTGAGCATAAAGACAATACACCATGCTTGTCGAGCTACCAGTTGGTAGCGCAAATTGTTTTCTTTCATTTCGTGTCTTCTGCTAGTGTGTTTCATCACCTGGTCGATATGCCAACTGCTTCCAACATCATCTGCAACCATACTACCTCATTCGCCATCTTTGAAGTTGCGACATATTCAGCTTCGCATGAGAATTGAGCCACCAAGGCTTGTTTCTTGCATGTCCAGCTGATTGTTGCTCCACACACAATCGAACATCCTCCTATTATGGACTTGTTGTCGTCTTTGCAACTTGCCCAACTTGCATCACTGTAGTGTTGCAGCTCGAATCCTTTGTCTTCTTTGTTTGCTTTGTATATTAATCCCATGTTTTGGGTACCCTTCAGATATTGCAGAATTTGTTTCACCATTTGCCAATGTGCCATGCCAGAATTCGAAGAAAATTGGCTTAAAGCATAGACAGAGAAGGCCAAATCGGGTCTGGTACAGATTGTGAGGTACATCAGACTACCGATCAGGTTTTGGTAGGGTATACCTTCCATTCTCTATCTCTCCTCATCTGTATTTGGGCAATCTTGTTTCGTTAGTCTAGCTCTAGCTATCATTGGTGTGGATTTTTCTTTGTAGTCCATCATTCGGTACTACTTCAGCACTTTCTTGGCATACTCTGATTGACTCAGATGCATTTCTCTTCTCATTCGATTTCTTCTAGTTTCCAACCCAAGGCATTTTGTTGCTTCTCCTAGATCTGTGATTTCATAACTTTTAGAAATTTGACTCTTCGTTTTCTTGATTAGCATCAAGAAATTTCTTATCATTTGGGAGTCATCTACAAATATAACTAGAGTCAGAAAATTTCTTCTTACTTTTTTTATATAGACGTTACAGTCTAGTTGTGTCGAAATGTAATCTAGAGACTTCAGAAGACTATTGATCTTCTTATACCAAGATCATGATGCCTGCTTTAGATCATAAATGCATCGTTGCAACCGACAAACATACTGTCGATTGTCGGGGTTTTCAAATCCTTCAGGCTGCTTCATAAAGATTTTTTCCTCTAGATCTTCATGGAGAAAGGCTGTCTATATATCAATCTGGTGAATTTCCAGATTGTATTGAGTTGCGTATGCAAGGAGCAGTTGAATGCTTGTCATTTTCACCATTGGTGAATACGTATCGAAGTAATCGATGCCGTACCTTTGTGTGTAGCCTTTCATGACGAGCCTTGCTTTATATTGTCCGACAGTGCCATTTGATTTGATTTTTGTAGACCCATTTGCAGTCGACGATTCTTTTATTTTTGGAGAGTGGCTCTAGTGTCCATGTCTCATTTTGCCTTATTGATTCGATTTCCTCTGACATTGTCTACTTCCAGAATTTACCTTCTGGACTCTGGATATCTTCTTGATATGTTGTTGGTTCTTCAGTGAAGCTACAGTATTCAAACTCTATTTCTTCGCTCCATTGAAGGTTGTCAATGTATCATTCTGGAGGTCTTCTTTGTCTTGTTGACCTTCTGGGTTCGATTTGTCGTTGTTCAAATGCTTTTTCTTCGTCGGATTGATCTTCGGCTTCCTGCTGCTCTAGGGTATGGGGCTCGACATTTTGATTTGATGTTTGTCCTTGATCTCTCTCCTGAATTGGCAGTAGTGTGAAGATTTCATGTCTCTTTTCTTCCTTTAATCCAGAGAATGTGTACTCGTCGAACTTCACATCTCTACTCGACACAACTTTCTTTGTGGTGAGTTGTAGAGTCTGTAAAATTGTGATCCATTCGAGTATCTGACCATGATTGTATGTTCTGACTTTTTGTCAAGCTTGCTTATTTGTTCCTTTGGTATGTGCTTGTATGCTGCACATCCGAATACACACATGTATGATAGATCAAGCTTTCTATCTGTCCACATTTCGTACGGTGTTTTGTTTTCCAGGGCTATCATTGTTGATCTGTTCTATAGGTGTACCACTGCAGCTATTGCCTCATCCCAAAATTGACTTGGCAATCGAGCTTGTGCCATCATGCATCTGGCTCCTTCAACTCGTGTCCTTTCTTCTTTCTACGACACCATTATATTCAGGTGTGTATGCAGGAGTGAATTGATGCTCTATTTCTTGTTCATCACAGAAACAACTACACATATGGGCGTTTTCCCATGCGACGCTGCCACGTGAACCCGATACTTAATCAAAATTTTGACATTTTTCTTTGCGTGGCTCTGCCACGCATGGTAGATCCATGCCAAAAATTCTCCGGGGACCCTGCCAGTCAAATCCAGGTTGGAGGTGGGCCCGACATTGAATTTCTTTTTTTGTGTGGCACTACCACACAAATTTTTGTTAAATCAAAATTTAAAAGATGAGCACCAAAATTGTTTGGCGTGATAAAGCCATGCATGAAAATGCCACGCATGGCTGTTATTTAACCGGCTCTCATCTGACATTCACTTATTTTGGAGATTTGTCACTCATGGCAAATCTCCAGAGAAAATTACAGAGAATTGTAATTTTATACTGCCACGCGTGGCAAAATATATTTGTTGTAATTTTTTTAAAAGAACTATTTGAACAATATTTTGATAAACAAACAGCCCTATGATTAATTTAAAAGTAAATGAATTTTTTTTTTAGGCTTTAAATAAGTGTGGACTAATAAGAAAATGATTATTATGTGATCATAATTGTGAGGGAGCTTTGAATGTATTGTCAATTTCTCTTGAGTGAATAAAGAAGATCTTCCACGAGTTCTTGATGATTGTGAAGCTCCTTGTTCATGGCAATCTTCTTGAGTGAAATTTCTATGAGCATGTTTTGATTTCTTTTTGTGTTTGTGGATTAATTAGATTTCTTGCTTTCTCTCTTGCTTGTGGAATGTAGATGTGGATTAACTTTCTTGTTTCTTGATTTTGTAGTTTCAACATGCAAGTAAACTATAGAGGCTGAGATTGTGGATCTGATTTGTATATTCACTAACAATCCTTTGCTTTATTGTTCTTGGGTATTCCAAGCATCAAGAAATGGGTGTTTCTTGATTCTTGGGCTGCTAGAATGTTGTTAGGATGTTATTTTTCTTGTTTCTTGTTTCTTGCTGAGTAGTTTAATTTTGTCATTGCATTATTCCCTGTTTTCCTAGAATAGTTTGGTAGATAGGTTGTAGATTTGCTCTCTAACTCAGAACGTTGATTTATACTGAGTTAGGACTGGTTGCATGGATTGTAAATGCATGTAGCTAAGTAACGTACCCGTTTCATCCCCACTAACAGGCTGGGAATACACGTTGTAATATGAGAAATACTTTTGCCTGGAAACTGTTCTAACAAGAAAATTAAACCGTAAAGAACTGTGACCAACGGAAGTAACAAAAAGAGAATAAGTACAAAAAAGAATCGTGTTCACAGATTCAACAGGAATCTGTGAACAATTAGAGATCCGATTAGTGAATGACAAGAGTAGTTCGCTAAGTCGAGTACTTCACTATCAGTCTTAGCACAAGAAGGTTTAGTCAATACTGTACTTGGATCCATTGGGATATCAATTGGTTTGCAACCAGACATATGAAACTTTTCTAAAATGTCTTTTAGATATGTTTGCTGGCTAAGATAGATATTATTATGAAGTCCATCTCTAGTAATGTGAATTCCTAGCAAAGAATGAACAGCTCCTAAATCAGTCATGTCAAATTCCTTTGACAGATCACTCTTAGTAGTATGCAGAAGAGAAGTGTCGTTAGACAAAATAAATGCATCATCTACGTAAAGAGCTATGTGAACTGAATTGGTGCCTATATGCTTTGAATAAACATTATAGTCAGCTGAATTGTTTGCAAATCCTAATTGAATGAGATAAGAGTTGATTCTATCAAACCATGCTCTTGCGGCCTGTTTCAGACCATAGATTGCTTTGTGCAGCTTGCACACTTTGTGCTCTTGGCCTTTGACTTCGAATCTTTCCAGTTGGAAGGTATACAGCTCCTCTTTAACATTGTCGTTGAGAAATGTTGTCTTGACATCCATTTCGTGCATTTTGAGGTCTTTCGTGGCTGCTAACGCAATCAGAGTCCTGATTGACTACATCTTGACGACAAGACTAAAAATTTCTCTGAAACCTTTCTTTTCAGGGACTGGGCATCCGTTTGCACTTCAACTTTTTTTAGCATGCACCTGGTCAAAACGAGCTCATCATCCGCTTCTTTTATCTCCTCTTCATTGGGAGGAGTCCGTGTCCAAAGAGTTTATTAAAGTTATAGTTTGTGCTCCTTGGATGGTTTTTAGGTTTTGTTTAAGAGTGAAGGGGTATTAAAGGTGTTAAAGATGGATACAATGTTAAAGATCCACAAGAAGTATCTGTTTTTGAGACTTAAGTGCAATTTCAGACAGTTACAAATGACCAAAATTGGTACTTCCAAGTACCGAATAGAAAATCTGTAATTTATGAACATGTACTTTGGAGTAAACATGTAGTACCTTTTTTTCAAATGGAAAAGACAATTTTAGTCAATACCAAAAGCACTATAATTGAAACTCCAATAGTACCAGAAAATGTAGCCTGAACTTATAAACAAAAAAAATTAAAATATTGATAGATAAATGATTTGTGGAAATCTGCAAAATAGGACCAAGAATGGATCCTAAAATGATCCACAAGAGGGATTGGATGTTAGATACAATTGATCCATCAATCTACACAAGATTTAGATCAATCTAGATCAATTCTAGACATGAAAATATAACAAGAACAATCATTAATGAAGATAAATGTACTTGCTAGTTTCACACGTGTGAAAACCTGTCAGAGTACGGACTCCAGCCGGAAAACAAAGTACAATATGATAGGAACTCAAATCAATCAAAACAAATGTAAACAAATGGAGAGATTGACACAAAATTGCCTCCAAAACCAAGATTGGTGTTTCATGTTGATTATGGCCAAATATGCCTCTATACATACATTTCTTGGAGCTCGAGGTACTGATCATGCATCAGATCTCACAGTGTGAGGATGCTTTGTCATATGATGAATCATCATGCAAAATTGACACTTGGATCAAACTTTCTTTTTGAGCACTTTTGGTCCATTTTTCTACTATATGGAGATCTACTAAGAAACCTTCTAGAAGTCAAAACTTGCCTACTTCAGCTTATTCCACACATGTGAGCAGTCCTCTACACATGGGATGTGAGACCTACTCTAATGATTGTTAAAATTGAAAAACAATCCATATTGATTTCTTGGCTTGCTACAAATGTTGTACCATGCAAGTATGTAGCTCATTAATGCAAAATGCCAAGTTTGGCCTACATAGAACTCGAGCTACATGGTTATGTATTATCTAGTTTGATAAATGCAACTTGCATATAGTTTGTAGACATAGAATTAGCATGATTATGCTTGTAGAAACTCGTGGCAACTCACATGCATTAATTGTAAGTGATCCATAGTGACATGCAAGGCATGCACAAAGTTTAATGGACACATGCATGATGATTTGGACATTTCTAGTTAGAACTAGTACACTTGTAAAAAGTTGGTAGAATTTCATGCATGACAAGTGACAAATGTCACATAGACTCTAGATGTCACTTTAGATGTCACTTTGGAATGGATAGATATGGTTCTACCTCGAGCTACCTCAATCTCCATAAATATGTGTAGCTCTCCACACAATCAATGATGAAGAACCAAAGTTTTGTAGCTATCTCATGCCATTTTGGATCTAAACAAATATTGCTTGTTATCTCTCTAGCTCTCTCTCTCTCTCTAACTTGTGTTGAGGCTAATGCTCATACATTGAAATCTTGTATTCTTATTCATTCTTTGATTCATTGCTATTATATTTTGTTGATTAGCATGCTAGATTGTGGATTAGCCATTTCTTCTGAACTAGATTTTGTTGATCAATCTAGAATCAGGTTATAGTGCCAATCACAAAGCTTAATTAAGATCAGTCACTCTTGTGGACATTCCTCACACGTGTGAATTCTGGAAATTTTGTCATGGTATCAGAGCCACATTAAGCTTTGCATGCTAACAACTCTGATTATACAAGAAACTGAGAGCTAAATCGAACAAAAAAACAGTTTTCCACTTTTTCTAACCTTTCTCTAAAGTGTATTTGGATCAAATCGGACTTAAACTGAATTTTTAGACCTGAATTGAGGAAGTACGAAATTATGGAATTCCGCACATGTGAAAATCAGAGTTTTTCAGTCCCTTCGTTCTCCTTACTTATAGATCCAAAGATAGCAGTGTTATAGCTTGATGGAAAGCATTTGATCTGTATTTTTCATAGAGATTAAAATCAAATCAATCTGATGCATCTAGCAAGAGTTATAAGCTCTCAAAGAGGATAGGGATAGGTCCAAAATCCAAGTGACAGCATTTTGATTTGATTTAATTATACTTTGTTCTGAATCCATTGTTTTGAGCATCCAAGACAAGAAACTGTAGATCAAGACTGAGTTTGAAGTATTTGAATACCCTTTGAGCCTTCTGAGTGTCAATAGTGTTTTCTTTTGAAGCATTTCACACGTGCCAAAAGTAGGATTCAAACCAGCCAAAGTATCTCAAACCACTTTTTGTGTCTGATCTAGATAACTTGTCTTGTTGAATATTTGAGATTTATTTCATATATAGTTGCAAGTGTTTTACATAGGAAGGTAGTTCAACCTTGAAAATACCTATGGTGAAAGAGAGCAGCAACTCTAAGTCTGATAGGAACAAGCTCAAACATATTTCAATCCAATAACTAAGAAGTCTTCATTATAATGGCATCTCAGGGAGGATATCTTCTAGAAGCCAGTGAAAGACTAAACACTTCTAATTACTCAATTTGGAAGTTAAGAATGGAGTCTGTTTTGATTCTCCAGGATGTTATGGATATTGTGCTTGGTGTTGAGGAGGAGCCTCAAGCACAGGTTGAAATTCCTAAATATAAGAAGAGAGCTAGAATGGCTCTACATTTCATTAAGATGAATGTATCTAATGAAATTTTGAGAGAGATAGGATGTTGCAATACAGCCAAAGAAGCTTGAGATGCACTAAATACCATCAATGAAGCAAAGAATACTTTTAGAATACTCACTCTTAGGAATCAGATTTTTCAAAGTTTCCAAAGAAGTGAAGAGAGTGCATCTAACTATGTTCTGAGAGTTAAAGATTTACATAGAGAGCTTTCCTGTGTTGGTATTACCATTAACCAAGTTGAGCTATTTCAAGTCATATTGAATGGCTTAAGAGATGACTATGATAATCTTGTTCAGTCTTTTGCTATTAAGGAGGAGTTACCTAATCTAGAAACTCTCCAAGAAATTCTTATTTCTGAAGAATCTAGACAAAGCTATAAACTCTCCAGGATGAACAAACTTGAATATGGTGAAAGTGACAAAGCCCTCTTTGTCAAAGGCAAGCAGAAAGGAAGGAGTAAGAACCAATTCTCTCAAACATACAACAAAGACAAAGCCAAAGATCGAGATCAAGATGGTGAAGAGGATGAAACATCTCATCTCTCTAACTCAAAAACCAAGAAGAAGAAAGTGAAGTGCTTCTTTTGTGGCAAAAAGGGACAATATGCCTCTGATTGCTTTAAGAAGAAAAACCAACTCAAGCAAGCTAATCTCTCCAAAGAGATTGAAGAAGATTCTGTTGCAAGTGATGGAGAAGGATCACTTATGGTGTCCAGTTTTTCTTCATCACCTTTCAAAAAAGATGGAGCTTGGTACATAGACAGTGGAGCCTCTTCACATATGTGTTGTTCAAAGGAGTCATTTGACTCAATCTTACCTTTGAAAGGACTCAAGAGATCTATTTACACAGCTAATGATCATGAGTGTCCAATAGAAGGAATTGGCAACATCCCATTGAAACTTGCTTCTTCAAAAGTTCTTGCACTTTCTAATGTTCTTTTCATTCCAAAACTTACAAAGAACTTAATTAGTGTGGGAAAGTTGCTTGATAATGGTTGTGATGTAAAGTTCAACTCCAATACTTGTTTTATCAAGAGAAAAGATGAGATCCTTGCTAATGGAACTAGATGTGGTGGAATTTTTAAGTTGAATTCTTATGAGAATGCAAACCTTTGTGAAGTTATTTTGTTATCTAAGGAGGAGCTGCGTCATAGAAGGTTGGGACATCCTAACTTTACATCTATGTCTTCTATGGTTAAGAAGGAGAAGGCTATTGGTCTTCCAAAATCTCTTTCTAAAAATTTCAAGCCTTGTGAGGCTTGTGCCATTGCAAAGTCACACAGAAAGCCATATCAGAAGTCTTTTATAAAGACTACTTATCCATTGGAACTCATACATTCAGATGTACATTTTTTCTCTTCTAAAAGTATTGGTGGTGCAACATGTTTTGTCACCTTTATTGATGACTTTACTAGATACACTTGGTTGTATCTACTTTCTTCAAAGGCTATGGTTTTTGATCACTTCCTTATCTTCAAAGCTTATGTAGAAAAATAGTTTTCTTGCAAAGTTAAAGCTTTAAGATGCGATGGAGGAGGTGAATATATCTCCAACAAGTTTCATAATTATTGTGAAGGTGAAGGAATAAAGAGAAAATTTTCTTGTGCCTATTCTCCATCCCAAAATGGAGTAGCTGAGAGGAAAAATAGATCTTTATGTGAATGTGCTAAAGCAATTCTAGTAGCAGCTTCTTTGCCTATTGAATATTGGGGTGAAGCTATAAATTGTGCAAACTATTTGTGCAATAGATTACCTCACAATGCTCTTGCTGGAAAAACACCTTTTGAAGTCTTGTTTCAGAAAAAACCTAAGGTAGATCACCTTAGAGTTTTTGGTTGTACTTGCTTTGTTAATATGCCCTTGGAAACAAGGAAAAGAGATGATCCTAATTCTGTTAAAGGGATCATGGTTGGATATGCATCCAACAAGAAAGCTTACAGGATCTATGTTCCCTCTACCTCAACTACAATTGAGAGTAGAGATGTGATATTCCATGAAGATCAAAAATACATTCTTGAGAAGGCCAAGTTCAAAGATTCTCACAAAGATACTCCAATCATCACCCTTGAAGATCATCATGGAGAGATGGGGCCGAGATTTGAGGAGTCACCTCGAATTTTTTTCACCAAGGAGATCTCAAAGAGAAAGATCCAAGCCTAGAAGGCTTACCTATGAAGATAGAGGAAAGCAAGTGGAAATCAACTCCACTAGTTGTGTCTATTTTATTTCTCATGAGGAGCCGAAGGATGTATATGATGCTATCAACTCAAAGGAATGGTACCTTGCCATGAAGGAAGAATATGATGCTTTGATGGCCAATAATACATGGGAACTTGTAGATCTTCCATCCAACAAGCATACCATTGGTTGCAAATGGGTTTTTCGAGTCAAGTATAATCAAGATGGCACAATCAACAAGTACAAGGCTAGGCTTTGTGCTAAAGGATTTGCTCAAGTATATGGACTTGATTATGAGGAGACCTTTGCCCCAGTTGCAAAGATGGTGTCAATTAGAATCATAATTTCTCTTGCTTGTTTTTTCAATTGGCAAATTCTTCAACTGGATGTTTCTAATGCATTTCTAAATGGCTATCTAGAAGAAGAGATCTATATGGATCAACCTATTGGGTTTATCCATGATGAGGAAAAAGTTTGCTTGCTCTTCAAAAGTTTATATGGATTAAAGCAAGCCCCAAGGTCATGGTACTCAGCTTCACACCTTTCTTGAGTCACTAGGATTTAATCTTAGTAACTATGATCCTTTCTTATATGTCAAGTTTTTTGATAAAGATATTGTCATTCTTCTTATTTATGTTGATGATATCATTCTGACAGGAAGTTGTATCAAGTTAGTTGAGGAAACCAAGATTGCACTTGGAAAAGAGTCCAAGATGCAAGATCTTGGAAAAATACACTATATTCTAGGATTAGAGATTGACTTTCTTAAAGATAAAGCTTTCATATGTCAATCTAAGTATGCTCTTTCAATGTTAAAAAAGTTCAATATGTTGAATTGTAAGAGTATAGAAACACCTATGGAGCAAAATGTAAAGGACTCTTACAAAGGTGATGAAAGATCCTTCGAGGACATCACACTTTTTAGAAGTCTTATAGGCTCCTTAATTTGGCTCACAATAACTAGACCTGACATAAGCTTTAGTGTTCATAAGTTGAGCCAGGCTATGCAAAATCCTTCAATTTATCATTGGAAAAAGGCCAAGAGAGTGCTTAGATATATATCTTCAACTTTTGATTTTGGTTTATTATATAAAAGTGAAGATTTTTCTATTATTGGTTATTCTGACTCGGATTTTGCAAGTGATAAAGCAGATCGGAAATCTACAAGTGCTTATGTCATATATCTTGGAGGAAACTTGATATCTTGGCTTTCCAAAAAGCAAGATACTGTATCACTCTCATCATGTGAAACTGAGTACAAGGTGCTCACTACAACAACAAAGGAAGTGCTTTGGATCAAGAGGTTACTAGGGGAGCTAAAGATAATCATGGAAGAAAATATACTTATGACCATGTGTGACAACATTTCAGCTCAAGCCCTTGCCAACAACCCAATATTCCATGCAAGGAGCAAGCATATCGAAGTTGCACATCACTTTGTGAGAGAGAAGCTCATTGGAGGTAAAATCAATTTGGAGCACATCGACACATCATCTTGCGTTGCAGATATGCTCACCAAACCTTTGAGCAAAAGTTCCTTCAACAAGCATAGAGCCAACCTTGGAGTTATACCAAGATCCATGTCCAAATCAATATATATCATTTTTAGGAGGAGTGTTGAAATTGAAAAACAATCCATATTGATTTCTTGGCTTGCTACAAATGTTGTACCATGCAAGTATGTAGCTCATTAATGCAAAATGCCAAGTTTGGCCTACATAGAACTCGAGCTACATGGTTATGTATTATCTAGTTTGATAAATGCAACTTGCATATAGTTTGTAGACATAGAATTAGCATGATTATGCTTGTAGAAACTCGTGGCAGCTCACATGCATTAATTGTAAGTGATCCATAGTGACATGCAAGGCATGCACAAAGTTTAATGGACACATGCATGATGATTTGGACATTTCTAGTTAGAACTAGTACACTTGTAAAAAGTTGGTAGAATTTCATGCATGACAAGTGACAAATGTCACATAGACTCTAGATGTCACTTTCGATGTCATTTTGGAATGGATAGATATGGTTCTACCTCAAGCTACCTCAATCTCCATAAATATGTGTAGCTCTCCACACAATCAATGATGAAGAATCAAAGTTTTGTAGCTATCTCATGCCATTTTGGATCTAAACAAATATTGCTTGATATCTCTCTAGATCTCTCTCTTTCTAACTCGTGTTGAGGCTAATGCTCATACATTGAAATCTTGTATTCTTATTCATTCTTTGATTCATTGCTATTATATTCTGTTGATTAGCATGCTAGATTGTGGATTAGCCATTTCTTCTGAACTAGATTTTGTTGATCAATCTAGAATCAGGTTACAGTGCCAATCACAAAGCTTAATTAAGATCAGTCACTCTTGTGGACATTCCCCACACGTGTGAATTCTGGAAATTTTGTCAATGATTTGGCTCATGCAACCAATAGATTGATGCCACGTGTCATATGACTAGAAAACTAGATTTCGACCTTTTTAGCCACTAGAACTTGAATTAAATCATATGTACAACCTATATGATTATGGTACATGACAAGTACACTAATTTCACACGTGGGAATAGGCTCCACACATGTGTAATCATCCTATATATAGAGATTTGGCCTTGACCAAGCATAATTTTTTCATTTTTCACACTCCTCAAAAATCTAGCTTGGTAAATCTAGCATAGATCTATCAAAACTTGAGTCCGAATATGCTCTTAAACAAATATTAGTCCTTTCATAAAATATGCCAAAGCCTTCTGTAGTCGAGATGTTTCACACATTTGAAAACCTGTTAGAGTATGAAATCCAGCCTGAAAACAAAGTACAATATGATAGGAACTCAAATCAATCAAAACAAATGTAGACAAATGGAGAGATTGACACAAAATTGCCTCCAAAACCAAGATTGGCGTTTCATGTTGATTATGGTTAAATATGCCTCTATATATATATTATTTGGAGCTTGAGGTACTGATCATGCATCAAATCTCACACGTCATATGATGAATCATCATGCAAACTTTGACACTTAGATCAAACTTTCTATTTTGAGCACTTGGTCCATTTTCCTACTATATGGAGATCTACTAAGAAACCTTCTAGAAGTCAAAACTCGCCTACTTCAGCTTATTCCACACATGTGAGTAGTCCTTTACACATGGGATGTGACACCTATTCTAATGATTTGGCTCATGCAACCAATAGATTGATGCCATGTGTCATATGACTAGAAAACTAGATTTTGGCCTTCTTAGCCACTAGAACTTGAATTAAATCATATGTAACCTATATGATTATTTTACATGACAAGTACACTATTTTCACACGTGAGAACATGCTCCACACATGTTGTAATCATCCTATATACATAGATTTGGCCTTGACCAAGCATAATTTTTGCATTTTTTACATGATCCAGAGTACCAAATTGGTACTCATCAGTTTCAAAACGAGTACTATGAAAATACCAAATGAATCAATATAAATCACAAAGGTTACTTGTATCCTGATCTCAGGCGTTAAGCAAGTCCTCTTGATTGTTGTCATCCTTGTACGACATGTTGTTGTATATGTTCTCATACACATCGGTGGATAATCGGAACATGTTATGATATCCAAGGATAGGCTCCATGGAAAACCGGATTGCTATAACAAGGTGTGAATAGATCATTACCGGCTATGTCTGGTCTAGAAGGTTGTATGTATTGATCATGCCTTCGACTTGGCCATAGTATAGGCCTTCAACTACTCTCTCTCCTCTAACAATTCTGTTGTGTCATGCATCCTTCTATTCTGTCATTGTCTAGTATATCGTCTTGGTGCATTTAAGAAGGTAGAAATCATCTCCTCTCTCTGCTGCTTTGACTGTAAAATTGTTCCCAGTGGACAGCAAGTCACACAAACTATCAGGGTTCCCCTCATACATGGACAGGTTGGTGTCATTATGCATTGGCATGGATCCATAAGCACCGTCATTATCTCCAGCGTCATCATCTTCGTCGCTGCTAGCTACCTCTAACTCTGGCAATGGCTGGA
The DNA here is from genome assembly GCA_029204225.1 of Diphasiastrum complanatum. Lineage (NCBI taxonomy): Eukaryota > Viridiplantae > Streptophyta > Lycopodiopsida > Lycopodiales > Lycopodiaceae > Diphasiastrum > Diphasiastrum complanatum. The sequence continues at coordinate 75,709,339 of CM055095.1, read as the reverse complement.
TAAACAAATATTTCCACTCTTCCACGTGCTACATGTTCCTGCATCTTCTCCATTGCCCTGCAATACATGAATCGTAGAAACATGACAATGTGTGACATCATAGTGAGCATGGACTATCCTGAGAATATCCATCAACACAATGTAACGAGTGTGAGCCTATGATGCACTGACAATCCCATTTCACATCACGTTGCACCTCATCTTTGCTGACCAGCCAGAAAAACCTTCTTGTACTATAGTTGTGACCTTCTCCTTTTGGCCTAAATATTTCTTTCAGATATGTGACTACATCTGTTGCTGCACATTTCAAGGGCTAGCCGTCTGGTTTCAACTCCTCATGAGTGAAGGTTCTCTTGATGACCACGCCCGCTCTGTCACGCTCGTCTTTTCCATGGCTTGAGGCAAAAAAAATATGCATCATTTGCAGACCTGTCAAGTAATAATATCTGGCCAAAAAGCGAACAAATTTCTAGATTGTTTATTTTATGTAGGCTGCAATAAACAGTATTTGTAGTTATCCTATCTAGTACCAATTTGGTACTATATTCGGGTGTCTCATATAGCCCTAGTTTCGTTTTATATCTATCAGAGAAATAGTACCAAAATTGGTACTCCAGATTAGTGTATTTTGGTACTACAAGATGGACTATGTAGTTAAAGTGTTATAGTTCAGTACCAATTTTGGTACTTATATCTGAAATAACAAACTTGAAAACTACAGAGTAATAATAATCAATAGTGAGAACCCCCCCCACAAATATACTTGGCCACGAAGAAGAAAGGCCTTTGAGCTTTGAATTGGGAAGTCGCACCGTCTGACCACACCCAATTGTGAGAAATTGACAAAAATCTAGCTTGGTATTTTTATGAAAGAAGTTTGTAAGTGAATCTCACATGTGTGGAGGATGTTCCCACATGTAGAGAATTGTGAATTAAATTAAAAATGTTAGATATAGGAGTCTTATGTTTTTTGTATCAAGCATCTAGGTGTAGGATGTTGAAAGGGTCAAATTTGACATAGATGGCAAATTATCCATTTCCAATTGTAATGCCACTATTGAGTCAAAATAGAGTAGGAGGCCAAACTCGAGCCATTTAGAGTGTAGACAAGTGTAATGCTTTTGTTTGATGAAGTTTAAGAGGTCCAATAGGATTTAGAGGTGGAACCATGAGTGGTCCAATATAATTTGAGATATGCTTGAAAATGGTCCAATAGAATTTAGTGGTGAATGGATCAATGGTCCAATAGGATTAAGAGGTGGCAAAAGTGTGGTCCAATCATGATTGAGCGTTGTGGTAGCTCATGGATCTATTAGTATCATTGTACTTCTCATTTCGATCTAATTGATTTTGAGATTGAGTGGATTTTGTGAGTAATTGGTTTTCTAGCTTTCTCTCTCTACCCGAGAGCTCATGATGATTTTATCTCTCTACCCAAGAAGAGTAGCTTGTTTTTACTTAGATTATTTTTGGAACACTTCTCATATGTGTGAGTGAGAGTTGGAAGTGATTGAATGCATGTAGTAGTGTGTTTTTGCCATAGAATCAAAGATAGATCTTGAATCTCAATGTAGTCTTGATCTTGGTGCATCTACACGCCTTAGGAGATCACAAGTACATGTTGTGGACAATCCACACATCTGAAATCAACATGGTATCAAATCCTACCTAAGGTTACCATGCATTTTGATCCATTTGAGTGAAAACTATTCATCAATCTTGAGCTAGAAATTGTCAAGATCCATTTTCCTAGCTATCTTGTCCAATTTTGGATTAGGAGAGATCAATAGGGCATTGATTGGGTCTGACCTGGTGTAAAAATTACAGCAAATAAGGATCCTAAAACACTTGAAATGATGAGGGAAACAATAGATTATGATCTTATAAGATTAGCGCAAGTTGAACCATCAAAATCCATCAAAAATCTATGCTTGAACCTCACTGAATGGCCCAAATCCTTGAAGAAGGCTTCACACGTGTGAAAGTACGGCCTCCCATAGTCTGAGTACTGTACACCAGATCTACATTCAATCCTATAATCATTAGTAATCACAAGAACTCAAACAATTATGAACATAGAGAGCAATTGCACCATTATGAGAGAAAAATCATGGAATTGCTTGATTGATTTTGGTGAGATATCATCACCTATTTATACATGATCCATCACGGTTTTGGACAGGTATGAGTAGCCCTAAACCTATCCCTAATGCTAATTTGGGTGGATCTTTCATCCCTACCAAGTTAGGGTCAGAATCTTGGAGATCCCTCAACAATGCAAAAATTACCAAAAATAGCTCCTATTTTTCTCTCTTGTATCTAAGCATAATTTGGACTCATTCCAAAGGTTCTAACACTTAGGTCTACTTGAGAACATCCTTATGAATGGAATCCTATGCTATTTGGCACGTTTGACAAGCCACATCATGACCATCTAACTATTTACAAGTCATATGACCAAAACTAGTCAAGCTAGAATTGTGAATTTTTAGCACTCCTCCTCACTATCTAGCTTGGTTCAATCATTGCTTTACTAATCACTCCAAGTGATGATATGAACTTCATAAAAGGTGCCTTTTGAAGTGGTTTAGTAAGTAGATCAGCTACACAATCATTTCTTGGAACATGCTCCAAAGCAATCTCCTTGGCTTGCACCATTTCTCTCACAAAGTGATGGCATATCTCAATGTGCTTAGATCTTGCATGGAAGATTGGGTTAGATGCAAGGTGTTGAGCTGATATATTGTCATTGTAGATGATTGGTGCCTCATCTAAATCCATGATCTTTAGCTCCACCAATAATATCTGGATCCAAAGTACCTCCTTTGTAGTGGTTGTCAAAGCTTTGTACTCGGCCTCGATTGAAGATAGAGATATAGTTTCTTGTTTTTTTGAAAGCCATGAAACCACACCTTCTCCTATTAAAGTTGAGTAGGCACTTGTTGATTTCCTATCCCTCTTGTCCCCTACAAAATCTGAATCACTAAATGCATGAAGGTTAATCACATCTCCTCTATATAGAATCCCAAAATCCAATGTACCCGAGATGTATCTTAGAATCCCCTTATCCTTTTTCCAATGGATATTCAATGGATTTTGCATGGATTAGCTCAACCTACATACACTAAAGCTAAGATCTGGTCTACTTATAGTGATCCACATTAAGGAGCCTATAAGTTGCCTAAACAAAGTGATGTCCATGAAGGATCTTTCATCATCTCCATTTGGCACTTTTACATCTTGCTCCATTGGTGTGTCAACACTTTTGCATACTTCCATCTTAAACTTCTTCAAAAGACTTTGAGCATAGTTTACTTGACTTATAAAGATAAAATCAGAACCTCTAAATACCTCTATGCCTAAGATGAAGTGAAGACACCCTAGATCTACCATCTTGAACTCTAAGGATAGATCTATCTTGATTTTTTCAATACCATCAACACTATTTTCACTAATGATGATGTCATCTACATAAATGAGTAAAAGTACAATACCAACATCATCAAAATTAATGTAAAGAGTGGGATCATATTCACTTTGAACAAAAGAAAGTGAAATAAGATAGCAATGTAGTCTTGAATTCCAAGATCTTGAGGCTTGCTTCAAGCCATAGATGCTTCTTTGGAGATGGCATACTTTGTTCTCCATTCCATGCTTGATGAACCCTTGTGGCTGCTCCATATAGATATCATCTTTCAAAAAACCATTCAAGAAAGCATTAGAGACATCCATTTGACATAGGATCCATCCAAAATGTGATGCAAGTGCAATGATTAGCCTTATTGTGACCATCTTGGCCACGGGTGCAAAAGTTTTCTCATATTCTATCCCTCTCTCTTGAGCATAACCTTTTGCAACTAATCTTGCTTTATGTTTGTTAACACTCCCATTTGCATTCAACTTAAGCTTGAAGACCCACTTGCATCTTATTACATTCCTTTGAGGTCTCTTAAGAAGCAACCAAGTTTCATTCTCAATCAAGACATCATACTCATCCAACATAGCTTTATACCATTCTTTGGAGTCCAATGCATCTTCAACATTAGATGGAGCCTATCCATCCTCTCTTGCATTTGGCTCCTTCTTGATTCCTCGGCCATGAGTGTGCCTTGGAGTTCTTCAAGTATGGGTAGCTTACCCATAATTGCATATCCCTGAACCAAATTGTCAAATTCAAAGCTTATTCCATTCAATATGAGTTGAACAAGCTCTTCATCCTTGATAGGATCACCTATGAAGGCTAGCTCTTGTTCAATTCCTTTACTCTTAGGACAAAAGTATGTGCACTCTCTCCTTTCTTTGATTATTCAAAGCTAACATTCTAGTTTGGTTCTTGGATTCGTAGACCTTTTGCAAAGTCTCCCAAGCATCTTGAGCCGAAGTGCAATCTCCTACCTCTCTTAAGAGTTCATTTGCAACATTCATTTTTTATGCAATGTAGTGCAACATTCCACCTCTTGATGTATTTGGCTTTTTCTTGAGGATAAATAGGTTCACCCTCCTTACCATTTACAATTTCCATCAGATATTGCATGATCATGATGAATTCCATTCTAACTTTCCATATGGAATAGTTAGTTTTGTTGAGCCTTTCATTAGTATCCAAAAGATATGCATTTATAGATGCCATCTAGTCTCCTAATCAAGGACTTAGCACAAATGAAGGTTACCTCTATTGATTTGATTGAATATCTACCTTATCCCACTTCTTAGGGACCTAAAAAGATCAGTAATAGACTTCCTATAGAGATCTAAGAATAATCTTTAACAAAGTCAAATCATAGAATACTAGAAACAATGCACTTGCTTGATTGAAGTAGACAATACTAGTAGAATTGCCCCTCTTTCTATAAAGAACATAAAAGCTTCCAAATGATCTGATCAAGACTGAATTTCAGCAACCTAATATAGTTCCAAAATCACTTGTAAAATATCTAAATGGAACTTAATGAGGATGCAACACAATCTACTATCCAATCACAAGCAAAAATTGATCAAAATTGATCGAATTTGGTGCATAAGTCAAGCAATGGCTGGACTGAATCTAGATCACTTTAGGAGGTGTCCTCTACACCTTAGAACAGCCTTGAAGATTCCCCAAAACTCTGATCTTACCTCTCCTTGAATGCTAGAAAGCCTCCTCTATGAAATCACCTCCAAAACTCGCTTAGAAATCAATGCTTGGAGCAAGCAAAACTTGCTATCTTGGTAATGTGAATTGAATTCAACTTTGCCTCTGGTTTTAGACACCTAAACACCTACAAATGAAGGCACACAACACCAATCTCCAATGTATTTGACTCACTTTGAGTTCTAGAATCAATGCTAGATGCTAAGATCCAATCTAAATGGCTCACCTTACATGGCAAAGAGGGGCATCTTTCATGTTGTATCTACTACAACACATTCATATAGGCTTCTCTTTCTTTGCTTGATATGCTATCTTGCTTCATTGAATTTTTTGGATCTCAAAGGTCAAGAAAAGCTATACTAGTTTTGTATATGATTGAGCATTGTGGTAGCTCATGGATCTATTAGTATCATTGTACTTCTCATTTGGATCTAGTTGATTTTGAGATTGAGTGGATTTTGTGAGTAATTGATTTTCTAGCTTTCTCTCTCTACCCAAGAGCTCATGATGATTTTATCTCTGTACCCGAGGAGAGAAGCTTGTTTTTACTTAGATTATTTTTGAAACACTTCCCATATGTGGGAGTGAGAGTTGAATGCATGTAGTAGTGTGTTTTTGCCATAGAATCAAAGATAGATCTTGAATCTTAATTCAGTCTTGATCTTGGTGCGTCTACACGTCTTAGGAGATCACAAGTACATGTTGTGGACAGTCCACACATGTGAAATCAACACCAATGACACCTCAGATTATACCCATTCTCTTTCAATCAATTGTCATGCAGCAGTAGACAATGCTGTACGAATAGGGTGTCATGCAGCCTATCGTCTGATATATAAAAATGAAGAGTCTTTTCAACTGCACCTGCAGAGTTTCTCACATACGTTATGTGCACAAGTATCGTGACCTGATTAGACCACTAGTGCATGGACTATATCTCATTCTGCATCTTGAACGAATAATTCTTCGCAAAGTCAATGATTGAAATAACAACATCCAAAGAAAATTTCAGCAAGCAGTATCAAAAGCAGTGCTTCGCATTCTTTGCTCTACCAAATCATTTCTCTTCTTGATATGCAAATATCCGATTCTTGAATTTTGCAGCAGTGTAGGCATGGTCCTTTCCATGATGACCAAACGTGGCTTGTCTCATATGATTAAGCGCCTCCTTAAAATATATCATTTGCATATGGTACACATAGTAACAAGTGTACCGCTCCTTTCATTTTTGGACAATATAAGGCTTCAACGTCTCAAAGCATCTAAGAGATATCTGCACTTTTGGGTGATCCCTTCTCAATCTTTGGAACAACTCGGCTTGTGGCCTAAAAATCTTACAGGTTACTAAAAGAACATAATAATATGCCTAAGAATTACCATGTAAGTTGAACCAAGCCGACTTGATCATTAAACCAAACATAATTTGTGTGTAAATTTCATAGCAATATAAATCAAACGAGAGATAATGAGAAAAAAAAAAAGCATGAAGAGTGTTAGGCCAAATCTCCCGAACCATACGATTGTATCCTATTTCAGAATGTCACCACAACGCTCCCTCTCCAATGGCATGGCCTTCCTGGATGTTTCAAATCCAAAAAAAAATTGTTTATGAAACAATGCCTTCAACAGGGAAAAAACATGACCTACACCCCTTCCTAGAATTGGAAACGTTGACCATCTTTAACTCTAGTATCAAAAATCTCTCTCTCTCTCTCTCTCTCTCTATATATATATATATATATATATATATATCTCGCTCTCACTCTCCCTAACAAAATATGCTGAAGCCACGTCATAAATTATAATTATAGTCTAGGATACACTGAGAAACACACAGGTTCAGCTCAATATAGTGCTGGTTCACTCGAAACTTCTAAAAGATTTCATCTGCATTAAAGTCATTGTTAACATCTTTGCAGTGGATTTCTTTCCTTGCCTATCCTCAACCCAAGGTCTAATCAATCTAGCATCGAGGAGATGAAGTTAGTTGTCACCCGTAGATTCGTTCCCATGAGAGCGATAACATAGTTCAGATTCTAGCATGAATGGAAGATTCACATCTAACTCTAACATCCACTTACCCTAAGCATTAACACTACATCCACAATGAAGATAGCTTACTCTTTCTCTCTCTCTCTCTTTTTCTCTCATAAAAAGTATAAAAACATTCAATCCCAATAACAATCACTTTTCCTCCATCTCTCATAAAAGCATGAGAGATGGAGGAAAAGTGACAGAGAGCAAGGACATTCATAAATCCATTTCATAGAGAACCAATCTGCTTTATTGAAATGAAGATATGTACATCTGTAGGAAACTCGAGTTAGTCTCTTTTTATAGTAGAGAGGAGGACTCTGGCCTCTGAATCCTATTGGTCCATTTCTACCTCCCTAACTATTCAAATTTAAAAAAGAGTGAGAACTATCCAAATTGGAGGGAAACCCAACTTTATTCACTAACTTGACATTTAGGCCCTACGACATTAAAAGTCCCGCAAAAAGGCCTAAAGTCCTTTTATTAACTTTCTAATTAATCAAATCTCTATGTGATCATCGGGTTGGACTTACACATGCAGGGTGCCAAATCCCTCTCACTTATTAACTAGGGTTAGGGTTGCCTTGGGATCCGCAAGCCCTCCAACAGTATCTCCCACCAAAACTGGTGGTGGTCCCATGAGACCTGCGAGATGCAGTTATTGTGGGCTTTTATTTGCTTCACGTTGAATCTTTATTAAATGATACTGCACCTTCTCTATAAGATCGAGTCGGGCAGTGTTGAAATCTAAAATGTGTGGCAAAAAACAACGGTGGGCTCCGACGATCCATTTTAAAGTTGTCCAAGATGTGAATCGAGATTCCCAGGAGGCTCCCATCATTGCGACACAGAAATACAATCTAGTCACCGACAGCTAATCCTTAATGCTCTCTGACGCCATTGGCTTATTCGGATCGAATGCCAAAGGAGGAAGGCAATCATCCCATTGCGTTGCCACAGATTCCAATAGAGTCAAATCTTTTGCAAAAAGCGCCGATTGCCTCACTGTCAGATCAGGAGAGTGTATATACTCCCGTTGGTATGCTTGTAATGCCTAGTGAAAATCCACTGAAATTTCCCAACTGTAAGGTTGGTGGATGATTGGCCAGTTCGGTGTATGGATAGTAATTTTGTCCATGGCCAATCCCAAATCCTTCCACTTATTCCTACGTGACATTGGTACATAGTATGAATCCCCTGAAATTTGAGGCCCAGCTTCCAACAACTGAGCAGTAGCCTTTTCATATGTGTTGATGGTTGCTTTGGCCTTTGCCAACTCAGTTGAAGTTGTACCCTTAAATCTGTCAAAGCAGCCTTGGAATCCTTGAAGAACCACTTTATAGGTTTCAACCTTTTTAAACAAATATGTGATTTATGTCAGAGTTACCGGATGATCAGGTATTTGCATTTGTAGATACGCATCATGCTCAAGGGTGGTCACGTCCAATTCACCTTGGAGACGTGTTCGATCTTGTTCCGCCATCTGCAGTTGACCCTGGAGCAGCTGCACTTATTACTTTGCATCATGCACGGCCCTGTCCACTTGATCTTGGGCGGTTGTGAGGGGATTCTGTAGGGAACTGACATAATCCTCTAGGCGATTAGCCAATTGTTGTGTCGTCTTTTTCTCAGCTTCAGACTTAGCTTCGTGCTGCTTGGCAATCTTCAACTCTTTGTCTAACTGAATGGCTTTCTGGATGATGAGTGTATTCTCAGATCCCATGTCTGAGATGTGCTGTTCCATTTCTTTTTTCTTATCCAGCATAGACTGGATCACTTGCGCAAGGCTTGAGACTAAACCAAGAGCATCACCATAATCTATTGTTGTGGAGGTGTTAGCAGTAGAAGGACCTGGCGGTATTGTCTCTGATTGGCATTGAGTAGGTGCCTGTAACTCTTCTTCTTCTTCAAAGAGGTCTTCTTCTTCATAGCCCTCAGGCACTATCGCATCGAACTGCTTTGGTGATTTGACAGCTTGCCCGACCCGAATTGTGGCTGGTACGACTTCAACTTGATGTTGTTGGTTAATCTGAAAAGAGTCTTCAAAACCAGTAGTAGTATCATGAAACTATTTGAATCCTCTTCCAGGGGACTGGAGTTCAAAGGGCGCAGGGCTCTGGGGCATTACAAAAATTTCTGAGCCCCCAAAGGGGTCGGAATCATCGAACATGTCCATGAAATGTTGGGTGTTTGGGAAAACAGCTCCTGTGTGTGGAGGTGAGGCGGCCTGGACAACTATGATGGGAATGGTAGCCCAATGGTCACAGACTATCCTTGAGAGGAAGCAGAGGCGAGGGAAGCATAAGAGACGGGGAGAATAGGTAGTTCAGTGCGAATAGCAGTAGGGGAGGGGAAGCGCAGCTGAAGATGTTTGCCTAGTACGACGTCGTGACATGGAAGGCGAGTCAAGAATGACGATCTCGCTACATGAATGACGTCGACTATGTGAGCTAGATGCTTGTTGAGATGACTCGGCCAGTGCTTCTTCATGCACGGAATCCATACGAAAACCATGGATTTTATTTTCAAGGTGGGAGTCTTCTAGGAGTGATAATATAGGGCCAACAGCAAATTGCTGCTTGGTATTGCTCTTGATTGCTCATTTGAGCTCTCCAAAAACGGTCTTGAACCAATTATATAGTTCCAGAGGAGCCTTGGCTATCTTGGCATGAGACTCAACTATCCTATGCAAAATCTGGGAAGTAATATGGTCTTTCCTGAGGTTGCCAACCATCAGAAAGTTGTTGAAGAACTGAGCAGCAGCCTGAATGGCCGGATCAGTAATGGCTTCTAGAAGATAGTCATCATTAGTCCAGTGCAGATAACTGGTAATGTCAATATAAGGCTTAATAGTCTTTTTAGTTTTCTTATGATTTGGGAGGCTTGGCTACCAGATTTGAAGAATTTCAAATCATTCAGGATCCAATCCATGTCCCTGATCTTTGGTTACAATAAGGTGCAAACCAACAATCCTCCCAATGTAAAAAAATCAGCATCTACATACAAAATGAGATGCAAACTCTAAGAGATATTGATCAAACATGAACCAAAACATAAAATTTGTTTGTTGTCCGTACAATTATAGTACCCTACTATATCTCACACGTGTGAAACCGAAAATAACAAAATAAGAGCATTCTACACACAAGATTGCAAGATAACATCATGAGAGTGCACCAATGAGTAGTAGAACCCAAAGAGAACCATGTATAATGATGAAATGAGAGAGAGAAGAGATAAGATATGTCTCTCCACGAGTTACATCCTTTTATAGAGTTTTCAAACCCTATTTGGCCACTTGGCTTTCCCTCCAAAACGTAAACCCTACTATTTTTGGGTCTAGATTCAATGTACCCAAAGTTCAAATTTAAATCTCTCTCAAACTCGACTACCAACTTTCCCACACTTTCAAAAAGTTTTTATTGAATGTATTTTAAACTAATATAACTTCAAAAAGTTTATCTCTAAGTCTAGAATGAGTTTTGGCCTATTATTGACAATTTACCAAAATATGACTAAACTAGTTGAAATCTCTCACACACTCTCTTCAACTAGTTTTGGCATAGTTTTGACAATAGAACTTTGATCCAACTTTAAAATGATCTTCATCCTAAGTATAGATCTCCTTTCTAAGCTTCTAAAGTATCTTTCATAATTGATATAGAGAATAGTATCCAAATTGGATGCTTCACTATTTCTTACATCAATTTTACACATCAAGATATAACTAGAACATGAAGAACCAAATAGAATGTGAATGAAATGATTCCTCCATGTTTCAAACTTTGAACTCTATGGAAAATTACAGCAACCAAACAATAATTGTGAGTGATGACCATTTGCTTGCTTGTCTCCTCCAACTTTGTCCTTTCTTGATATGTCTCCACCATAAAACTCCATGGATGAGCCTCCATCTCCATTTTGCCACAAGAAACCACCAGACCTTGGAAATCCATTAGTAGGTGAGTACATTAATGATGCAAATCTAGCACCACATGGCTCCATAAACCTAATAGGTTGCACTAGTCCATCTTCAAGGTCTACTTGACACAAGAAAATGACCATGAATTCACCAAAAATTGACAATCTCCAAGTATTGGCACCAAGTAGCTCAAAACTTGAAAACTTGATCATGGATGAGTGATATAATGATCCTCCAATAGCTTCATTTCCATCAGCAAAACCGGCCAAGAATGCTAGTACAACTCCAACAATAAGATATTGCAAGACAATGTAGCTAGTTTGTCCATATCTTGACAATTTGCACACATCCACATGAAATAGCTCAAACATGAGACAGAACAAGTAAAGTAAACTTGAAAAAAACTTCCTTGCTGCTCCTTTGACCTTACTTGAGTCTTCAATAAGCTGCAAAAATAGATCCATAACATCTTTGACAAATAACCTTCCTTTGATGCTCTTGACTAGCTCCAAATTGTCACCTTTCCTTTTGTGTCGTTGAAGAATCTATACTTTTGTCAAAGAGTCATTTGGTTGTCCTAGCTTCAGATACTCAACAATATTCGCTGCCCACTCAGGTACTGCCTCTACATAGAATAATGCAGCGTCAGGTGATTCATCATCCACTTTAGTATTAACTGGTGCAGAATCAATTCGCGAAACGTGGTCGGCTAGATAATGTTGCTTCCCCTTACGAACCACAATTCGAAAGTCAAATTCAGTTAATAACAGTAACCATTTTGCAATACGTCCAGTATTGCACGTCTTGTTTACCAAGTAAAGTAACGGCTGGTGATCCATATAAAATACAAAGTGCATTTCCATGAGGTAATGACAAAATTTTCATAAAAGCAAAAAATCATGGCTAACGCTTCATGTTCTGTTGTTGAATAGTTCTTCTACGAATTTGTAAGTTGTTTGTTTGCAAATCGTATTGGATAGTCCTTCTTATAGTCACCTGGTTGCGTCAAAATTGATCCAATTGCATATTTTGAGGCATCAGTATGAACATGAAACTCAACCGTCCAATTTGGAGAAACAATAATCAGTTTGTATATAGGTCTTGCTAAATCCGCAAAGAAGATAATAAAAATTCGATAGTAGTTTGCATGACCCATAAACACATAAATTCCACAAATTGTTGTTGGCAGTGGGAATTCCACAATAACCTTGATTTTAGAATAATCTATGGCAATGCCATGTCTTGATATCCCATGCCCAAGCACAACTCCGTGGGAAACCCATATCTGGCATTTTTTTGGATTTAGGAAAATTTGATACTTGTGACATCTTTCAACTACTTTCTCCAATCGATCCAAGTGGTCTATATCTGTGCTATGGACTCCAAGGTCATCCAAGTAAATTTCAAAGAATTTCTGTAGATAATGTTTAAAAGCAAATTGCATTACTCTTTGGAACGAACTTGGTGCATTACAGAGTTCAAACGACATTACTTTGTTAGCATAGGTGCTTGATTCTGTTGCAAAAGCTATTTTGTGATGATCTGCAGGTACAATCTTGACTTGGTTGTAACCACTAAATCCATCCAGAAAACTATAAGCTTCCGCTCTAGCAAGGCGATCCAAAATGCTTTTAGTAAAAGGTAACGGAAAGTGATCCTTCCTCGTCACTTTGTTCAAGGCCTTGAAATTCACACAAATTCTCAATTTTTCATTCTTCTTAGGAACAATGACAATCGGTGAAACCCATTCTGTATGCTCGATCTCATAAATGAAATCGACGTCAAGCAGTCTCTGAAGCTCTTTCTTTATCAGATCTGCAATATTAGGAATACAACAATAGAACTTTGTAACCTTTGGAACTGCATCAGGTATTAATCCATGCAAAACAATCTTAATACTTAATAAGTAACGTTCAGAGTGCTTGAAACTATTCAGAATTAAGTTATGATCAAACTTGTACAATTCTTTCTGGTTCTCCTGGTTCAGCAAGATTCATAGGCTGTGTCCTAGCTGGGCCATCGTAAACATTTTTCGATTCTAGCACATGTTCTTCAGGTTCACGATGTGCTTTGGGTAACATGATAACCACATCATCCAGTGTATAGTGTTTAAAATGTTCGGTGTGAAAATTGTCAACATTTCCTAGCTAGTTTGAGGCCTAAATTGGCTAAAATTGTAAATAGTTTTGGTTCTGGAGTTTCACACGTGTGAACCAGGCCACAATGTTTTTATTTACTGTATTTTTTCAGTATGATGAAGTGTCAAACTTCATACCCTTCAAAATGAGACCATTTTGATGTATTTTGGTCATATAAGCCATTTTTAGCTATTTTTCCTATATAGGGAATATCTAGGGTCAAGTACCTTCTAGAGAGAGGAGAGAGAGTCATCTTCCTCATCCATAAATAGTAGGGAAGTCGTGGAGAACAGGTTGGAGAAACCTTTTGTATGCTTCATTGAGATCAATAGATCATTGTCATTGTTTCTTCCTCCATTGAGAGCATTGTTGTGTGTATTGTCTTCAAGCTATTGTGTATGATCTTAGGTGCTTTCCAAAAGTGGTAGGCTGATGTATTATGGACTCTATAATGCTATTTTGGGCCGCACTTGATGTTTATGGAAGTTTCCATTTGTGATAAATGCTTTTTGATCAAGTTCTTTGCATTCTAGGTAGCATAGAATGTGTTGCCAATTCCTAGCTTATGTAGTTTGGAGTGCAAGCATTCAAGCCAATGATCTTGGAGTTTAGATCCACTTAGGATCTGTATTTTTCACATGGTATCAGAGCTGGTTGGCTTCTATTTACAGTAAGTATTCCATTTTTGGTGATATTTGGATGTTTGATCAAGTTCTAGCATGATTTTGCATTGCTTTGTTGATCAAATCTTACTAACCTTTGTTTTGTGAGTTGAACTTGTGGATCAAAAGCATATTTCAGGTCTATTGAAGATCAGAGGCTGAAAAGAAACTATTTTGGATCAGATCATAACACCTAATCATTTGTGATTGTGAGGCTTGTGCATATTCAATACTAACAATGTTCTTTTCAATCCTATTGTTGACAATCTCCATTCTTGGATGAACACTCTCCTTAAGTGGATGAAACTTCTCCTTAAGTGGATGACAAATGCTCTTTTGAGTGAGTTGTAATTCTCCTAAAGACTGAGCAAAGCTCCCATTTGGATGAAAGATCCCCTTTTTTGGGTGAACATATTGTAAGCTCCATTGTGAAGAGCATATTGTAAAGATTGTCATCAATTTTGGCATAAATTTTGGTGTACTTTGTTGAGCATGTAAGTAACTCTCCTTATGTAATTTGATTGGAGCATTTGCTGGAAGGTGTTAACCATTATGCAAGTGTGTTTTCAGGTTCTTAACAGGTTGAGGAACATTCTCATGTGAAGTGATCTTAGATCTACATCTAAACACCAAGATTTGACAAGATAGTGAAGCTAGTCTTGTGATTCACTAAGTGTGCTCATTCATTCACCTCTAAATCTTGTATTTATCACTTGCTGGAGTTTATAAACTTTTAGAAGTGTGGTTTACATGTGGTTTTACAGGTTGAATCAATATCTTAGTGTGTTGATCATATGTTGATCAAGTTTGTTCATTACTAGGTAATCTTGGCATCCTAGTTTTGGGTATTTTCTAAGAATGCAAGTAACTCTTCACACCATAACTTGATTTGGTCACTTGCTGGAAAGTTTGAGAGCTTAAGCAAGAGTGTGTTCAGGTTGGTTTGATTTTGTAATCCATTCTTAGTGTGTGCAAAGTGTTGCATGTGTTTCAATCTTCCTTTCTATGCTTGGAAACCATCTAGGTTCAAGATAGAAGTGTTTTAGGGTCCTAAATCTTCATAGATCTCTTTATCTATCATTTGTTGAGAGAAAAGTGAGTGCTAAGTGCTTTAGGACAAAACCTAAAAGTTGAAGAAACATTAGAATCATGGCTTCCAATGGTGGGATCATGCTAGAGTCTAGTGAAAGGTTGAGTTCATCAAACTACTCTACTTGGAAAGTGAGGATGGAGTCCTTACTTGAGTTGAATGAACTCATGGACATAGTTGCAGAAATTGAAGAGAGACCTCTCACACTTCAAGAGCAACAAAGGTTTGATAAGAAGGCCAAAAGGGCTCTTCATATCATTAAAATGAATGTTACAAATGAACTTCTCAAGGAAGTTGGAAAGTGTCAAAGTGCAAGTGAGGCATGGAATGCCTTAAAGAAGCTCTTTGAATCAAAGTCCACATCTAGGGTATTGACCCTAAGGAGACAAATATTTTCTAGTAGGCAAAGAGAGGGTGAAAGTGCTCATGCATTTATCTTGAGAGTTAAGTCCCTAAGTGATGATTTAGCATGCATTGATGAGAACATAAAAGATGGTGAAATAGTCCAAGTTATGTTGAATGGTTTGCTAAATGAACATGCTAACCTTGTGCAAAGTTTTGCCATTCAAAAAGTCTTGCCAAGTGTGGTTGACTTGCAAGAAATCTTATTGGCTGAAGAACATAGGTTGCAATCAAAGCTTGATGGTGCATCCTTGCAAGGTGGAGGTGAAGAGGCTTTCTTCACAAAAGGCAAATTCAAGGGCAAAGGTAAAGGCAAAGGGAAATGGTCCAAAGGTGGTAACTTTGATCATGATGATCACTCTTCCTCTTCCTCTTCTACTAAGAACAATAAGTCAAAGTTCAAGTGCTTTTATTGTGGGATAAAAGGTCATTTTGCAAATGAATGTTATAAGAAGAAAAGAGAGCAAGGAGAGAGGCAAGGAAATCTTACAATAGATGAGGAAGAACATAACACATGTGAATCACTTGTTATGACTTCAAGTTTGTTAGCCAACATAGATGATAATGATCCTTGGTGGATTGATAGTGGAGCCTCATCTCACATGACAAGACATAAGGAATACTTTACATCCTTATTGTCTTATGAGGGAGAAGGTAACATCATCTACACTGCAAATGATGGTCAATGTGACATCAAAGGCATAGGCACTATTCCTATTTCCCTTTCAACAAATAGGAAAGCAAATCTTGAAAATGTTTTGTACATTCCTTCAATCACTAAGAATTTGCTTAGTGTAAGTCAAATGATTGACAAAGGACTTGATGTGGAGTTCATTGGAGATGCATGTTTGATAAGTAAATGTGGATCCTTGATTGCTCAAGGTAGGAGGCATGGTAAACTTTTCAAGCTTGATGCATGTGTGATCTCTAATCATGAAGGATGTATGGCTAGGGATCAATTGACAAACCAAGAAGTTTGGCACAAGAGGTTGGGCCATCCCAACTTCAAATCTTTGGAGGTAATGGCAAAGAAAGAGCTTGTTCTTGGTCTCCCTAAAAGTCTTGTTGCAAACAATAGTGTTTGTGAACATTGTGCCTTGTCCAAATCTCATAGACTTGCTTATTCTAGATCTACTTCTAGATCTAAAGAAGCTTTTCAACTTGTGCATTCTGATATTCATTCTTCTAGTACAACTAGCAATGGTGGGGCAAAGATGTATGCAACTTTCATTGATGACTTTAGTAGGTATACTTGGATCTATCTTCTTAAAAGTAAGGATGAAGTGTTTGCTGCAATTGTCAAGTTCAAGAATGAAATGGAAAACCAATTCAATACAAAGATCAAATGCTTAAGATCTGATAATGGAGGGGAATACACCTCAAATAGGTTCAAAGACTTTTGTATAGCACATGGGATTAAGAGGGAGATGTCTAGTCCTAGGACTCCACAACAGAATGGAGTGGCCGAGAGGAAGAATAGAACCCTTTGTGAATGTGCCAAGGCAATGAGACTACATGCTAATCTTGCTAAGTCTTTTTGGGGGGAAGCTTTAGCATGTGCTAACTATCTATGTAATAGATGGACAAGTGCTTCCTTGGATGGTAAAACTCCTCATGAGGTTCTTTATGGTAGAAGGCCGAGTGTCAAGCATTGTAGGATCTTTGGATGTACATGTTTTGTCAATATCACACTTGATGATAGAACTAAAGAAGATCCTTCATCAAAGAAGGGTGTGTTTGTTGGCTATAGTGAAGTAAGCAAGGCTTACAAAGTGTACATTCCTTCTACAAAGAAAGTTGTCATAAGTAGGGATGTCATCTTTCATGAAGAGAATGTTTCCAATGTTGTTGATGTTGATGTTGATGTGCCTACTAATCATCATGATGTGCAAGATGTCTTGGATGAAGATGGAGATGCCACTCCAAAGCAAACTTCAAGGAAGACTCAAAGGCAAAGGGCTAAGCCATCAAGGCTAACCTATGATGAAAAAGGAAAGCAAGTGGTGGACAACTCTAACTTTGCTTTTCTTACCTCTTTTGATGAACCAACTTGTGTAGGTGAAGCAATTCAAAAGAAGGAATGGATCCAAGCCATGGATCATGAGCATCAAGCACTCATCAAAAGCAACACATGGAGGTTGGTAAAGCTTCCAAAGGACAAGAAGGCAATTGGTTGTAAGTGGATCTTCAAGATCAAGACAAATCAAGATGGATCAATCAACAAGTACAAGGCAAGGTTGGTGGCAAAGGGGTATGCTCAAGAATATGGTATTGACTATGATGAGACCTTTGCACCCGTGGCAAAGATGGTAACTATTCGAATCCTAATCTCTCTTGCAACTCTTTATGATTGGGATATGTGGCAAATGGATGTTACTAATGCCTTCTTGAATGGTGATCTTGAAGAAGATATTTACATGGAGCAACCCGAGGGCTATGTTTCACATGATGAGCCTAATCATGTGTGCTATCTCCAAAAGAGTTTGTATGGGCTAAAGCAAGCACCAAGGAGTTGGTATGCTAAGCTCAATTCCTTCTTACTTTCTCAAAACTTTGTTATGAATTTTGCAGGTGATCAAATGGATAGGAAGTCAACAAGTGCCTTTGCAATCTATCTTGGAGATGGAGTGGTCTCATGGCTATCAAAGAAGCAACCAACTATCTCTCTATCTTCCACCGAAGCCGAGTACAAGGCATTAACAACATGCACCAAGGAGATTCTTTGGATCAAGAGGATGTTATTGGATCTTCACTTGCTGGAACCAGAGAAGACTCCAATCATACTTTGTGATAACCTTTCAGCCCAAAGCTTGGCAAGCAATCCTGTTTTTCATGCAAGGAGCAAGCACATTGAGATTGCTCACCATTTTGTGAGAGATCAAGTCATTGCCAAAGAGGTGGAGCTTCAACATGTCTCTTCAAAGGAGTGTGTGGCTGATATCTTCACCAAACCATTGGGAAAGGACCTATATTTAATGCATAGATCTAATCTTGGAATGTGCTCAAAGACTATGTTGAAACTAGCATCCAATGTTGAAGAGGGAGTGTGAAAATTGTCAACATTTCCTAGCTAGTTTGAGGCCTAAATTGGCTAAAATTGTAAATAGTTTTGGTTCTGGAGTTTCACACGTGTGAACCAGGCCACAATGTTTTTATTTACTGTATTTTTTCAGTATGATGAAGTGTCAAACTTCATACCCTTCAAAATGAGACCATTTTGATGTATTTTGGTCATATAAGCCATTTTTAGCTATTTTTCCTATATAGGGAATATCTAGGGTCAAGTACCTTCTAGAGAGAGGAGAGAGAGTCATCTTCCTCATCCATAAATAGTAGGGAAGTCGTGGAGAACAGGTTGGAGAAACCTTTTGTATGCTTCATTGAGATCAATAGATCATTGTCATTGTTTCTTCCTCCATTGAGAGCATTGTTGTGTGTATTGTCTTCAAGCTATTGTGTATGATCTTAGGTGCTTTCCAAAAGTGGTAGGCTGATGTATTATGGACTCTATAATGCTATTTTGGGCCGCACTTGATGTTTATGGAAGTTTCCATTTGTGATAAATGCTTTTTGATCAAGTTCTTTGCATTCTAGGTAGCATAGAATGTGTTGCCAATTCCTAGCTTATGTAGTTTGGAGTGCAAGCATTCAAGCCAATGATCTTGGAGTTTAGATCCACTTAGGATCTGTATTTTTCACATTCGGGCATATCATGTTGGACTACATATGCTTGGTCTTTGTCAAAAGGACTTGTCTTGGATCTTCGCTTAGCCTTATTAGTAGGAATTGATCATGGAGGTGATGACTTCTAAGAAGATAAACTCTTCTTTGAAGGTGAAGACTTCCTAGTTGATGATGTCTTGCTAGAACTCTGACTTGTAGAATCATCCTTGACTTTTCCTTTGCCTTTATCCAGTAAGGGTGGCACATTCTTTGAATCAATCTTTTGAGGAGGATTTTCCCATTTCAGGACTGTATTATAATGTTGCTTGGCTTGTTTCTTTGTCGTTGATCCTGTGATCCTGCCTTCCTTCAATATAACTACTTTTGGCGGTTTTATTGTTGGTTCATCAGGAATATTACGCACTCCAAATCTGGTCGGATCCATATGATTTAGAATCTGCTCATCAGTAAACCAACTTCAAGAACTCTCCCAATGCAATATTGATTTTACTAGACAAAATATTCATGAGCAGTTCTGTTTGCGGTGCTTCTGGTTCAGTCATCTTGAAGGGTTCTTCATGATGATGCAACTGAACATTCATATTAGTATGTGAATTTTCCAGTGGCTGCAATGGTGAAGAACGAACTTCGGTTGTTGCTCTAGCAGCTTCAAGCTTCTCTTCTTCTTGTAGATGTTTAATCCATTGCCTCATATCCTGATATCTTCTTTTTTCTATATGAAGATTTGGATAGACTCTAGATGATGCTGGTATATCAGTTAATGGTATAGAATCAGCAGGTACTGGATCTGCTACCGGTTCTTTCTGCTTCTGGCTTTGGTGACCACCATCAAGGGTACACTTGGTTTATTCTGAGCTACTAGTCTTTGCTTGATTGTTTTTATATTTACAGGAGTTGCAGCCGGTGGTGACTTCGGTTTTGCTGGAGCTTCCTTATAGCAATGCCCATAACCATAGTCATGACAAAATGGTACAAATTTTTCTTTATTTGGACATTCTGCAACTCTGTGATTTTCTCCAAATGCAAAGCATCCAAGTGGCACTCTGGTCTAGTTTCTAGATGCTTGTTGTTGTGTGGCAACATAAATAGCATATTGTTCTGAAGATCCACCTTCTTGATCATTACCATAGTTCCATTGCTCGACACTTCTATAAGGTTCTAGTTCCATCAAATTGGCGAGAGGAGCGAGGTGCTTTGGTGGGGCAGGTAAGGCTAATCGTTCCGGGTATCCAAGAGCAGATTGACAAGGTCTAGCTGCCGTATTTCCTCCATAATGTGGTTCTCGATATCCCATTTGGGCATACCGTTGTTGAATTATCCAGGGATTGAAGTTGCAAAAAGCAGTCTCATGATCAGACGAATCACACAAATGGCATATACTGATTCCCATTCGTTTTTTCAATTGAGGACACTTATTCACTATGTGATTTCCTATACAAATAGAACACCAAACATTTTCCCTGGTAGAAAAAGTCTTTGCAAGCTTCTCAGGTTCCTTGTTCGCTTGTCCATGAAAATCTTCCAAGGCTTTGATCTTCTCATCAAATTGCGACTGCAACTTTTCCATCTGTTTCTGCTGGTTCTTTCCGGATTTCTCAAACTCATTGAGCATCATTTCTGCAGTAGCATTGACATTCGTTGATGCAATAGTGGTGGATGTCGTAGTGGTCTGCCCTACTATATAAGACAACATACTGATATTTGGCTTTGTGAAAAGTGCCATTTGTCAGAGAGTTGTGTCAAGAAATCTCTCATCTGTTTGTTTGGGATACTGCAAATCACACCAGATAGTGTCTAGTACTGCCATTCAGAGTTTTGAGGCTTCATAGTTTTCACATTACTGATCTCTGTTTGTTTGAACAATCACTCTCTTCGAAATCTCCCTCTAAAAGTTCTTATATTCTCTCTACTTTGCATGTCCATACCAATATCGGATCCAAGCACACTAGTTGAAGAGACACTCTAATAGTCTCTCTCTCTCTCCTTGCGTTTGAAAGATCTCCGGCTCTAGCTCTCTCTCTGATTGCATTCGCAAGATCTCTCAGTATTGGTCTGATATACCTCTTTCTTGTTGATCGTGCTCTTTCTAATCACGTTGTGGCTGATCCACGTCTTTCTTGCAAATCGTGATCTGTTTGATTGAGCTCTTTGTCAGATCAATTAGTCTGTGCGTAGAATAGCAGACAATTCCAGCATGGATAGTTTTCAGGGCCATAATATATATTTCACAGATTCAATTCTGGATTTTCCAACAGTTTTTCCTACAATGCATGAGATGTGCGCAAGTGATCCCAGCATGGAACCTCGTCACTACGCCGACAAAGTTGCAATGAGGGACTATTGGGCTGGTAAAAAATGGGAATAGAGATTGAAAGAAAAATTTGGAGGCTTGGAGATCAACGTTTAGTAGATGATGTCAAAACAAGAAAACAAATCTATTTAGCTACGACAAAATATTGGCGAAGACATACACAACAATTTTCAGTAGGTATTCAGAAGGAGATATTTCATGAACTAACCAACTTTTCGGGAGCTGCAAATATCATCTAATGCTCTTGAAAGTAATATTGTTTCTAACATCCATAACACCCTCAGTCAAATTAAAGTGCCCCACTCGGCGAATGAACTCTTTGTGAAGAGATCTTTGCTTGTGATGGTACTAAATAAAGCTGATGGCACAACGAATCTCCCTTATTCGAGAATTGCAGGTGCTTTGGGTGTTCATCGTAGAAATATTGTTGCAGCCAGTTCTTGCCTTAACATTAAGGACGATGAGGAGGTTCTACCCTTG
Organism: Diphasiastrum complanatum; assembly: GCA_029204225.1. Classification (NCBI taxonomy): domain Eukaryota; kingdom Viridiplantae; phylum Streptophyta; class Lycopodiopsida; order Lycopodiales; family Lycopodiaceae; genus Diphasiastrum; species Diphasiastrum complanatum. The sequence goes on along the minus strand of CM055095.1, from coordinate 75,687,485 downwards.
AGTGTCTATCAGAGACAATTGCCTAGAGGTAGCATAATCACGACTCAGATCAAGATACTAGTGTATGCCTTTTGGAGCTTAGAAACTCGAGTGTCCCCCAACAAAAAAGATATATGCCGACTGAGGATTGGAAGAAAGAGTGTTGTCAGGCATTCAGTACATCTTCTTGACGACACTCAAGTCCTTTTTTTTTGGATTTTCGTTTTTTTGGTAATGATGATCTTTTGCACTATTGAAACTGATCTTTGATACTCATGTTCTTTGGTTCTGCAGATACACACTCCACCCCTTGCTATTTGGAACTGTTTTGTAGTTTTACTCAATTAATATTTTGCTCTTTTGGACTTCTGGGACTATTGGTACTTGTAGAAGCTTATAAACAACTATTTATTTTCCATTTGGTATTTATGAAAACTTGTGTAAGATATATTTTTGGTACTTTTGGTACTCTATATTCTTTTCAAATAACTTTTCTTTTTGCTATTTGAATCTCATGGAACATTTTGTACTTCTAGTGTGCAGAAAGTATTGTTGTTTGTTGCTCTTTGGTGCTTTTGATAGTTTTGGTAGTTTTTGAGAGAGAGAGAGAGAGAGAGAGAGAGAGAGAGAGAGAGAGAGAGAGAGAGAGAGAGAGAGAGAGAGAGAGAGAGAGAGAGAGAGAGAGAGAGAGAGAGAGAGAGAGAGAGAGAGAGAGAGAGAGAGAGAGCGAGCTAGATTGTGAGAGAGTGAGAGCAAGAGAGAGAGAGAGAGAAGTCGGCGACCTGCTGTCCCACAACAGAAGTAATTATTAAGCAATTATTACAATTACATAGCTACAAATCTATTACAAACAGTCATAGTCTCTTCATATCTCTAGTGGACCCAATTTAGAATGTTCAACAATAAACATTTTTTTGAGTGCATTTGTATTCAAAAAAGGTAGTGTCCTTGACAGTCCATGTTGTACCACCAAACCATGCTTTTAGCCCTATGTCAGTTCTTGCATTGCACTCCGTCGAGAATTGTCAAATTCAGCCTGGTATTTGTTGAAGGTTTGACGGTAGACCTTCACTTGTTGCGTGAGTAGATCCATCTCGGCTTGGCTAAGTGGTCTGTTGGCATGTGTCGGTTGAGCTAACTAGGCTGTTTTCACTGCTTGTAGGGTCGTCACCTCTACTCCCAAGCGTGTGTTTTCTATTTTGAGCACTGAAAGTTGTGTCTGGAGCAGGGCTAGGCTTTGTGCGACTTGGTGTTGGATCTCCTAGGCCTTGAGTTGAGCATCCTTTGAAGCTTTAGTGAGGGCCTTGATGTACCCTTGGATACCTTCTTCGTGTTTTTCAGTTTTGTTGGGAGAGAGACAATGAGACGAGAGTGTGTGAAAAACGAAAAATAGCTCGAAAGAAAGATGAACACGAATGAGAAACAAAACTCAAATGGAATGTGTTCGTGCACAGTGGAATGAGCTATATAACTCTTTCCCTAAGAATGACTACGCCTATCAGAACGATCAGAATGGTAGTGATCAAAATCATGGTCGTTCTTGATTACTTAGCCAAACTTTAGTAAAACACCAGAAGAATAATTTGTCGCAAACAACTAGAAAAATTATCTGTCGCGAATGATTCACGAAGAGCTAGACAGAGCTCAACTGATAATCAGTCACAAACGATTTGCGAAATAAAAGACTAAACATTAGTTGTGCTAAAACAGATTACCAAATTGAGCAACTAGAAAAGTCAGACAGAATGAATAATGATAAGCATAGCAATATTGACACAGATCTGAACGTAGAACAAAGAATTGTTATCATATTAAGTATATCAAATATACACGTCAATAATGTGATAGAGCACAAGACAATAGCGGACGAAGCCGTGTGTTCTACAAAGCTAATCCAATCTGTGAAGGAATGAAATCTTATAACTGACAATAAAGAATCAATGCACAAGACATCTACTTCATCTATCTCTGATTAGTTTCTGATGCTAAATTTTCACACATTGTTCGCTCATTATTGCACAGATGGTATACAACCCATATACATAATTTCACAGGTGTGCAGATGACGAAAGTTCAAAGTGGATGTACTGTCTGTAGGAGATCGTGAGTGGCTGTAGTCGTTGTCAAATCTGATTGCACAGTTGCATGGGATGAGCATGAGAAGGCCGCAATGTTAGCTTTCACTAAAATGAACGTTGGTGAAGATGCAAAAAATGCGACACTTTGACAAAATGCCTTAGGACTGATTTACAAGGTGTCTTAACTTTTCCTAGGGCACCTTCGACATTTTGTAAGGCAGTGTCGTCTTTTTCGCCTGTCACAAATCATGTGTAAAAACACAGTGTCACGTTTTTCGCCTTTTCTTTGCCTGTGAGAATCTACATGTAAATATGCAGATTGCGCGACAACGTGAGTAAATATGCAGTATGAATGGAGGCAGATTAAAATGAGATTTAGAAGAGTTGAGGAAATTAATCCAACACCCCCCCTTAATCTGGATCTGAGAATGCCTTGATCTTCAGACTAAGCAATGCACAAAATTTGTTGTGTGCATTAACACTTAATGCTTTCATAAAAATATCTGCAACCATGTCATGCGTTCTACAATACGTTAAGCTCACCTCTTTGATGAGAACCTTGCCCCTGATATAGTGATATCTGATTTCAATGTGCTTACTCCTAGAGCGAAATCTAGGGTTGGCTGATAAGGCAATAGCACTCTGATTATCACTAAATAAAATTGTAGGGCTGTACTGATACAGATTCATGTCTGACAACAAATTTCTCAACCAAAATGCCTCCTTAATGGATTGAGAAGCAGCAATATACTCTACTTCTGTAGAAGAAAGTGCGATAGAGGTTTGCTTACGACTGTTCCATGAGATATGACCGTTGTTGAAGAAGAATGTAAATCCAAATGTGGACTTACGATTGTCTACATCTCCTCCCCAGCTTGCATTAAAATAACCATTGAGCTAATGAAGATTGTCGTTGCTGACATCTTCATAGCAGATGCACTGGTCCATGGTAGCTCGAATATATCTCATGACTCTTATGAGAGCCTTCCAATGGGTAATGCCAAGATTAACCATGTATTGGCTGAGTGAGCTTACTGTAAAAGAGATATCCGGTCTTGTACAGACCATTGCGTACATGAGAGATCCAAGTATTGATCAATAAGGATACTCTCTCATCTGCTCCTCTTCCTGCTTAGTCTGGAGACATTGGTCCTTCGACAAGTGCAAGCCTGGATCCATCGGTGAGTGAGCTAATTTAAAATTCATTAGATTGTATTTGTTAAGAACATTGTGAAGATACCTTTGTTGAGTGATGTAAATCAGTCGTCTCGCTCTGTCTATGTGGATCTGAATTCTTAGACAGAGCTTCATCCAGATCAGTCATGTCAAATTCTGAAAACAACATCTGCTTCAAATCCTTGACCATATTGGTATAGTTGTTGAAGAGCAACGTATCATCCACGTATAAGGTGATGATAATGAAGGATTGTTGCACTAACTTGGAATAGACATTGCAAAGTTTAAATCCTTGTTCAATGAGGAATGTGTTGATCCTCTGAAACCAAGCTCTAGCAGAGTGTTTCAAGCCATACAATGCTTTGTGGAGTTTACAAACATGATTCTTCATACCTTACAAAACGTATCCTTTGGGCTGGATCATGTAGATATCTTCTTGTATAACTCCATTCAGATAGGCTATTTGTACATCAAGTTGATGCACTTCGAGGTCGACAGCGCAGCATAAGATAGGTTCATTCGGATCGACAAATGTTTGACTACTGGACTGAAAGTCTCGCTGTAGTCAACATTCAAGATCTGGGTGAATCCTCGTGCTACTAGTCTTGCGCCCTTCCTTCGATCAATTGCTCCGTTGGCATTGTATTTGATCTTAAAGATCCATTTGCAATCAATGATGTTGCAGCCCATAGGAGCTTTGACTAAGGACCATGTCTGGTTCTTGATCAAAGAGGAATACTCTCTGTCCATAGCTTCTCTCCAGAGATCAGAGTCTGGTTGGCTAGGTGCCTTTTCAACTGTCGGTGGTTCCTGTATTAAGAGACAGGAAGACTCAGGAGCATACCTTGTGGGTTGTGTGCGCACTCGGCTTGATTTTCTGGGAGGATTCAACTGATGAACCGCTCTTGGGACTTGTTGCTGGGTAGCAGCAACATCTTCATCTGATTCGTTGTCTCAAAGTGGGTCGACAATGGACACGCCTAAGCTAGAAGCTCAGAATGTCGTGTCAGTGGCAGGTGATGAAGGTTCTCCTTGAGCAATGTCCTTGACTTTGAGGTCAACGGACTAATCCTCAATAAAAATTGTATTCTGGCTATATAAGATTTGCTGGGTATCAGGATTATACAGCTTATAAGTATTATCAGATGAATTATATCCGATCAGGATGGTCTTGATACCTTGGAAGTCCAATTTCTTCCTCGTGTCCTTTGGGATCTGCGCGTAGGCAATGCATCCAAACACTATTAGGTTTTTCAAAGAAGGCTTAGAGCCTATCCACACCCCGTGGGGTGTCTTGCCTGAGAGGGCCTTGGTCGAACATATGTTTTAGATGTAAGCTGCAATGGAGATAGCTTCAGTCCAAAAATTCTTGGGCAACGATGCATGCGATAACATACATTTGGTAGATTCAACTAGGGTACGGTTCTTCCTCTCGGCTAGGCCATTAGACTGAGGACTGTAAGAAGTGATGAATTCCTGCTCAATGCCTTGGCTTTGGCAGTACTCCTTAAACTCGATAGAGATATATTCTCCACCATTGTCTGATCTGAGGGCCTTGATTGTCTGTCCAGTCTCCTTTTCTGCACGCTCCTTGAAGATTTTAAAGCAGTTGAAGGCTTCTGATTTTTTCTTTATAAAATACACCATGGTCCTTCTAGAAAATTCATCAATAAAGGTTATGAAATACTTGGCATCCTTCAATGAAGGATTTTTCATCGGGCCACAAATGTCTAAATGTACAACGTCTAGCAATCCTCAAGCAATGTGCTAATGGCTTGATCTAAATGGCTTCCTAGTCTGTTTACCAACTAGACAATCATGACAAATAGGTAACTCGACTTTTTCGCGAGGATAGTCAAGATCAAGAACAATAGATTGTCTAGACATTTGTTGTACAACAGCATGATTCAAATGACCAAGTCTATAATGCCAAAGTAAACTTTTATTTGAATGAATAGAAGTACTGAGCGCCTGACTAGAGGCAAAAAAGCAATGACTGGCAATCTTGAATTTTGTGGTTGTTTCGCTTGTAGTATCTACAAAACAGCTTCTTCTTTGTCTACAGATTCAACAATTCTTTGTGCTGAGCTGGTTTCTGGTATGGCTTTGATTGCTTTGGGCCTTTCTTCTTCTTCTGCTTAGTCGTGCTCTTGTTGGTGTATAAGGCGTGAGAATCAACTAAGGAACTTGTTGCTTCATTCCTCCGCGTGTCTTCCTGCAACATGAATGGAGGCAGATTAAAATGGGATTTAGGAGAGTAGAGGAAATAAATCCAACAAGTTTTAGCACCTCGGACTTCTCTGTCTGCTCATGTTGTTGGGCTATTAGCAAGTCATGCTAGAGCTGGGTTATTTCGGCTCGTAGCTACATGTTGCTTGTAGCTAGTTCCAATACTCGGCCGTCCAATCTGGTTTGGGCTGCTACCACTCTTGGACAAAAGTGCCCAAGATTTGGTAGGCCGATGTCATGTATGTGGGCATGGCTAGTAAGGTGCTACATGCTAGGGCTTGATGAGATGTTGCCCGGATGATCTGCACGCCGTCGTCGTCATCTTCAATCAGCTTCTCTGGCATTGTCATGCCATCAAGTGCGGTGGGATCAACACGGTTAGGTGATGCTGCATATGTTGTCCACATGAATGCATCATCAAGCAACAGTTTGTCACCCTCGGTAACTTGTTGAGTTGGATCTGAGAGAGGTGTGAGAGGAGTGACGGTGGTGTGAAGAGGTGTGAGGATGGATTGCTCAAAAAATAGAATGATCAGGAAAGGAGGGGAACTGGAGAGTGGTGTCGAAGATGGAGGGAGATGAAAGAGGTGTGAAATTAACGATATTCATCCAAGTGAGAGCATCGAGAGAGAGCTGTGAATCAAGGGGGTTGATATTGAGAAGTGAGGTGGAAGTGGATGCAGGAGGTATGGAAGATGCGATGGTGATGGTAGGAGTGGAAGATGCAAGAGTTGTTGTGGAAGGTGGAGGAATGAGAGTGATAGGAGCAGAAGTGGTGGTGGTAGTGAATGGTTGAACTAAAGTGAAAGCAATGGTTGTGGAAGAAGCATATGCAAGGCGCATTGGTGCGGAGCATTGTCGGGTGGCAGGAGGGCTGGTTGAAGTCGAGGCAGCGCCACACATTCATTTGTGGGCCGGTGAGTCAGTAATTGCGGGAAGAGTGGATGTAGAGGCGACGGAAAGTGGAACAAAGTTAGTGTATGGAACAATGGTGGAGAGGATGTGGCATGGTTAAAACCCCGAACTTTCTGTTCAATAAGTGCGTAGACAAAGTTACAAAGCAGGGGGGCGGTGGCGATGTGATCACGCATGTTGGGGCTTGATGGCGATGCACAGCTCATTAAGGAGGAAGGTATGCCAGTCATAAGGCACAATCATAAGGCACAACCGAGGTGCTCGGGAATTTTATAAAGGATTCCACGATTTGGCTCAGGACGGTGTAGAGAGATTCCTCTTCTAGGATCTATCTACTGGTCCTTTTCTGTCTATCTAGTTACATAACTGTTTCCTGCCCGTTACTAGGCTTCTTGGTCACTTCTTGGTTTATAGCTTTCTTGTTCAATGCCCAAAAATCAGGCAGAAAGTTTGATAATTGTTGTAGTGTTTTGTCCTGCCTGTCATAAGACAATCCAGGGAGGTTACTTTTGAACCGTATCACATGCATTCAAACCCAAGCATGTAATCAATGCGTTCAACCAAGAAATCCTCTCCACTAGAGGCCACCATCAAAAGGCGGCTCACTCTACTTTTCTAAGAGAGGTCTACTTGCATTTATTACAAATGGATTAGTTCCTACATGGTCATTTCATTTTTTGAGATTCACCATGAGGCTTACACAGTTCCTACTTGTCATTCTTAACTAGCATTTCTCAGCTCTCAGTCTTTTTTCATCTCGTCTTCTCGTAGACCTCCATGGTCTAAGGTGAGAGGTACTCTTGGGTAGCTCTGGTCGAGTATCTTGGGGATTCGACAGAATTAGCCAACATCATCCCACCCCTAATGTGTTGCATGACTCACTGCAACCCATATTGAATGATATTGCTCCGCTTCCGCTTTGGCATCTTCGATTGTCACTTGGAAAAGCGTGGATCCTCGTTCACTTGCATAAAACCAAGTGCTTATTGTTGCCAATCTTTATCAAAAAACTGTTTTCGCAAATTGCCATAGTTTAACCAAAATGTCCACTTGCAATGATCTCTTAGTTGTTTCGGTAAAACTATCAAGGTCTAAGAACTGCACATTTCTCAGATGGATAACGAGATGATGGGAAAATAGAGAAATGGAAGGAAGGGTGGTGGTGGTGACATTTGTAGATGGTGTGGATGATAGAATAGGCATGGGAGTTTCATCTTTACAATTTGCTTTATAATACAATCCTTGGGCGTTAGATTTATAGATCATGGAGATTTGACTTATATGTCATTTTGTCATCATCTATAGTTTATTGGCCTTGGCTCTTGCCTGCCTGAAATTCACACTTATCTACGATTCGAACATTTTAAACAATGGTTGGAAAGTTCCTACTTATGTGATTTCTGAGCCTGAAAATATCAGCATAACAATGTAGGTTTTGTTGTCGTTTAAGTTTATGTGTGAGGTTAAGGGAGATGATATGTTTTAGTGCATGCAACCATGTAACTCCTTTCAGAAATTGTTTTTAACTCACGAGATTCCAGATTTGGAGTTGGTATTATATAGCGTCAGTGGTAATGCTAGCGGTGTTGAGTTAGCTCCTTTGCCCTCCTAATCCCTTCGCCACGTTAAGGTCCTCTTAACTTAATGTCATAGTTGTGGGGGAGGTTTCATTTGGGTATGCTTCTACAGTTGCATAAACCTTAGCCTCGTGTTTCTCCTTGCATGAAGTGTGCTTGGATGGTGTCAATGAGAACGTATCAAATTATTGAAAGCAACCTTCATTGCCAGGGTTTATGCAACCTTCAATAAGAGAACTACATTGCAAGCAAACTATCTATTGCCCTCTTAATCAATCTCAACAGTTAGGAATCAACGTTTTATAGGCCTCTAGTTATGAAACAGGTTACAATGTATCAAGTGGTCAGTAACCTGCTGACATTAGCCTGGATCCTATTAGCACGTATTAAAGGCCTCTAGTTATGAAACAGGTTACAATGTATCAAGTGGTCAGTAACCTGACATTAGCATGGATCCTATTAGAGGATCACGTGTACATGCATGCATAGTGGCAAGTGCTAGTGTTCATAGTAGCCAGCAGAAATCATCAAGTTTTGAAATTGTAAGGCAGAGGGTGGAATTCCAGAAAAAGAAGTAGCGCCTAACAATAGTGCTCCAGAGACATGTGATAGTAGCCACTTGTGGAAGGAAAATTGTTAGTGTGTCTGGTTTTTCTGAAATCTGCGCACTTCAGGTAGCGATCAGAGTCGACCATCTTTTGGGAGCAATTTGCCTAGTGGCAACTGCTAGTGTTCACCAGCAGAGATCATCAAGTTTTGAAGTTGAAAGGCAGAGGGTGGAATTCCAGAAAGAAAAGTAGCGCCTAACAATATGCTCCAGAGACATGTGATAGTAGCCACTTGTGGAAGGAAAGTTGTTAGAGTGACTGGTTTTTCTGAAATCTGCGTACATCAGGTAGCGATCAGAGTCAACCATCTTCTGGGAGCAATTTGCCTATGTGGTTGGGCAAACTAACATCTAGACAAATGGTTGGAGGCTTGCTGTTCAATTTCTGAATGTTGCAGATACTTTTTAAAGGATTTTGATTGGTAGATATAGCATGCTAAAATACAGCTGAAAGATCAGTGAACGAAAACGATTGCCTGCCATAACTTCACCAAAAGGCGTCTACTCGTGTCAGCGATGCTGTAGAGGAAAACCATTGTGACGGACAGCTACTACCTACCGTGAAACTTGAGCTGGCCGTAGATCTGAGAGTTCACTTCTCTTTGATAGGAGATTCCGCCGACACGAGCTGACAGTCTTCCAAAGGATACGATCTGGTTTATAAGACATCAACAACTCCGCCAATTACAACGGATGGTACCGAGCTAGTCAATTGTGGAGTAAGGAATCTCAAAGTCGTCTGCCGATTCAATAAATGGCAAGGGACCTATCAACCACTTTAAACATTTTAATAGCTACCAATCATCAATATTTCATATCATACTAGTGATCTCAAGTTGGATCTAAGCACGTTTCTTTTTTAGGAGTTTTCACATAAATTTGTTATGCATGGGATATGCATGTGGTCAAGAATGATTGCATGACGTTATAAGTGAGTTTGAAGTATAATTGCTTACATGGAGTCAAAGCTCAATATTGGTTTTGAGAAGTTTATATTCCATATTATAAGGCTATTCTTGGCAAGTTCTTGGTCATCTCAAAATCTCATGGAGACACACCAAGTCTCATGTCATATAGAAATGAATGTGGCTTGGGTGAAAATAGCAATGTGAATGACATTAATTCCAATTTATCATTATTCAAGATACAAAATGTCATGATGGACCATGACATGGAGGCATTGTTACCTATAATGATTCATGATTTGCAGAAGACAAGGAAACAAGGGAGTCAAGATAATGGTCTCCATGTATCAACAAATGGTCCAAGGTATGGATGATTATGAAGGAGAGTTATATTTAGACTCTTGGTTTAATCTTGATTTAGCTTTAAATGCCAAGAAAATTGTGTGAAGAATTTCAGATCAATTAAGATTCAAATCTATAAAATGATCTTGGGTTAGAAAGACAATGAATCACCAATCTTGCCAATTTAGAAAAAGCAACATCTACACTTTTTATGAAATGCAAACTTTAATAGATCTTGATCAAACATCAATCAAAACATAAAACTGAAGTTGTTGTCCGTACAAAAACAATAAGCTACTGTATTTCACACGTGTGGTTCTGAAAATAGCATTTAATGAACATTCTACACACAAAATAGTGCACCAATATAGTGCAAGATATCACCAATATAGTGCACCAATAGATAGTAAAACCCAAAAGAACCATGTATAAGCATGAATGAGAGAGAGAGAGAGAGAGAGAGAGAGAGAGAGAGAGAGAGAGAGAGAGAGAGAGAGAGACACCTAAATTCAAACTTTACTATTTTTTTGACTAGATTCAATGTCTCTACTACTCAAATTGAATCTCTCCAAAACTCGTGTTCTATAGTTTCCCACACTTTCCAAAAGTGTTTATTCAAATGCTTTTAGAGTAATATAACTTTGAAAAGTCAAACTCTAAGTCTAATATGAAAATTGGCCTCAATTGCCAAATATACAAATATGACCAAATAGTAAAACTAGTTAAAATTTCTCACACTCCCTCTTCAACTAGTTTAAGCATAGACTTTGAAAACACTCCAAGTGAAGTCCTATGCTTCATGAAGAAGTCCTTTCCCAATGCTTTGGTGAAAATATCAGCTACACATTCTCGTGAGGACACATGTTGAAGCTCCACCTCCTTTGCCATGACTTGCTCCCTCACAAAGTGATATGCTACGTCAATATGCTTGCTCCTAGCATGAAAGATAGGATTGGTTGCCAACCTTTGGACTGATAGATTGTCACAAAAGATGATTGGGCTCTCTGAAAAATCCAGTAAGTGAAGATCCTTGATCATCCTCTTGATCCATACCATCTCCTTTGTGCAATGTGTAAGAGCTTTGTACTCGGCCTCACGAGATGACAATGAGATAGTGGCTTGTTTCTTCGACATCTATGATATAGCTCCGTCACCTATGAAAATACAATGAGCGCTAATGGATTTTCTATCCATTTTATCTCCAGCAAATTCCGAATCTGAAAATCCAAAACAAGTTAGGTGATGATCCCTCATACAATATGCCAAAATCTCGAGTCCTAATGATGTACCTCAAAACTTGTTTCCCAAGTTTCCAATGCTCTTCACTAGGATCTTTCATGAATTGGCTCAATCTCCCAACACAATAACTTAGATCTGGTCTTGTGATGGTTAGATAGATGAGTGAACCAACTAGCTTCCTATAGAGAGTAATGTCCTCGAAGGATCTTTCATTACCTCTTATAGTTAGCGTTACATTTGACTCCATAGGTTTATCACAAGATTCTGCATCTACCATATGAAATCTTTCTAGAATAGAATTAGCATACTTCTCTTGACAAATGAAAGTAGATTGAGAATATCCAATCACCTCTATTTCTAAAATGTAATACAAATTACCAAGATCATACAACTCAAATTCCTTCTTAAGAGCACTCTTGATATCCTCCACATCTTGATTGTCTCCACCACTCAAGATGATATCATTCACATAGATTAGCAAGATGGTAACATCATTTCCAACAAACCTATAATAAAGTGAATGATCATACTCACTCATAACAAAGGCTTGAGAGAGCTAAAAAGTGTTAAGCTTTGCATACCAACTCCTTGGTGCTTGCTTAAGGCCATATAAGCTCTTTTGTTAAAAACATACATGATATGGCTTTGTAGGTGAAATGTAGCTCTCGGGTTGCTCCATGTACACTTCATCTTCAATATCACCATTCAAAAATGATTTTATAATGTCCAATTGCCATAGATCCCATCCATAAAGAGTAGCAAGAGAGATGATAACCCGAATGCTTATCATCTTTGCCACGGGTGTAAAGGTTTCATCATAGTCAATGCCATGTTCTCGAGCATATCCTTTCACCACCAACCTTGCCTTGTACTTGTTCATAGATCCATCTTGGTTTGTCTTCACCTTGAGATCCATTAGCATCAAATAGCTTTCTTTTCCTTACATTAGACAAGTTCTAAACCCAAAACACTCTGGTTTAGACTATGCTTCTGCCATGTCCTGCCTGTGGATATCTGCAGCAAGTTTCTGGTCTTGAGCTATTGTTTGAGGTCTTGTATTTCCTTTTGTAGATCACAAATTTTTAGACATGCCTTAGCATGCTCCAGGTGATATGCTACCCCTGTACAGTTTCGGTTCGCTTGGAGCTACTTAGTCAATTCTTCGATCTTCTCCAGAGCCTGCGAATATTCTTCGTGCACATCTAGCCCGAAGCAAGTTGTTTCAGCTGATAACTCCTTCAGCTCCGCAAGTTTCTCCTCGACAAGTGCTTTGTCATTTTCGAGAGGAATCAGAAATTCAACTAAAAAATTCTCCAACACTTGATCTTGAAGAGATTGCAGCTTCAACGAATCTATCTGGATTGAACCAGAGCTACTGCATAGCTGCAAGGCAATTTCGGCTTTTATTCGTCTTAAGCCTTCATCGTGAAGTTTGGTCTGCAAAGAGGCCTTTTCTGCCCTGACCTTATTGGTTGTCAACGAATCAAAGGTTTTCTACAAATCTGCAGATTTGGCTTGGAGAGCCTTATTCGCATCTTCTAATGACTGGGCTTCTTCGTTCGACTTCTGAAGCAATCGGCCCAATGAGCAATTTTGCTCATTCAAAAGTTTATTTTCTGCTTCCAGAGATGAATTTTGCTCAGACAAAATCTCTATGTTGCTGGCCATCTCGTCTATTTGCTGGAATAGCTACATCATACTGTCTTGTATGTGCAGGTCAAACAAATGGATCCTCCCCACAATGTCCTTGACACCTAGGGAGAACTGATGGTACCACTTATAAATATTATTTTTACTTTCTACTTCGTCCTAAACCTGGAAATCAGAGTCAGCCACCATATGGATAGAGTGAACAAACTCGGTGCTAACCTCTGCAGGACAACACAAATGAGGGGACCACTTTCAAATTACCAATCCTGCAACGATCCAGTAGAGACTAAATTGAAGCAAGACAGATAGATACTTGTATCTTCCAGTTAATGGTTGCACTGGTGCTCGTACTTGCATCCATTTTGATTGCAAATATGATCGTAGATTGATAGAAGAGTGGTAGCGAGCACCAAAGCAACAAGCGATAGAGAGCACGAAAGTAAAAACAAAATCTGAAGTGAAAGTAAAAAATTAAAGATTTTAACAATGACACAGTGGAGACGATGATTACGTGGCAACATGATTTGACAATTGTCACATTCATAAATAAAAAGCGGTGACTAAGAAACAGTTTTAAGTTAATATATTAAGACCGTTTAAATTTGAAAAAATATATAATCATGCATGCGCATTTTTCCATGTGGTCATAATATGAACTTAAATGTGAATGACCTTTTATAACACGTGTAAAAACACGCATTAAATAAAAAGAGATTTACTAAATCTAAAAGTAAATAATAAAAATAATAAATAACAACTAATTAATAAATATAACAAAAGAATTTTTTTTTTTGGAAAGACGACAATTAAAGAAATTTGATAAAAAAAAAGAAAAGAAAAAGAAAAACTCGTGATGAAAGATTCTTGAAAGGTTCTTGAAAGATACTCAAAAGATTCTCCCCTCAAAATTCTTCGTCAGAGATAATATTTCTTCAGTCTAGAACCGTTAATGCGTGTTGGCAATAATTCACCATCCAGTGACTGAAGTTGGACAGATCCAGTCTAGAACCGTTAATGCGTGCCATCCAGTGACTGAAGTTGGATAGATCCATTTTCAAATACTTCAATTACTTGGATTATATGGGTTGTTTTTGTGTTTGATCAGAAAATAAGTAGTCAGTAGTCGAATTGTATCGTTTAGAAAATGAGTACCACGATCACTGACTAACTCAAGAGGACACCCATAATGTGTAATTATAGATTTGAATAGACAAGCAGCAACAGTTTTCGCATCGTTTCATTTCGTTGCTTCCGCTTCAACATTCTTCGTTGCATAATCTATTGCTACCAAAATGTATCGACATTTTGTGTGTCGAGTTATTGGCTTAATTGGTCCAACAAAGTCAATCTCCCACTTTTCAAATGGTGCGAGAGAAATGATTGGCGTCAATGATCAATTCATGGATTTGGTTGGTGGTCTACCAAATCTCTGGCATGGATCACAAGATCAAATATAGATAGAAACATCCTTAAACATGGTAGGCCACCAATATTTGGCAGTCATAATCTTATTGACATTATTCTTTAAAGCGAAATGTCCACCAGCGTCTTCAGAATGTAAGGCTTGAATAACCTTTGGTATATCTTCTATTTCAAGACACCTTCTTAGCTGATGATCTGCACCAAGCTTAAACAGAACATTGTTAATGATGGTATAAGGTGCAACCTTGTATTAAAATATTGTTTTCTTCTCCAAATCATATCCATCAGAATATATCTGATCTTTAAGATAAATTTTAATATCAGAATATAAAGAATTTGTAGAGGATATCTCTAACAAATATGTAAGTTACAAGTACATATAATTTGTACAGTTTAATAGTTCATTGTGATGATTCGAATCCAGTCGCTTCATATACCAAATGTCGTTTAATTTTAGGAGTCCATGTCCTTAAATCAAAAACAGGTCCTTAAGCAATTATATCCAAAATCCTAGTGGAATTTTCACATTTCACAAATTACAAGTGGAATAATGCTCTCCACTAGTGTTCACCATCAAAAGGTGGCTCACTCTACTTTCTTTAAGAGGGGTCTACTTGCATTTATTACATTTGCCTAGAAATACTAGTTCCTACATGGTCATTCCATCTTCCGGGATTCACCACGAGGCTTACACAGTTCTTGCTTGCCATTCCTAACTAGCATTTCTCGACTCTCATACTTGGCTCTCAGTCTTCGTTGGTCTCGTCTTCTCAGAGACCTCCTCGGTCTAAGGTGAGAGGTGCTCTTGAGTTGCTCTGTCTGAGTATTTTGGGAATTCGTCAGAATCATCCAACAACTATGAATGAGGTGCAAACTCTAATAGATTTTAATAGAACATCAATCAAAACATGAAGTGAAATTGTTGTTTGTACAAAAATAGTAAGCACTATATTTCACATGTGTGGATTTGAATGAACATTCTGCACAAAAAATTGCAAGATATCACCAACATAGTGCACCAATCGATAGTAGAACTCAAGAGAACCATGTATAAGCATGAATGTGTGTGTGTGTGTGTGAGTGTGTGTGTGTGTGTGTGTGTGTGTGTGTGTGTGTGTGTGTGTGTGTGTGTGTGTGTGTGTGTGTGTGTGTGTGTGTGTGTGTGTGTGTGTGTGAGAGAGAGAGAGAGAGAGAGAGAGAGAGAGAACGTCTTCTCTTCCCATGAGTTACATCCTTCCAAACCTAAATTCAAACTTTGGTTTCCCTCCATAATGAAAACCCTACTATTTTTGTGATTAGATTCAATGTCTCTACTACTCAAATTGAATCTCTCTAAAACTCGTGTTTTATAGTTTCTCACACTTTCCAAAAGTGTTTATTCAAATGCTTTTAGACCAATATAACTTTGAAAAGTCAAACTCTAAGTCTAATATGAAAATTGGCCCCAATGCCAAATATACAAATATGAGCAAAATAGTAAAACTAGTTGAAATTTCTCACAAACTGTGGTTTCTGATGTTTTAGCTTATGTTCCATATCTTGAAAAGATTCATTTGAGAGAGAGAGAGAGAGAGAGAGAGAGAGAGAGAGAGAGAGAGAGAGAGAGAGAGAGAGAGAGAGAGAGAGAGAGAGAGAGAGAGAGAGAGAGAGAGAGAGAGAGAGAGAGAGAGAGAGAGAGAGAGAGAGAGAGAGAGAGAGAGGCATTTCTTTTCTCAAATGAGCAAACCACTTACTTTGAGTGAAACCTCTATAAGCAATAAAGACTCTTATTTTCTAGAGTAAGTGGTTTGCTCATTTCTTTTCTCAAATGAGCAAACCACTTACTTTGAGTGAAACCTCTATAAGCAATAAAGACTCTTATTTTCTAGAAAAAACCACTTACACTGCAACAAGACGCACGATTTCCAGCACACGAATGCATCATCGCCCATTGTATATCATTGGCTAGCAAGAAAGTTTCAACAACTACCGCCAAAGTGCACTCCAAGAGCTTGTGCAAGCCAAGACTGATATCAAGGCATGTCTTCAACATATCACACAACAAACACAACCGGCCCTACAACCCACGAATACCTAGCCAAATGCAAGACTAGAGGGCTAGTGGGAGTATAATTAGTCAACCTAATGGACGATTTCTAATGCACATGAATGTGTCATTATCCTATACAATTCCACCTGCTTTGTGAGAAAATCCATCTCGTGTTGAGTTAGAGGCCGGTTGATGGAAATTGGCTGGGCTAACCATAGTGTCTTCTCTTGTTGGAGGGTCTGGACCTCCGCTCCAAGGCGTTGATTTTCAATTTCAATTACTAGTAGCTGGGCTGAGCTGCTGTTGTTGCACTTGCTACTAAACTTTCTGGACCCTTGTGGAGGCTTCCATTGCTGATTTGAAGAGGTCTTTGATATAGTGTTGAAGACCCTCCTTATGTTGTTTAAGCTTCAAGACCCAATCCTTTTTTGCCTGCTGATGTTGAATTGCTACTTATAGGTCTTGTTGGAGTTGTGTGAGCTCCTCTTGCAACCTGGTATTGCTGGGTGCCATCTCCACAACTTGGTCATCCAATTAATTTGGCTGCTACCAGATCTTGGAGGAAAGTTCCCAAGGTCTTGTAAGTCGTGGTGACGTTTGTGGGCCCACCGTTATGGTACTGCTTGTTGGGCCTTGTTGAGGTGTTACCCCGGGTGGTACACTATGTTCGTCATTGTTTTCAATGAGAATTTCTTGCACCATCACGTCGTCAGGTGCAGTGGGATCAGCACTGGGATCAGTACGCTGCGGTGAGTTGATGTACTCAATGCACATGAATGTCTCATCGTCCAACGATTTGTGTTGTTTGAAGGAAGCAAGGGGAGGAAATGTAGGAAATTGAAGAGTGGTATTGAGGATGGAAGGAGATGAAGGAGGTGAGAGGTGGAGGATATTTATCCAAGAGAGAGTGTCGGGTGACATCTAGGAATCTTGGGAGTTAATAATGAGGGGTGGGGTAGAAACGGAAGAATCAAAAGATGTGAGAAGAATGGATGAGGCGATGGTGATGGAGGGTGGAGGAGAAGCAAGAACAGCAGTGGACAGTGGTGGAATGGGAGCGATATAAGTGGAAGAGGTTGTAGCAGTGGGTGGGGAAAAAAAAGTAGAAGAAGTGGTTGTAGGACGGGGTGGTGCGGTATGTTGTCAATTGGAAGGAGGACTTGTGGGGGATGAGGTGGTGCCATGCATCTGTTTGCTGGCCGGTGAGTTAGTTGGGAGTGTAGGGGGTCTAAGGCTGATTGAGGGAGCAATGGTGGAGAGGACTTCATAGCGATGGAAACCCCAAACTTTTTGTTCAAGAAGGGTAACGATGAGGGTAGAGAGAAGGGGCCCTACAGCGAACCGTTCACGCACATTAGGTTTTATGGCTCTCTTCAACTCGGAGATAATGAAGGCATGCAAATTATATGGCACAACCATGTCACTAGGAAATTCCTTGTGGGACTCCACAAATTGACTGAGGAGGAGGGATGGAATGCGGGCCTTCCACAAGCTTTCAATGGCTAGGAAATTGCTCATGAGGTTAGTGGCAATTTGAACAATGAGATTATTGATGGCGACGATCAGATATTCATCATTCTTCTGTTGAATGGATTCTAAGAAGTCCAGGTAAGGGTAGATGGGTTTGGGAGCATGACGGTGTGATGGCTTTAGTCTATCACCAGAAAGAATTTTGACGGTACCCAGGGAGGCAATGTTCACACACACACGGTGTGTGGTACCTTGGTATTAGACATAGAAATGGTTTTTATCTTCATCCCATGTGGCGTAGGCCATGACGATGAAGTCCATGTTGAGGGCGCAGGTAAAGAGCATTGGGTGAATGCCCATTGTGTCGAGGAGAGGTTGTGTGGTTTGGACCCAGGGTGCGATTTGAGATTCTGTAGGCAGGTCCCAAATGTGGGTGGAGGTAGGGATATCACGTTGAACAACTTGGGTAGTGTCAATTTCATCAGAAGCGCTGGATGGTTGATTATCAAAGTTGTGCTGCGAATCTGATGTCGACTTCGACGACTTTGGTTCTCTGAGAAACTCTGATACCATTGATGTGGATCCTATAATTCGAAGTCGGAGCTAGTCGTGATTCACTAATATGAGCTCAGATGGAACCGATCTATCTGAGAAGGCTACTCATTTCGCGATCAGACATCCTTTGAACTACAAATAGCTAATGCTAATTTGATACTAATTTATGAATAGTAGATAATGTCAAATGACAACAGAAGTATATCTACTTATGAACTGAACAAGAATCACAACATTCAGAGATTGCATACATTGAGCAGAAGAACTATTATTTGTCTATATTACCAAAATCAAGTATACAGCAATGATTTTTTTTTAGCGTTGTCTGTTTCCAAGATCAAGACGTTGCCGCAAGAGAGGTATTCTCTCTCACGAATAGAAACTAGCTACTGCTAATTCTATGTAAGTGTGAGTGTGGTGATGTGTGTCTACTACTACATGACTAACACTCATCCACTACTTCCACACACACTCTATATATGCTTACAATGTCTGTATCCAATATCCAATACATATAGCATGCTTGGTCTGATTACAAGAACTAATTTGCTAAGCATTACAAGATAGTTTAAGTGAAAACATCAGCTAACTATGTCCTGCTACTTTGCTTAACTACAAGGATTTAACGGTTGAGTCTAACATTCAAACTGTCATGCTTGTCGAGCCTTGATCTCAAAGTCGACGTACTCGACGTTTGACGTGGATTGTCTCGACTTGGCACTTAGTTGGGGTTGAGTCCTCATCAGTCACTTTGCTGACTTCAGACACTTCGAGGACTTCGGCCTTTTAGAACTGGTTTGCCTTTGTTGTCTTTATTGTCTTCAGAGACTTCGGCCACTTCGGCTGTCTCTTCGATGTCATCGATGACTTCGATTGAGATTGGTGCCTTGGCAACTCGTTGGTGTCGGGGACTTTGGCTGGCGTTGATGACTTCGGTTGAGTCGGTTGGTGCCTGTGTAGAAATCGCGTGTATTTCTACAGGACAAGGCTCACAAGCTAAAAGCGCTTTGTGGGTAGAAACATTAAGTTCTTTAGGTTGGTAGAGGATGCCATGACAATGATGGATTGGGTTAAGGTTTTGAAGGGAAAGGGTAAGAACAAGGGATGATCTGGTAATGACTTGGGATGAAAAAGAAGAAAAGAAGCTTAGAAAATGAGAAAATGACTCGAAAAAGAGAGAAATGTTGGATTTTGACTGAATGGAGGTGGACTAGGTGGAAATGAGAGTGGAATAGGTGGTTATGAGTGCTGACAAAAGGGCATGTGAAGTTTGGTCACAATCGAAGACAGTTGAAAATTCACTTAGAAAATTGGCAAGAGCTTTGTTGTGTGAAGTGACAAATGACTCAAATTTTCTGCTTATATATAGGAAACCTAGAGGGCATATAAGGAGAAGTGCACTTTTCACTGTTCAGTTCCATACCAATTTTTGCAGAGACCTTCTTCACAATATTCTAAGACCCCAAAATATTTGTTTATAGCCAGATTGACATATGGCTCGTCCATTCCATACCACTATTGTGCTCAAGTTGGGGTGGTAACTCATGCTCTGCTGTTGTTAAGTTTATATGGGCCACTTGGTTGTTAGCTGGCCCTTGTGGTGTAGGTAAAGCCATGCATTGCTGATTCATTGGCACTCCAAACTGTGATGCCAAATTCGGTACCCCTTAGTGGTAAGGATAAGAGGTCTGGTACTGATTTCTCTTTTGTTGTATAATCTTGGGGTTGAATGGGCAGAACATTTTTTCGTGTGATGATGCATTGCACATGTGGCAATACTATTGTGTCAGTTTGAGATTTTTTTTTCAAAACTAGACACTCATTGGTTGTATGGTTCTGTGTACAAATCGGACACCATGCATTTTCTCTTCGAGGATACTGTAATTGGTTCTGATCTGTGCATTAGAAGATGATGCTACAGCTCCTTGTAAGTGTGAAAAACTCAGATCCAAAAGATGCTAAAGTTTCATAAAGATCTTGGCCATGGAAGTTATGCACATCTAGATTGAAAAAATGATAGAAATTGTGATGTTAAGCATACTAAACATCAACTAAACATCAAGATCTGATCATAAGCTTCCACAAACAGAAACTTGCTGTCCCTGTCCGTACTTCAGAGCCTACAACCTGCATTTCACACGTGTGAAGCCATAGCAACAAAGAAATCACAATTCTAGTGGCTAGAATGCAAGATATGAACAAAAAAGTGAGAGAGAAGAAGATGGATCTTCAAAGAGCATAACATTCATTCAATAGAATGAAAATGAGATGTGTACATACTCGTGGAGATGGCTATTTATAGCAGCCATAGTGCCTCTTGGCCACTTGTCTTATGATAGGCTAAAATTGGGGTCCAATAGGATTCACCCATATACCTAGAAATTTGGTCAAATAGGAATGCACCAAATTATGAGCCAATAGAAGAGCTCCACACTCGACCTCCTCTAATTAATGTGACCTCAAAAGTAGTGTACACATACTTTGGGCCTCTACATACATGTATGAACCTATCTCTAACTTTTATTTGGCCATAGGCCTACAAAATCTCAAGTTAGGAAAATACTACTAGTTGACAATTTTTCACACTCCCTCTTCAACTAGTTTTAGCATAGATTTAGAAAGTACACCAAGACTTGTTCTATGCTTGAAAAATAAGTCCTTTCCCAATGCTTTGGTAAAGATATCAGCCACACATTCCTTTGATGGGACATGTTCAAGCTTGATCTCTTTTGCCAACACTTGTTCTCTCACAAAATGGTAAGCCACCTCGATATGTTTGCTCCTTGCATGGAAAACCGGATTGCTTGCTAGACTTTGGGCTGAAAGGTTGTCACAAAAGATGATTGGACTCTCTGAAAAATCCAGCAAATGAAGCTCCATAATCATCCTCTTGATCCACACCATCTCCTTTGTGCATGATGTCAAAGCTTTGTACTCGGCCTCACTAGAAGAAAGTGATATAGTTGCTTGTTTCTTCGACATCCATGAGATAGCTCCATCACCTATGAAAATAGCATGTGCATTTATGGATTTTCTATCCATAAGATCTCCTGCAAAATCTGAATCTGAAAAACCAAATAAGTTAGGTGATGATCCTCTATAAACAATGCCAAAATCTTTTGTTCCCGAGATGTATCTCAAGATCCTCTTTCCTAGTTTCCAATGTTCTATGCTAGGATCTTGCATGAATTGGCTTAATCTACCAACACAATAAGATAAATCAGGTCTTGTGATGGTTAGATATATAAGAGAACCTATTAGCTTCCTATAGAGAGTAATGTCCTCGAAGGATCTTTCATTACCTCTTATAGTTAGCTTTACATGTGATTCCATAGGTGTATCAATAGGATTTGCATCTACCATATGAAATCTATTGAGAATAGAAATAGCATACTTCTCTTGTGAAATAAAAGTGATTTGAGAAGTTCTAATTACTTCTATTCCTAAGATATAGCTCAAAAGACCAAGATCATGCACTTCAAATTCCTTTTTTAGTGCTTTCTTGATATCTTCTATATCTTCCTTGTTCCCTCCACTTAAAATAATGTCATCCACATAAATTAGAAGGATTGTAACATCATTAGCACTAATTCTAAAGTAAAGTGAATGATCATACTCACTCATAGTGAAGTTTTGAGAAAGTAGAAAAGAGTTAAGCCTAGCATACCAACTCCTTGGTGCTTGCTTAAGACCATACAAACTTTTTTGTAGAAAACACACATGATTAGGCTTGCTATGAGAAACATAGCTCTCGGGTTGCTCCATGTAGACTTCCTCTTCAAGATCACCATTCAAGAAAGCATTAGAAATGTCTAATTGCCAAAGATCCCATCCATAAAGAGTTGCAAGGGAAATGATTACTCTTATGCTCACCATCTTTGCCACGGGTGCAAAGGTTTCCTCATAGTCAATGCCATGCTCTTGAGCATAACCTTTAGCCACCAACCTTGCCTTCAACTTGTTGATAGATCCATCTTGATTTGTCTTTACCTTGAAGATCCATTTGCATCCAATTGCACTTTTGCCCTTTGGAAGCTCCACCAATCTCCATGTGTTGTTCTTCATAAGTGCTTCAAACTCAAGATCCATTGCTTGGATCCATTCCTCTTTTTGCCTTGCTTCATCTACACATGAAGGTACATCAAAAGAAGTTAGGAAAGCATAGTTGGATCCATCCACCACTTGCTTACCTTTGCCATCATAAGTGAGCCTTGAGGGTTTCACTTTATGCCTTGGAGTTCTCCTTGGAATTTGACTTGAAGAGGCTTCTTCAACATCCACATCCAATGTGTCATCAACTCCATTGTCATCAAGCACATTAGTTGCAACAACACCATCATCACTTGAAACAACTTTTGGAATGTTACTTTCATCAAAAATGACATCCCTACTTGTGAACACTTTCTTGATTGAAGGAACATAAATCCTATATGCTTTGCTTACTTCACTATAACCAACAAAAATGCCCTTTCTTGAAGATGGATCCTCCTTAGTTCTATCATCAAGAGTAATGTTGAAGTAGCAAATGCATCCAAAAGTTCTTAGAAACTTGACATTAGGCTTCATACCAAACAAAGCTTCAAAAGGGGTTTTTCCTTCCAATACAACACTTGGCCATCTATTGCAAAGGAAATTTGCACACAACAAAGCATCACTCCAAAAAGGTTTAGGAAGATTAGCATTCAATCTCATTGCCTTTGCACTCTCACACAAGGTTCTATTCTTCCTCTCGGCCACTCCATTTTGTTGTGGTGTTCTTGGACATGTGTACTCCCTCTTGATCCCATGCTCATCGCAAAAGGCTTTGAATTTGTTAGAAATGTATTCACCACCATTGTCGCTCCTCAAGCATTTGATTTTGGTTGTAAATTGAGTCTCAATAGCAACTTTGAACTTGACAAACACATCAAACACCTCATCCTTGCTCTTTAGTAGATAAACCCAACAAAATCTACTAAAATCATCAATGAAAGTTACATACATCTTAGCACCTCCATTGCTAATTGTAGTAACACCATGAATATCCGAATGCAAGAGAGAAAAAGGCATCTTAGATCTAGATATAGATCTAGTATATGGCAATCTATGTGATTTAGACAAAGCACATTCTTCACAAACATGATTCAAGCAAGTAAGAGACTTGGGAAGTCCCCTTACTACCTCCTTTTTGGCTATTACCTCCAAGGCCTTGTAGTTGAGATGTCCCATCCTTTTATGCCATACCTCTTGAATTGACATTTGTTCATTTGCCATGCATCCAACTTGGTTAGCAACAACACATGCATCAAGCTTGAACAATTTCCCTTGCCTTTTCCCTTTTGCAATGATACTACACCCCTTTTTGATCAAGCAAGCATCACCATCAAACTCAACTTTGAATCCTTTGTCAAGCATTTGGCTTACACTAAGTAAGTTCTTGGTAATGGATGGAATGAGCAAAACATCTTTCAATTCTATATTCCTATTTGTAGAAAGTGAAATAGGAATTGTGCCAATCCCCTTGATTGCACACTCACCATCATTTGCGGTATAGATTACCTTCCTATCACCATCAAATGCCATTAAAGATGAAAAATACTCTTTATGATATGTCATATGAGAAGTGGCTCCACTATCAATCCACCAAGGATCAATGTCTCCATGATTAGCCAACAAGCAAGATGACATAACAAAAGCATCATTTGAAAGAAGCTCATCCCCACCCTCATCAATAGTTAGATTGGTTTGCTTTTCCCCTTGATCCCTCTTTTTCTTGAAACAATCACTAGCAAAATGCCCTTTGACTCCACAATAGAAACATTTTAGCTTAGATCTATCCTTCTTTTTGCCAAAAGTAGAGTGCTCACCTTGGTCTTGCCCTTTAGACCAATTGCTTTTACCTTTGCCCTTGAACTTGCCTTTAGAGAACATTGCCTCCTCTTCTCCTCCTTGAGATGTAGAAGATGCTCCCACTCTTGCTTGCAACCTGAATTCTTCAGCCAACAAGACCTCTTGCAAGTCTCCAACACTTGGTAAACATTTTTGGATAGCATAACTTTGAACAAGATTAGCATGATCATCCAACAAGCCATTGAGAATCACTTGAACAAGCTCCTCATTATTTATGCCATCATTAATGCATGCTAACTCATCATTCAATGCTTTAACTCTCAAAACAAAAGCATGTCCACTCTCACTCTTCTTTTGCATACAAGAAAAGATTTGCCTTCTTAAAGTCAACACTCTAGAAGTAGACTTGGATTCATAAACCTTCTTCAAGGCTTCCCAAGCTTCACTAGATGATGTGCACTTACCAACCTCTTTGATAAGCTCATTTGTCACATTCATCTTGATCATGTGAAGGGCTTTCTTTGCCCTCTTGTCATACCTCAATTGTTCTTGAGGTGCCAAAGGTCTCTCCTCCACACCTACAACAATATCCATCAACTCATTCATCTCAAGCAAAGACTCCATCCTTACTTTCCAAGTAGAATAGTTGAGGGAGGTAAGCCTATCATTGCTTTCCAACATGTAGCCTCCATTTGTAGCCATGTTGCAATGATTGATCTCTGATCTTTGACCTGTTCCAATGCACTAAGCACTCTCTTGAATCAACAAATGAAACACAAGAAGAAATCACAAAGATTTGGAACCTAAAACCTTACTTTTTCTCTCTTTTCCTCACTTTTTCCTCAATTTTAGCCACTAGTTTTATGATTTCTTGATCAAACCAAGACCAAACCTCAATATACTTGCTTTTCCCTCACTCCTAAGATTGAAATACACTCTTGAATCATTCAGCAAACTGAAAATCAGAGGGTTACATCAATTTTGAAGTTTTTGACATGAAGAAGCAAGAAATTGAATCAAAAAACTATATGCTAGAATGGAAAACTAATAGGATCTTGTTGGATCTTGCATCTCCCTCTTTCCAAAACAAATTTTGTCTCCTTATTCTGATAAGTACAGAGGGAATTCGCCCTACTTCAATTGAAATGCATACAAATGATGTTTTGATCACAAAGATCCAATTTCTACACATAAATCAACAAGATTTTTAGCTAGAAACTTGATTGGAATGCTACAAAAGCAAACTCGCCCACAAATCTCTTCTAAATCTGGCAAAACCTGCACATTTGGCCGCCTAATGCTCTGATACCATGTGAAAAACTCAGATCCAAAAGATGCTAAAGTTTCATAAAGATCTTGGCCATGGAAGTTATGCACATCTAGATTGAAAAAATGATAGAAATTGTGATGTTAAGCATACTAAACATCAACTAAACATCAAGATCTGATCATAAGCTTCCACAAACAGAAACTTGCTGTCCCTGTCCGTACTTCAGAGCCTACAACCTGCATTTCACACGTGTGAAGCCATAGCAACAAAGAAATCACAATTCTAGTGGCTAGAATGCAAGATATGAACAAAAAAGTGAGAGAGAAGAAGATGGATCTTCAAAGAGCATAACATTCATTCAATAGAATGAAAATGAGATGTGTACATACTCGTGGAGATGGCTATTTATAGCAGCCATAGTGCCTCTTGGCCACTTGTCTTATGATAGGCTAAAATTGGGGTCCAATAGGATTCACCCATATACCTAGAAATTTGGTCAAATAGGAATGCACCAAATTATGAGCCAATAGAAGAGCTCCACACTCGACCTCCTCTAATTAATGTGACCTCAAAAGTAGTGTACACATACTTTGGGCCTCTACATACATGTATGAACCTATCTCTAACTTTTATTTGGCCATAGGCCTACAAAATCTCAAGTTAGGAAAATACTACTAGTTGACAATTTTTCACAGTAAGGCCTTCAATTTTTTATCAAATTGGGTCATCAATAGTTTAATCTATTGTTTGTGTAGTTTAGTCATTTGTTCCATCAACAGATTAGTTGATATATTGGAAGCATTGGAAGTTGATGCTACCGAGGGAGTTGTATGATGGGTTGTTGAATATGAGCCATCGTCTAAGCCTTCATCCTCCTCTCCAATAGCATCTTCCATGGCTTCCTACAATGTGGCACACTGCTCCCGACGTTTGAGTTCTCTTTTGATGCTTTGTGGTAATTCCACGAGGAACCACATAATCACTGCAGGATCGAGAGTCAGGACTGTGTTGCCTTCGGATCGTAGATGCTTGACTCATTCAATATAGTCCCAGACCCTTTCTCATTTTTCCATCTTGACTTTGATTAATGCGATAAATGGATCTTCTAGAAACTTTCTTGGTTTAAAGCACGTGACATTGGGAATAACTTTCATTTTTCCGCTGGAGTCTGTTCGCCATAGATCTCGCATGCTTGTTTGTAGATCTGGAGAAATATGATTTTATATGTTGATCCATCATATTATAGAATTTCAAGATGAGGTGCCCTCTGAACTGCTTGCAAGGGTACAACAGATTGACCCATTAAAGAGAGAATACACGAGATTTTGACACAAAAACCATTCTATCTCTCAAAAGTGTTAAAAGTACAATGAGAGCTTACATCCATATAGTGGTAGCTCAAGTTCCTAGAAAGCATGTGATGATCTCTAAACATGATTGGACCTTTAATTTGCACCTTGTAGTCTGATTGGACATCAAAAACCAATTGGAGCCTATCCATTTGAACATTCTATCCACTTGAATAGTAGTGGACTGATTGAACTTGAAGTATTTCTATTAAAACTTATAATCATACTCATTTTACACATTTTTCATTTGTTTGTTTCATTGAGATACATACACTAATTTTTCATACGTTTATAGTATAATTGAAAATCTTAATTTTTTGTATTTGTAAGCTAAGACTTTGTCATAATTTTTTGTGAACTTAATGCTCAAATTATTATTCTCTCATTGGTGAATTAGCTCATATTTCTTTTATTGCATATCTTGATAGCATTTCAATTTTTGGAGTCTCAACATTTTTGTACTTTTGTTAAATACAATAAATTTGCCTCAAATAAACTATAAAGTGTCAATATTTGACCCACTTTTCAAAAGCATTAGAAAAGAAAGATAAGTTTTTTAAGGGAATCTTCAAATAGGTAACCTGCAACATTACCTATTCCCACAATGTTATTACCATAAAATAAGATTGTAAATATGTCACCCATATTTTGAAAAAAATAGTCATCATGATAGCACTAATAATCATTGATATCATTGAGGGATTGAATTCAATCTTTTCAAGTAGTCTTTTTGTTGTTTCTTTGTTTGATGGTTCTTTGGGGTTGAAACTCTTTCTTGTTGTAAATTGCCTATAGATAGCACCATGTCTCCACCACTACAACAACCATCACATCCACTAACACCACTACAACCATCATCACACCAGCATATTATCACATTTATCACATCACTTGGATAATTAGCAACAATGTTTTTCATGTCTTACTTGAACTTTTACCCATTTAGAAGGTGAAGCAATGTTACAAGCCCAAAGCCAAAACCAACATTGTTAACTAGGCCAGAAGTCGACTAGTCCATCAATGAATCTAAGAGAGATGAGTAGATGGAAGAGAGAGATGAGTTAAGAAAGAAAGCTACATAGGTGGATGATGTGAATACTCAAATGGATGATGATGAGAATAAAGAAAAATTAAGTTGAAGAATTATCACAAAAAATAAAAGAAAGAAAAGAAAAAAGAATACCTAAAGGCATATCAAGCAACTAACAAATAATTGGAGTGAAACTTTGAGTTCCAACAAAACATAGCTAGCATAATCTTACAAGGAGATGAATGAATTAATGGTAAAAGAAAAAAAATATTAACATAAGTTAGAGGGACCCTTACATGATGCACTTTAAAATAAGAAGTACAACCATAAGACATTGACGACAATAATTAATGAGAAGACAATAGAGCAAATGGAAGCTCTAGAAAAAGAATAAGAATAGTTGGAAAGCTACTTGAAGTGACATGCAAACTTAAAGGAGTCAAGCACTACAAGTGCCAATGTGTTGTCACTAACACAAACTCTGTTGCACTAAGATCATCTTTTTCATGCCTAGCTTAACATTAAAGACATTTGATATAGCAATATGAAAAAAGACAATAGTTAATTTGAATGAGTACACATGTGATGAAGAGTTTATTAGAAAAAAGATTAAGTCTTGGAGATCCACTACGCTAGCGTTTGGATTTTATTTGGTTTGTGAATATGTCTATAAAAGATTATATCACAAGTTCAATTTGAGACTTGTTTGTCCTGTTTATCCCTTCTAGTCTCAACGTTCTTCACTTTCACCAAGTGTCTACATATATCATGCCCTTGAGGTCCTGCAACTAGCCATTCCCACTTTGGTTAAGCTTTTTATGCATATTATCAAACCATGCTCACCCTTTTCCTCCTCTTGCATGATGCTTCACAACTTCTCTTAAGCATGCAGAAGAAATGATACTTTTTTTGCTCTCATTTTTATAATGTGCAATTATTTTAGTATGGCATTTCAAAATGAGGTTTTTTCCAAACTCAATATTTACTACCCATGAATACTTAGGGCTTTTTTTTTATACCCCTCCCAAGTTGGCAACCTTGCCACCCTTCATAACTCCTTTCCCTATTTCCAATTTCATCTAACAAGGATTGCCTTCTTCTCCCCATCACCATATATGACACTCTCATTGACCTAACATTGGGCACCAATCTAGTCTCTATTGGAGATAGGCCTACCCTTTCCACAAAAAATCGTTTCATCACACCACTTGAGAAGTCAAGCATGTGTACATGAAATCAAATGGATGTGTACGTGTACATAAAATTTTAGGGAGCGGGTCCCTCCAATGGATAGATCCATGCTTTCCTTAAAAAAATACCCACAACCTATATTTTGAGGAAGCTATTACGTCCTATGCACAACCTTGGAGATTATTGTGAGGATCGACCCCCAATCTATATGGCATAATTAGATCCTCCTAATTTCTTTTTGAGCCATGGAGATATCTTTCGATGCACCTTGCAAAGTCGTGGTGATTTGACATATCATTGGAACATATTCATTATAAATCCCAACACCCTTCATTGTGATTTCCTTAAAAATTCCATCTTCTAGTAGATGGAAGATGATATTAAAAAATCGGATCACAAAGATCCATTTATGCCCTTTGATCTTTGGCTAATATGGAGAGCACATCTAACATCATTAGCAATGTAGAAATCTTGCATCTACTACACATAGAAGATGTAAACTCAATAAGAACTTGTCAAAATCACTTATGTAAGTTAATTTACTATTCCATTCCATACAATAGTCGTACAACAATAGTACTCATGCATGGGAACTCATACACATAAGAAAAATAGCATTCTACACACAAATTTCACTATATCAACACAAAGATGCAAAAAATGGATCTAGAAACCCAAAGAGATATCTTCCATAAGAATGAATGAGAGATGAATTCCCCCCACGCTCATCTCCTATTCACAATAGCCTCTTGCCCTATTTAGATCATATTGCCCAAGTTTATCAACTTGTGAAAGTTTCTAGATCTCTTCCAAACCCTAGATCTAACATCACTAGATTCAATGCATCTCTACTAACCAATTAGAGTAGGTATAAATTCAACTTACCAACTTGCCTAAGTTGCCAAAAATAGTAAATCCACTATTCTTAGGCCTTATTAACTTTATAAAGCTTATCTCTAAGTTGAAAATGCATATTGGCCTCAAAATTGCCAAATAAACTCAACTTGACTAAACTAAACTATTTGATATTTTTCACATATGACATTTGGTTTTAAATGAGATATATAGGTGCACTTTGACAAACATAGCAACTCATTAGATCTCATATTGGTTGAGAGTGTCAAAAATGCCCAAGTACTATGATTGTTATCTAAAACTTTGCAAACATGATATATTTGCTTTGAGGATTTTTGCTTTACTTTCTAACAATGGAAATAACAAAGTAGCTTCCTATTTACTATAGAGCAACCTTGGCCTCATATAAGTAGCTCCAAGGTGATTATTTAAAAATCTATGTAGCTAGGAATCAAATGGCTTGTAGCTGGTTGCTTACAAGGCATACACTTGGCCTTTGACTTGATTCGAAAAAACGACCATTATGCCATCCTTCACAAACAAATAGTTTAAATGGTGTTCTTGACAATATCAAAAGAAAAGGAGGATGATCAAGATAACATGAAACAGGTTGTGATGACAAACAATGGAATAAGAGATATGCAAGGTTGGCTCTCAAACCAAAAAAAAAAAAAAAAAAAAGAGGATAAAGGAACAATGTCTAGGATACTTTTCACATCAATAACTATCTATTTATCTCCAAGTCAAGGTTCTTGTTTCATATAGCAAGTTCTAGGAATCTTCAAAAGTCTCAAAGCTTGTCACTCCTTGGCTAAGAATGTTATGTCCACATCCTGAATATAGAAGCAATCCTAGACTTGGATAAATGGTACTCTAGGATACGAGTTTATTAGTTATGTCTCATTATTCTAGACTAGGCCAAAAATGTAATTAATAACCTTGTGCGGGCCCATGCATACCCATTACAATATGTGGAACTAGTGCATGGTGTCTGACAACTATAAATGCATGTAAAAGAAATTAAAAGCAATTGGAATAAAATTGGAATCTTATGAAGAATATTTCTAGGCTCTAGAGGCTTATATATATCTGTAGGAACTTGCCCATCTCCTCATCTATTTTCCAATTTTTTATTTGTTGGGGGTATTCCCAACATATTGTAAATAAATAATATCGGCTAATAAATTATGTTGCGAGGGCATGGCATCCTGTACGTATAAGCCCATGTCCCAATGAGCACGCAAGTTGAGTTGTAAATAGAATAATAGACTTGGGACCTTTTGTAATTAAAATAAAACTTGAGGCCCAAAGTCAAGTTAGAAACTTAGTGTTAACTCTTTTAAGTTGGGTCCAAATGGAGACTCACATGAATCATGTGAAATCCAATGTGCGGGCTCACCATTGCGCACTAATCAGAATGATCGGTTGCACCAACATGAACCACCTTTTCACGTGGTGGAGCCCAAGGAACCACACACTGAAAGGCTCACACTTTTACTGGCAAGCCGTGTTAGTTGACCACTCGGAGAACTACTGCAGATTGCACCACAAGCGAAAAGCCTTCTAGCTAAATGGGCCAAAGCGGATGAGGAGCCAGTAGCGCTTGAGCCCATATATTGTACGGGCTATGAAGAAATGAGTAACGTCCTCCACATCGAGGTAGCATGGGAAAGTGAGGAACACAACATCACTTTGCCAATCAAACACAAGAGATATGAGGACGAGGCAGCAGTAGTAGATGGAGGATCAGGTGTCAATTTGATCTCCACTACTTTGTATGAAAAGTGGGGTTTACAAGGGTTGAAGCTAGCAAGATTCGCCATCAAGCTGGTGGATCAATCCTGTGTGAAACCAAAAGGTGTAGTTGCCAATATACCTGTAAAAATAGCAGGCATGCAGTTCGTGATCACTTTTGTAGTCATGGATATACCTGAATCTCCAATTGCATACCGTGTGTTACTGGGAAGACCATGGTTGAGGACTGCGCAAGTAGTACACAACTGGGGCACGGGGAAACTCACATTTGAAAATAGAGAGCAGGTTGTGAAGGTTGATCCAACCACATGGGCGGTGAAACCTATTGCACCCAGGGTTGATGACGGATCATCTATGATAGATCACACGATTGATCGCCCAAGGCCAGCCAAGGGAGGTCACTATGATTCAGAGATGGATGTTGTGAGATGGACGGATGCATTAGCAACTATTGATTGTCGGGCATGTCAATATGAATCGGATCTTGAACCCAGTACATCTTCACCCAAGTGTTACACCATGGACACACCAATTACATTTGGGGTGAATATGATAAACGTAGCATGGCTGTCAACGGAGCCTATTGAGAATCCAATGGACGATGATCTAGTCCCTTGGCAACATGCTCTAGCTTATAATAAGGAGATTGAGCTGACTGATGAACAAGTCCTACATCACATGGACCCAGATCGTTACGGAACCAAGAAAGCACCAGCTCAACCACTACAAAAGTCTGCTATGGTGAAAGTAGGATTGATCCACCCAAGGCACCTACGAATAAGAAGAATCAGTTGAAGCAATGCTACAACCAGGTGATCCGATGGAGTGATCTACCCAAAGAGGCGATAGCTATAGTGGATGTTGATATTCGCAACCATGAGGGAAATGTCACGGCAGTCCTGGTAAAAGACAACAAGGATGAATCCACCAAAATGACAAAAAAGGTTAAAAAGAAAGTGTTGGATTCCTTGAAGTCAATCAAGATAGACTCAGATACAGCGCCATCTTCTACACAGGTGACAGAAAATCAAAAAATGACCAGTTGGGCTAAGATCAATATGCTGAAAGAGGAATCTCAACGAGCGCCAGTTCATGAGATGTCTGAGACTTTCAAGAATTACACCGTGGACGATGTGGTAATCATGATGTTGCAAACCCAGAGAGAACCTGATCAAAGTCAGGCACCTGCAGAACAAGTCTTCGAGGGACCTGCGCGAACACAGCCGATGAACCTTGCCAAGCCAGGTGAAGAGGAAAAGATTGTACATGTGGGTGAGCAGTTAACGCCCACACAGTTCAAGAGACTATGATCCTTGTTAGTGGAGTATAAGGACTGTTTTGCCTAGAGTTATAGTGATCTGAAAGGCATTCCTCCAACAGTAGTCTAACACACCATAACCTTGGTGGATGGAGCAGTCCCCAAGGTAAGCCGTTACTACCGCTGCAACCCGAATTATATAGAGCTGATCAAGCAAGAGTTGCAGAAGCTGATGGATGCAGATTTCATTTATGAAATCGAGCACACAAAATGGTATCGAAGATAGTTATAGTACCCAATAAGAACGAAAAAATGCGGATTTGTGTGAATCTGAAGGTACTAAATGCAGTCAGCAAAAAAGACCATTTTTCTTTACCATTTATGGAAAGTGTCCTCGACAAAGTAGCTGGCGTAGAAGCCTACAATTTTCTAGATGGCTTCAACGGCTACAACCAGGTGAAGATAGCCCCCCAAGACCAACGCAAGGCAACATTTGCCATGGAATGGGGAACCTATGCCTATAAAGTGATGCCATTCGGACTTTGCAATGCCCCAAGCACCTTCCAGTGAGTCATGTAGGTAGCATTCAAAGAATATTTGCAAAAAATTTTGGAAATTTCTTGGATGATCTATGTGTGCATGGACCAAACTCATAACACTTATCCAATTTGGAGAAAGTGCTACAAAAATGTCGCGACTTCCAGATCTCCTTGAATCCAGAAAAATGTCAATTTTGGGTAACACATGGCTTGATTCTCGGCCATATAGTGTCAACACATGGGATCGCCACAGATCTATCAAAGATCAGGATTATTGTTGATCTACCACCACTGGGGACGATCCGTGAAGTCTACATCTTCATGGGTCATGCTAACTATTATAAGATCTTCATTCTGGATTTTGAAGAGTTAGCTCGACCAGTTTACAAGCTGACAACGGATCTACATTGGAACAAGGAAGCTCTAAAGGCTTTCCAAAAGCTTAAGGATGCATTGGTTTTAGCACAATCTTACGCCCACCCAATTGGTCCATTGAGTTTCATGTGCATACGGACGCATCGAAGTATGCAGTTGGAGCAGTCTTAACCCAACTAGGTGAACACGAAAAGGATTTTCCAATCCAATTTGCAAGCCGACAGCTCAGTGATATAGAAATGAATTATTCAAACATGGAATGGGAGGCACCAACAATGATCTACGTGGTTAAGAAATTTCGGCATTACCTGATGGCCACACATTTCGCTTTTTATACGGACCATCAACCCTTGCTCTATCTTGTTAACAAAACTTGCAACACCGGGAAAATCACCAAATGGCTACTTTTGTTGTTGGAGTTTGATTTTTGGATAGTAGTTCGCAAGGGAAAACAACACTACATGGCAGATCATGTGTCGCAAATCAAGGGAAAGGAGGTTGCAACCCAACTCGACGATGAGCTGGCTGATGCTGCCTTATTTTACGTGGACACAGTACCAGAATGGGCTGCCAACATTGTTAAATATCTAATGTGGGGCCAACCAGACAAGTCACTACCATATGCGGAACATCTAAAATTGATCTTGAAGGCTAGACCTTATTAGCTGATTGCCAGCCAGTTGTATCGAAGAGAACCAGATGGGATTTTTCAGCGGCGTATTCTCCCTCATGAGGCCACCCAGATCATTTCGCTTTCACATGAAGGCATGGGTGGAGGCCATTTTGCATCTGACATTACAGTTCGCAAGATCCTACAATCAGGATGTTGGTGGCCAACGATTCATAAGGATACGAAGGAATACTTGAGAAAGTGCGATGTGTGCCAAATGGCAAGGAGACCAACGAGACTGAATTATGACCTACTGCACCCGGTCTTAGCCCAAGCACCATTTGAAAAGTGGAGATTGGATTACATCGGTCCAATTCACCTTGCAACAAAGAGTTCCCAGGCATGATACACAATCGTAGCCACAGACTATCTCACCAAGTGGGTCGAAGCCAAGGCAGTAAGAGTAGCTGATGCTAGGACCATTGCCAAGCTCCTTTATGAAAATATCATTGTGTGATTTGGATGTACGATGGAGCTAGTCAGCGATCGCGGAAGTCATTTCATCAATGAGACCATCAAGCTCCTGTTGGAGGAATTCTTCGTGATCCATAGAACCAGTACATCTTAATATCCTCGTGGTAATGGGCAGGCAGAATCATCCATTAAGATCTTTTGTAGCGTGCTCACGAAAACAGTTGAAGCTAGCAGATCAGATTGGGAACATAAGTTGCATGCTGTTCTGTGGGCATTCAGGACAACATATAAGGGAAGCATTGATCAAACACCTTTCCAATTGGTATATGGTCAAGACGCTGTAATGCCAGTAGAGTTTCTACTCCTTCATTAAGGATTGCTACAAACCAACGTCTAAATGAATCCAAATCTCTACAACTACGCCACGAAGCTCTACATAAACTCTGTGAAACATGCTTACTAGTTGTTCATGGACTGGCAGCTGAAAAGAAAAGACACAAAGCATGGCACGATTGCGGGTTACAAAAGAAGGATCTTCGCTCCGGAGATCT
Source organism: Diphasiastrum complanatum (assembly GCA_029204225.1). Lineage (NCBI taxonomy): Eukaryota > Viridiplantae > Streptophyta > Lycopodiopsida > Lycopodiales > Lycopodiaceae > Diphasiastrum > Diphasiastrum complanatum. The sequence goes on along the minus strand of CM055095.1, from coordinate 75,652,226 downwards.
GGTCCTGATGTATAAAACCAAGGTGATCAAGGAAAAATAAAAATTCATAGGCGAAGGTCCTTATCGGATCAAGGAAATTCTTAATCATGGAGCCATGAATTTAGAGAAGCTAGATGGGACACCGTTCGACACACCCATCAATGGTAGCCGGTTGCACAAGTACTGGCCACCGTAGTGAGATAGATCTAGATTGGTGGTGACACGTTATAAAAAGCTATTCTGATAGACCATCACCACTAGATTAGGAAGATCAAGCCAAATCAAGCTAGATCCATCAAGATTCGACCAGATCTGGCAAGATCGGAGAAATCCATCAGAATCCAAGAGGGATCCAGATCCAAATGGGATCAAGCAGGAAGCAGATCATCAGATTATGCCAATAAGTCCCCTAAAAATTGCAGATAAGAGACCTCGATCTCAGTTACTATGGCAAATTAAGGGCAAAATTCAACCAAAATTGATGGAACTATTACTTATTATCCATCAGAACTTTCAGAGAACTACCAACAGTCAGACCAAGTAGGGATGAAGCAATGAGATTTTTCCCGGCGCTTTTTCATTCTGAGATTAACATGGGCCTCGCCCTCCATGCTTATGCCACCTGGGAAGCGCCAAAGACACGCTTTCACTTCTTGTACCAAGGTACCACGTACAAGGTCAGGATTAACGCAAACTCGATGGTCACCATTGGCATTATGTCCGATGACCATCAGCCCATCTCCCATCGTCAGGCCAAAACTTCCGTCAATCAGGCAGCTGCGCATTTGTTAAATAACGTTCTGGTTATTTCAACATTTTGCAAGGACAGAATCTAGTACAACACAAGCCCCTACCAGTGCCAGTGTACCGGCTGCTCCACCGACTTAACGATGGCATACTAGACTCTAGGCAAACACATCCTGGAGGCGGTAGTAGCCAAAGCTATTTTGGAAACCAGGATACTGCACCTAGCCACAAGCAACACACAACTGCGAGCAGAACTCACAAAGTTGTAGCATGAGTTGATTCTAGCTCAACAACATGAACAAGAAGGGCACCGGGAGATTGCCAAGCTGCAGTAGAAGGAGGAGGGCCTCAATTTATACATCCAAAGCCTCTCCAAAGCTCTGACAGAGGCCTCCACGAAGGTGCGGGAGCTTCAATCTGAAGCATCCCAATGGCTTGCTCCACTCCAGGCGCAACTACAGATTTACGAAGCAGAGAATACACACCTGGGGGCGGAAGTCAAAGCCCTACAAAATGAAAAGCTTGCCAAGTTAGCTCAACCTGCACCAGACTCAAGGCCACTATTTGAATCAGAGATGAATCTCTTTCGGTGTCAAGTGCAGGGCTATAGCCAAACCTTAAATAGCTACTAGGTAGAGTTTGATAAATATCGGGCAAGGCCAAACAAGTCCTCAAGGCTTGCCAACAATTCATGGAGAAGAAGGCCTAGCCCACCTCCGTGGTGATTCCACCGCCACCTATTTTTTACGTTGCCCAGGCTAGTACAAGCCAGGACCAAAGCCAACAAGCAGCCGGGGGGTTCAGTCAAGATCAAGGATCCGAAGGCCAAGACCAAGGACCAACAACAATGGGTGCTGAGACGCAAGACCAAGGCCAAGGTGCAAGTACCAGCCAAAGCCAAGAAGAAGGACATACCACATCACCCAAAGGTTCACGCACCATATCTGCCAGCCGGGCCTTCCGAAAATCAAAGTCCGTGGAGGAGAAAATAAATGAATTACCACGAGTATCCCCACGAGTCTTCAAGAGGCGGCTGGCAGATATCGTTTTCAGCTCAAACAATAAAGGGCAAGGAGCTGCAAGCATTACCCACCCTCCAACCACAACCCGAGGTCAGTAGCTATTTGAAAGAGACCCTATGACCATCAAGGCCTATGTGACAAGTCCGCAACAATTACGGGTGAACACGCACTTCCTGTCATGTACACGATGATCCAAATGGACGGAATGCGGCACCCCTGCGGACAAGATCACAATTCAAAACTTCAATTGGCCGATCATTCCATCAGAGTATGGTTGGACTACGGATGTAGATGCCAGAAGGGCTCTCACCACATTCGCGAATCACTTTTTTAACTACCCTGATCCAACAGTCCGCGCGACAGCCACTTACACTCGGAACTTTGAGCATTTTGAAACTAAATGGGACAATTTTCTCACCCCCATATTCTTTGATACGAATAAGGCACTAGCTTCTTACAAAGTCGAAGATCAGCTGCCAGTCGCTTGTGTGTATTACCGAGCTGCCCTTCTTGGCGATCCATGGACACGCAGATTCCAAACGTGGGTTGACCAAGACTGGCTGACAGGACTCCACAAGTCCCTTCACACGCCCAAGGACTTGAAGAATCTGGACCACCTCAACTTTATGGAAGATGTCACGACCTATCTGATCCAACAGAGGCGGGCCAAGAAGACTCTTTACTGAACCGGCAGAGTGCCGAGGGACTGGCACTACTTCAGGCCATGGGTCCTGTTGGGGGTATTCCCAACGAATTGTAAATAAATAAATTCGACCAATAAAATTTGTTGCGAGATCATGGCATCCTACGTGTATAAGCCCATGGCCCAATGAGCACGCAAGCTTAAGTTGTAGATAAAATAAAATAGACTTGGGCCTTTGAGTTAAAATAAAACTAGAGCCCCAAAGTCATTTTTAAACTTAGAAATTACTATTTAGAGTTGGGTCCAAATTGGGACTCACATGAATCTTGTGAATTTCAATGTACTTTTTGTGGACCCTTGGATCAAGTTGGGTCCAAGATGAATGGATAGGATCAATGTAAATATTAGCCAATAAGGATCTGGGGCAAGGGCCTTTCCCATTTTATAAAAAGGTACCATTGTCAAATTTCAGAGCTTATGGACTGAAATTGATCTACAAATGATCACAAAGAGTGATTGGTAGCTTGGCATCTTGATCTATATCAAGACTAGCTTCCAAATCTAGCTTCTACTTGACAATCTTTGTGATTCCAAGCAAGAACAATAAAAAAACATAATCCACGGCTTCACACGTGTAAAGTACAACTAATGTACGGCCTGATTACTTATTATTTACAAAGCATTCATTCACAAAGAAAGTACTTAAGAGAGTCAAAACACAATGATAGCTTCACAAACCAAGATTTCTCATCATTGGCTCAATAATGGATCCATCATGGATCAAGTAAAAATTCACCATAATCTCTCTCTAAGCTGCATCCAACACGTGTAGGATAGCTCATTGTACTTATCCATATCCACTTTGGATAAGATCTATCAATTTTGCCACATCATCCATTGGTGGTTTGTGTTGACCTTCTAGATTCCTACAATCTAGGACCTAACTCCTATGATTTAGGAGATGTCATATTAGACTCAAATGAAAGCTAATCAAAATGGATCTGAATATTACAAGTGTCATTTCACACGTGTGGATAGGTCCTTACACGTGTGGATCCACATAGATGTCTAATATTAATCAAAAACCATGTGAAAATTGCTAAATTCTAACACTCCTCCTCAATTTTTACATGATACAACTATAGTACATCTATCTACAACACCTAAGGCTGATGTTAACTTGATAAATGAAGAATTTGGCAAGGCTTTAATGAGTAGATCAGCAAGGCAATCTGAAGAAGACACTTGATGTAGCTTGATCTCCTTTGCTTGAACCTTTTCCCTCATAAAATGGTGAGCAATCTCTATGTGCTTGCTCCTTGCATGGATTGTGGGATTGATTGCTAATGCTTGGATTGATTGATTGTCACAAAATATTGTTGGCTGCTCCTCAGCCTCCATGACTTGCAATTCCACCAAAAGCCTCTTCAACCGTAGGATCTCCTTTGTTGTGGATGTTAGTGCCTTGTATTCCGATTCGGTTGAAGATAGAGAAATAGTATCTTGCTTTTGGAAAGCCAAGACACTATGCCATTGCAAAGAAAGGTAACAAAAGCACTTGTGGACCTCCTATCCACCTTATCACCTGCAAAATCAGCATCCAAATATGCCCTTAAGGCTAGATTAGATCCATCATATAAAATGCCAAAGTTCTTGGTGGCCAAGATGTACCTCAACACCCTTTTTGCATTTTTCCAATGACAAACCAATGGATTTTGCATAGATTGGCTTAGTTTGCCTACACTATAACTTAGATCAGGTCTAGTTATAGTAAGATAGATCAAGGAGCCTACAAGTTTCCTATATAGTGTGATGTCCAAAGGATGCTTCATCATCACTATTGGAAACTTTTACATTTTGCTCCATAGGAGTTTCTACTCCTTTACAATCTTTAATTTCAAACTTTTCTAAGATAGAAGAAGCATATTTGGATTGACAAATAAAACTCAAATCTTTGCCTCTTGCAACTTCTATTCCTAATATGAAATTAAGATTACCAAGATCCACCATCTTAAACTCCTTAAACAATGCTAATTTCACTTCTTGTATACCATCAGGATCATTTCCACTAAGGATAATGTCATCAACATACAAAATGAGAATGATGATCTTACCATCATTAAATCTTAAGTACAAAGAAGTATCATAAGCACTTACAACAAACTTAATAGAGTTTAAAAAGGTATTCAACCTAGAGTACCAAGCTCTAGGTGCTTGCTTAAGCCCATAAAGGCTTCTTAGCAACAAACACACTTTTTTTTCTTGATCTTCTTTGATGAAGCCCTCGGGTTGCCTCATGAAAATATCCTCTTCCAAATATCCATTGAGAAAAGCATTAGTCATATCAAGTTGAAATAGAGGCCAATTGAAAGTAGTTGCAAGAGAAATAATCAACCTATGGAAACTAGGTTAGCAACAAGAGCAAAAGTTTCATCAAAATCTACTCCCTTGGTTTGCAAGAATCCCTTTGCCACTAGCCTTGCCTTGTGTTTGTTGATGCTCCCATCTTCATTGTACTTCAATCTATGGATCCATTTGCACTCAAGTGGCTTTCTTCCTTGAGGAAGATCCACAAGCTTCCATGTATGATTCTCCATAAGAGCATCATACTCCTTTTGCATGGCATCCCTCCATTCTTGTGACTCCATAGCTTCTTCAAGGCAACTTGGCTCATCAAACATAGAAGTTAGAAAAGTGTAAGAGGTAAGTGAATGTAGATCTTCCCTTTGTTCACCTTTGTCAACATAGGTGAGCCTTGAGGCTTGGCCTTCCTTCTTGTAGATCTCCTTGGAGTCCTCGGATCTTGAGATGGATCTTCAAGATCTTGATCACACTCCTCAAACCTTACAAGATCCTTGACATAAGATGGATTATAAGCTTTCTCATTCAACTTGAAGTAGTTACCTTCATCAAAAGTAACATCTCTACTCACTAAAATCTTCTTAGTGATAGGATTATGGACTCTATATCCTTTGCTATTTTCAGCATAATCAACAAAGATCCCTTTAATAGAAGTAGGATCATCCTTTTTTCTTGTATCTAATGCTTGAAAAACATAGCAAGTAGATCCGAAAATTCTTAGATCTTTAAGATTTGGCTTCTTACAAAATAGAGCCTCATAAGATGTTATGCCTGCAATGGGCTTACATGGCAATCTATAACACAAATAAGTTGCCGCCAAATAATAGCCTCTCCCCAAAAGGACTTAGGTAGAGATGCATCTAACCTTCAAGCCTTAGCACACTCAGAAAGTGTTCTATTCATCCTCTCGGCTATACCATTTTGTTGAGGACTATAAGTACATGTAAGTTCTCTCTTAATGCCATTGGATTTACAAAACTCTATCATCTTGGTGGAGTTATGCTCTCCACCATTATCACTTCTCAATACTTTAATTCTAGCATCAAGTTGATTTTCAACTAGAGTTTTGAACTTAACAAAAGCTTCAAACACTTTACTATTGGAATCCAAAAGTTCAATCCAAGTGTATCTAGAGTAATCATCAATAAAAGATACATACATAGATGCACCTCCATTAGATTCTTGAGAAAAAGAGTGCACATCACTATGAATAAGATCTAATGCTTTTGTAGATCTAGTGGAAGAGATATCAAAAGGTAGCTTGTATGTCTTTGAGAGGCTACAAGCTTCACAACTTTTTCCACACTTTGAGAGTGTCTTTGGAAGGCCGAGAGCAAGATCCTTGGTGCATAGCATTGTGAAAATTGTCAACATTTCCTAGCTAGTTTGAGGCCTAAATTGGCTAAAATTGTAAATAGTTTTGGTTCTGGAGTTTTGCACGTGTGAACCAGGCCACAATGTTTTTATTTACTGTATTTTTTCAGTATGATGAAGTGTCAAACTTCATACCCTTCAAAATGAGACCATTTTGATGTATTTTGGTCATATAAGCCATTTTTAGCTATTTTTCCTATATAGGGAATATCTAGGGTCAAGTACCTTCTAGAGAGAGGAGAGAGAGTCATCTTCCTCATCCATAAATAGTAGGGAAGTCGTGGAGAACAGGTTGGAGAAACCTTTTGTATGCTTCATTGAGATCAATAGATCATTGTCATTGTTTCTTCCTCCATTGAGAGCATTGTTGTGTGTATTGTCTTCAAGCTATTGTGTATGATCTTAGGTGCTTTCCAAAAGTGGTAGGCTGATGTATTATGGACTGTATAATGCTATTTTGGGCCACACTTGATGTTTATGGAAGTTTCCATTTGTTTAATAATGCTTTTTGATCAAGTTCTTTGCATTCTAGGTAGCATAGAATGTGTTGCCAATTCCTAGCTTATGTAGTTTGGAGTGCAAGCATTCAAGCCAATGATCTTGGAGTTTAGATCCACTTAGGATCTGTATTTTTCACATGGTATCAGAGCTGGTTGGCTTCTATTTACAGTAAGTATTCCATTTTTGGTGATATTTGGATGTTTGATCAAGTTCTAGCATGATTTTGCATTGCTTTGTTGATCAAATCTTACTAACCTTTGTTTTGTGAGTTGAACTTGTGGATCAAAAGCATATTTCAGGTCTATTGAAGATCAGAGGCTGAAAAGAAACTATTTTGGATCAGATCATAACACCTAATCATTTGTGATTGTGAGGCTTGTGCATATTCAATACTAACAATGTTCTTTTCAATCCTATTGTTGACAATCTCCATTCTTGGATGAACACTCTCCTTAAGTGGATGAAACTTCTCCTTAAGTGGATGACAAATGCTCTTTTGAGTGAGTTGTAATTCTCCTAAAGGCTGAGCAAATCTCCCATTTGGATGAAAGATCCTCTTTTTTGGGTGAACATATTGTAAGCTCCATTGTGAAGAGCATATTGTAAAGATTGTCATCAATTTTGGCATAAATTTTGGTGTACTTTGTTGAGCATGTAAGTAACTCTCCTTATGTAATTTGATTGGAGCATTTGCTGGAAGGTGTTAACCATTATGCAAGTGTGTTTTCAGGTTCTTAACAGGTTGAGGAACATTCTCATGTGAAGTGATCTTAGATCTACATCTAAACACCAAGATTTGACAAGATAGTGAAGCTAGTCTTGTGATTCACTAAGTGTGCTCATTCATTCACCTCTAAATCTTGTATTTATCACTTGCTGGAGTTTATAAACTTTTAGAAGTGTGGTTTACATGTGGTTTTACAGGTTGAATCAATATCTTAGTGTGTTGATCATATGTTGATCAAGTTTGTTCATTACTAGGTAATCTTGGCATCCTAGTTTTGGGTATTTTCTAAGAATGCAAGTAACTCTTCACACCATAACTTGATTTGGTCACTTGCTGGAAAGTTTGAGAGCTTAAGCAAGAGTGTGTTCAGGTTGGTTTGATTTTGTAATCCATTCTTAGTGTGTGCAAAGTGTTGCATGTGTTTCAATCTTCCTTTCTATGCTTGGAAACCATCTAGGTTCAAGATAGAAGTGTTTTAGGGTCCTAAATCTTCATAGATCTCTTTATCTATCATTTGTTGAGAGAAAAGTGAGTTCTAAGTGCTTTAGGACAAAACCTAAAAGTTGAAGAAACATTAGAATCATGGCTTCCAATGGTGGGATCATGCTAGAGTCTAGTGAAAGGTTGAGTTCATCAAACTACTCTACTTGGAAAGTGAGGATGGAGTCCTTACTTGAGTTGAATGAACTCATGGACATAGTTGCAGAAATTGAAGAGAGACCTCTCACACTTCAAGAGCAACAAAGGTTTGATAAGAAGGCCAAAAGGGCTCTTCATATCATTAAAATGAATGTTACAAATGAACTTCTCAAGGAAGTTGGAAAGTGTCAAAGTGCAAGTGAGGCATGGAATGCCTTAAAGAAGCTCTTTGAATCAAAGTCCACATCTAGGGTATTGACCCTAAGGAGACAAATATTTTCTAGTAGGCAAAGAGAGGGTGAAAGTGCTCATGCATTTATCTTGAGAGTTAAGTCCCTAAGTGATGATTTAGCATGCATTGATGAGAACATAAAAGATGGTGAAATAGTCCAAGTTATGTTGAATGGTTTGCTAAATGAACATGCTAACCTTGTGCAAAGTTTTGCCATTCAAAGAGTCTTGCCAAGTGTGGTTGACTTGCAAGAAATCTTATTGGCTGAAGAACATAGGTTGCAATCAAAGCTTGATGGTGCATCCTTGCAAGGTGGAGGTGAAGAGGCTTTCTTCACAAAAGGCAAATTCAAGGGCAAAGGTAAAGGCAAAGGGAAATGGTCCAAAGGTGGTAACTTTGATCATGATGATCACTCTTCCTCTTCCTCTTCTACTAAGAACAATAAGTCAAACTTCAAGTGCTTTTATTGTGGGATAAAAGGTCATTTTGCAAATGAATGTTATAAGAAGAAAAGAGAGCAAGGAGAGAGGCAAGGAAATCTTACAATAGATGAGGAAGAACATAACACATGTGAATCACTTGTTATGACTTCAAGTTTGTTAGCCAACATAGATGATAATGATCCTTGGTGGATTGATAGTGGAGCCTCATCTCACATGACAAGACATAAGGAATACTTTACATCCTTATTGTCTTATGAGGGAGAAGGTAACATCATCTACACTGCAAATGATGGTCAATGTGACATCAAAGGCATAGGCACTATTCCTATTTCCCTTTCAACAAATAGGAAAGCAAATCTTGAAAATGTCTTGTACATTCCTTCAATCACTAAGAATTTGCTTAGTGTAAGTCAAATGATTGACAAAGGACTTGATGTGGAGTTCATTGGAGATGCATGTTTGATAAGTAAATGTGGATCCTTGATTGCTCAAGGTAGGAGGCATGGTAAACTTTTCAAGCTTGATGCATGTGTGATCTCTAATCATGAAGGATGTATGGCTAGGGAGCAATTGACAAACCAAGAAGTTTGGCACAAGAGGTTGGGCCATCCCAACTTCAAATCTTTGGAGGTAATGGCAAAGAAAGAGCTTGTTCTTGGTCTCCCTAAAAGTCTTGTTGCAAACAATAGTGTTTGTGAACATTGTGCCTTGTCCAAATCTCATAGACTTGCTTATTCTAGATCTACTTCTAGATCTAAAGAAGCTTTTCAACTTGTGCATTCTGATATTCATTCTTCTAGTACAACTAGCAATGGTGGGGCAAAGATGTATGCAACTTTCATTGATGACTTTAGTAGGTATACTTGGATCTATCTTCTTAAAAGTAAGGATGAAGTGTTTGCTGCATTTGTCAAGTTCAAGAATGAAATGGAAAACCAATTCAATACAAAGATCAAATGCTTAAGATCTGATAATGGAGGGGAATACACCTCAAATAGGTTCAAAGACTTTTGTATAGCACATGGGATTAAGAGGGAGATGTCTAGTCCTAGGACTCCACAACAGAATGGAGTGGCCGAGAGGAAGAATAGAACCCTTTGTGAATGTGCCAAGGCAATGAGACTACATGCTAATCTTGCTAAGTCTTTTTGGGGGGAAGCTTTAGCATGTGCTAACTATCTATGTAATAGATGGACAAGTGCTTCCTTGGATGGTAAAACTCCTCATGAGGTTCTTTATGGTAGAAGGCCGAGTGTCAAGCATTCTAGGATCTTTGGATGTACATGTTTTGTCAATATCACACTTGATGATAGAACTAAAGAAGATCCTTCATCAAAGAAGGGTGTGTTTGTTGGCTATAGTGAAGTAAGCAAGGCTTACAAAGTGTACATTCCTTCTACAAAGAAAGTTGTCATAAGTAGGGATGTCATCTTTCATGAAGAGAATGTTTCCAATGTTGTTGATGTTGATGTTGATGTGCCTACTAATCATCATGATGTGCAAGATGTCTTGGATGAAGATGGAGATGCCACTCCAAAGCAAACTTCAAGGAAGACTCAAAGGCAAAGGGCTAAGCCATCAAGGCTAACCTATGATGAAAAAGGAAAGCAAGTGGTGGACAACTCTAACTTTGCTTTTCTTACCTCTTTTGATGAACCAACTTGTGTAGGTGAAGCAATTCAAAAGAAGGAATGGATCCAAGCCATGGATCATGAGCATCAAGCACTCATCAAAAGCAACACATGGAGGTTGGTAAAGCTTCCAAAGGACAAGAAGGCAATTGGTTGTAAGTGGATCTTCAAGATCAAGACAAATCAAGATGGATCAATCAACAAGTACAAGGCAAGGTTGGTGGCAAAGGGGTATGCTCAAGAATATGGTATTGACTATGATGAGACCTTTGCACCCGTGGCAAAGATGGTAACTATTCGAATCCTAATCTCTCTTGCAACTCTTTATGATTGGGATATGTGGCAAATGGATGTTACTAATGCCTTCTTGAATGGTGATCTTGAAGAAGATATTTACATGGAGCAACCCGAGGGCTATGTTTCACATGATGAGCCTAATCATGTGTGCTATCTCCAAAAGAGTTTGTATGGGCTAAAGCAAGCACCAAGGAGTTGGTATGCTAAGCTCAATTCCTTCTTACTTTCTCAAAACTTTGTTATGAGTGAGTATGATCATTCTCTCTACTTTAGATTGAATGAAAATGATATCACTTTACTTTTGATCTATGTTGATGACATTATCTTAAGTGGTGGTAACAATCTAGATATAGATGAAATCAAGATGGCACTCAAAAGAGAGTTTGAAATTCAAGATCTTGGTAAACTTCATTATATCTTAGGAATAGAGATTATTAGAACTTCTAAATCTACATTCATATGTCAAGAAAAGTATGTTAACTCTATTCTAAAAAGGTTTCATATGGAAGATTGTGAAGTTGTTTCTACTCCTATGGAATCAAATGTAAAGCTAACTACAAGAAGTAATGAAAGATCCTTCAAGGACATTACTCTCTATAGAAAGCTAATAGGATCTCTTATATGGTTAACCATCACAAGACCTGATCTAAGCTTTGTGGTTGGTAAACTAAGTCAATTTATGCAAGATCCTAGTGAGGCTCATTGGAAGCTAGGAAAGAGAGTACTTAGATACATCTCGGGATCTAGAGATTTTGGCATCTTGTATGGAGGTACTACACCTAACCTTTGTGGATTTTCAGATTCAGATTTTGCAGGTGATCAAATGGATAGGAAGTCAACAAGTGCCTTTGCAATCTATCTTGGAGATGGAGTGGTCTCATGGCTATCAAAGAAGCAACCAACTATCTCTCTATCTTCCACCGAAGCCGAGTACAAGGCATTAACAACATGCACCAAGGAGATTCTTTGGATCAAGAGGATGTTATTGGATCTTCACTTGCTGGAACCAGAGAAGACTCCAATCATACTTTGTGATAACCTTTCAGCCCAAAGCTTGGCAAGCAATCCTGTTTTTCATGCAAGGAGCAAGCACATTGAGATTGCTCACCATTTTGTGAGAGATCAAGTCATTGCCAAAGAGGTGGAGCTTCAACATGTCTCTTCAAAGGAGTGTGTGGCTGATATCTTCACCAAACCATTGGGAAAGGACCTATATTTAATGCATAGATCTAATCTTGGAATGTGCTCAAAGACTATGTTGAAACTAGCATCCAATGTTGAAGAGGGAGTGTGAAAATTGTCAACATTTCCTAGCTAGTTTGAGGCCTAAATTGGCTAAAATTGTAAATAGTTTTGGTTCTGGAGTTTCACACGTGTAAACCAGGCCACAATGTTTTTATTTACTGTATTTTTTTAGTATGATGAAGTGTCAAACTTCATACCCTTCAAAATGAGACCATTTTGATGTATTTTGGTCATATAAGCCATTTTTAGCTATTTTTCCTATATAGGGAATATCTAGGGTCAAGTACCTTCTAGAGAGAGGAGAGAGAGTCATCTTCCTCATCCATAAATAGTAGGGAAGTCGTGGAGAACAGGTTGGAGAAACCTTTTGTATGCTTCATTGAGATCAATAGATCATTGTCATTGTTTCTTCCTCCATTGAGAGCATTGTTGTGTGTATTGTCTTCAAGCTATTGTGTATGATCTTAGGTGCTTTCCAAAAGTGGTAGGCTGATGTATTATGGACTGTATAATGCTATTTTGGGCCGCACTTGATGTTTATGGAAGTTTCCATTTGTGATAAATGCTTTTTGATCAAGTTCTTTGCATTCTAGGTAGCATAGAATGTGTTGCCAATTCCTAGCTTATGTAGTTTGGAGTGCAAGCATTCAAGCCAATGATCTTGGAGTTTAGATCCACTTAGGATCTGTATTTTTCACAAGCATCTCCATAGATTTGAAGTTGGGGTGGCCCAACCTCTTATGCCAAAGCTCCACTTGATTGAGCTCCTCCTTCACCATGTTCACACTTCCAAGAAAAACATTAGCATTAAGCTTAAAAAGCCTTCCTTGCTTGAATCCCTTTACAATGCAAGTATTATTCATCATTATGGAGCAAACTCCTTGCTTAAAATGGACATCTAAGCCATCATCCATCAATTGTCCTACACTTAACAAATTCCTAGTGAGTGTAGGAACATAGAGTACATTATCAAGATCTACTCTTTTAGAGGATCCAAGACTTAAAAGAATAGTTCCCACTCCATCTATTCTACATTCTTGATCACTTGCTGTTAGAATAGACTTTTTTACAACCTACAAAAGGTACAAGAGTTGAGAAAAAATCCTTTTGAAATGTCATGTGGGAACTAGCCCCACTATCAATCCACCATGTGTCATTGGAGTAGCTCTTTGATGTTGATGTAGAAGCCATCAAGGATGAATCCACTTCATCCTCATCTTCTTCAAGAGTGAGGTTGCCTTGTTTGCTCTCTCCTTGTGCATTCTTCTTCTTGAAACACTCGGATGCAAAGTGTCCCTTCTTTTCACAAAAGAAGCACTTGAGTTTGGCTTTGTTCTTCTTTCCACCTTTGGAGCTTGATGGTTGATCATCATTCTTGGTCTCCTTGTGCTGGATCTTCTTCTTTGACTTTGCCTTTCGGCTAGAAGCACACTATGAAGCTTGTCTATGGAAGGTAATGCATCTTGAATAGCAAAGCTTTGTACAAGATTGGAGAACTCATCTCCAAGACCATTCAAAATGATTTGAAACAACTTCATCATCATGAATACCCTCACTAATGATGGAAAGTTCTTTGTTGAGAGATTTAATTCTCAAGACATACTCTTGAGAACTCTTATCACTCCCTCTTATGCTTTGAAGAACTTTATTTCTAATCATAAGCACTCTAGAGGTATTTTTGGATTCATAAATCCCTTTGAGGTAGTTCCATGCCTCCTTGGCCGAGGTGCTTAAGAAAGTGCTTAAGAGAGTCAAAACACAAAGATTGCTTCACAAACCAAGATTTCTCATCATTAGCTCAACAATGGATTCGTCATGGATCAAGTACCAAATCACCATAATCTCTCTCTAAGTTGCATCCAGCACATGTGGGACAGCTCATTGTACTCATCCATATCCACTTTGGATAAGATCTATCAAGTTTGCCACATCATCCATTGGTGGTTTGTGTTGACCTTCTAGATTCCTACAATCTAGGACCTAACTCCTATAGTTTAGGGAATGTCATATTAGACTCAAATGAAAGCTAATCAAAATGGATCTGAATATCACAAGTGTCATTTCACACGTGTGGATCCACATAGATGTCTAATATTCATCAAAAACCATGTGAAAATTGCTAAATTCTAACAACCATTTGTACTCTATTTTCATGCTTAATAGAGAGGAGGAGACTCTATCATTTTGAGAACTCAAGCATCCTCATTTGCTAATCACTCTTGCTTATGCTATTGTTGTGGTTGCTTGTTATTTTTATTTCCCATGCTTTTTGGTTTGTGCTAGTAAAGGTTTTTTCCATAAGCAATGAAATTGAGTATTTGAGCTAACCTCCATCTCATCTCTCTCTCTCTCTTTCTCTCTTCTCCTTCTTCTTCCTCTTTTATTCTATCCTCTCTCTTCACCCAAAATCATGATGAAGTTAGTTAGGGGAGTAGAGTTAGTGTGAGTAGTGTTAGGGGAGGTAGAGTTAGACATAAAGTAGCAAACTAACTAAAAGTAGCATCTATGCATAGTTAGGTACCTATCCAGCGAACTAACCCTTGTTGACAGGCGGGAGGGCTATACTACGCAAGATCTTCGACCCTACACAATCTAGAGGTTAAATGGACAATAGGCCATATCGTGTGATGTTGCATTGTACAAATGACAAAATCTATGGGTTAGTCTCAAATTTTGCTTTAGGATTGGACACTCATTCGCTGTATGGTTTTGTGTGCACACTGAACACCAAAAAGTTTTGCGTCGGGGATACTATAGCTGGTTTTGTTTTGATAGGTTTGGCGTTGCTACTATAGCTCCTTGTAAGGCTTTCAGTTTTTGATCAAACTGCACCGTAAACTGCTCCATCTGTTGTTTGTGTAATTTTGTCATTTGTTCCAACATCAGTTCTGTGGATAGAGTAGAAGCATTTGATGATGACGATGCTATCGAGGGAGTAGGAGTATGGGTGGATGGATATTCGTCGTCTGATCCCTCATCCTCTTCCCTGATGGCATCCTCCATAGCTTCTTGCAGAGTAGCGTACTGCTCCTATCGTTTCAGTTCTCTCCTAATGCTACGTGGTAGTCCTACTAGGAACCACATGATCACCGCATGATCGGGAGTTAGGGCTACACTACACTCGGATCATAGATGTTTGACCTGCTCAATATAGTCCCTGGCCCTTTTTCTTTTTTCCATTTTGACCTTGCTGAGCAGAAGAAGCGGGTCTTCTAGAAAATTCCTTGGTTTAAAGCACGTGATGAGAGCCGCTGTAACCACTTCCCAGGTGGATTTTTCTTCCCCTGACAAATTGAAAAACCAATCTTGAACCACCGCTACTAGTGACATGGAAAACAACATCAACTTCTCTGCAGGTGTCCGATCGCCGTAGATTTCACAAGCTTGTTCGTAGATCTGGAGGAAGTGGATGGGATCTGATGATCCGTCGTATCTTGGTATCTCCATCCGAGGTGCCCTCCAGACTGCTTGCAAGGAAGTGACAGTAGGTACGGATTGACCCATTGGATCCATTGGCACTGGTTCCGGTTCTACCTCTTGTTGCACAACTACTAATATGGAAAGGTGTGGTGCTTGATTCGCAGTCCTTCTTGCTACTGATCATCCAGATCTCAGATTCATCCAATGGTGGGGTCCAAGAGACTTGGATCTTGCTTGTACAATGGAATGCACTCTAGATCTTAAGGATTTGATCAATCTGATTGGCCGAAAGTGAAAATCAGGCCCTTACGATGGTTTTCCTTGATAACTTTTTACTCCTTGCACTGATTGACCTGAGATTTTGACAGTAGCTGGATCTGGTGTAGATCTTTTCACTGATCTAGTCTGCGAGGTTCTTTAGTGCAAGAGTTGGTTGTGCGAGGGTTCTTTAGCTGTTTTGCAGACAAAAAACTTTGATATCTCTTAGATCATTGGGAAGTAAATCTCGCAAGGATCACAAGAGCTAAATCTAGCCTGGATCTGACTCTTAAAATCTCTACGAGAGTTAACTCTCGCAAGAAGTGAAAATTTTACTGTTTGCAAGGGTCTAGAACCACTAATTTGGCTTGATCTTCTCCAATAATCAGTACTAACTCTTGTAGGCTTCATCACTAATGGAAATTGTCATTCTGGATCGATTGGAGTGGTCTACAAGAGTTTTCTTTGGATGGAATTGCTGGATCTTCACTATTTAGTGATTTTTTAACACTTAAATCCAATTTTCTACTCATTGAAATCAAACTAACTCTCGCAGACTCTTCTGTGTCATTGTCTCACTGAGATGGAACTTCAGAGGGTCCTGCGGAAGTTCTGGTGAAGATTTGCTTTTTTGATTTTTTTACAAGTGTTTTTTGAATTTTTATGATTTTTTTCTCTTTTTGCAAACTACTTGGAAGTAACTCTCGCAGGCTTCTATGCAGGTCTGGGACAGTACCCTAGAGCTACTGCCAGTCGTGCGAGGGTTAACTCTCACTGGTTTTGGAGAAAACAAAATTTGATGAGAAATTTGGCTCTTTTTCCCTTCAAAATACAGATTGGTGTGTTTTTTGGTTTTTTTACTGGTTGCTTTGGATTTCAGGCCATTAGAGGCTGTTCAGGGCCTCCTCTTCCCTCTCACACCTCCTCTGATAGCTGTGAACAGTCCAAACATAGAAAAATATAGAAAACTAACTCTAAACCCCCAAAAATCTACCTGAAACTACTCCAAAAAGCAAGAAATAGCTAAAATGCAGCTATACTAGTTAGTGAAAACCTATCCCCGACAACGGTGCCACTATAAGGATGTAGATCTTCATGGTGAGAAGCCCTTCCACATGTCAAAAAGGGTTAGATCGTTGGATAGGTACCTAACTATGCAAATATGCTACTTTTGGCTATTCCCCTACTTTCCTCCTTAACTCTACTCACCTTTAATGCTACCCCCACTAACTCTACTCTACTAAACTAGCATTCATCATGATTAAGGGTGAATGGGAAGAGAAGGAGAGAAGAGATAGAGAGGCAAAGAGAGAAAGAGAGAGATAGAGTGGAGAGGGAGGTTAGCTCAAATGCTCAAGATGCATGCTAATGGAAAAAACATAAGTACTAAAACAATAACAAACATATGGAAAGCAAATGGAAATCACAACAATAGCATTAACATGATGCTTTGGCTCTCCAATTTGATAGAGTCTCCTCCTTCTCATTAAGCATGCAAAATAGAGTACATGAGGTGCCTTTTTATAAATGGAGAAGGACCTTGCCCCAAAATACTATTGGCTAATATGTACACTAATCCTATCCATTCATCTTGGACCCAACTTGATCCAAAGGTCTTAAACACCTTATTATCCTCGTGGTAATGGGCAAGCATAATCATCCAATAAGATCGTGTGTAGCGTGCTCACGAAAACAGTTGAAGCTAGTAGATCAGATTGGGAACACAAGTTGCATGCTGCTTTGTGGTCATTCATGACAACATATAAGAGAAGCACTGATCAAATGCCATTCCAATTGGTATATGGTTAGGATGCAGTAATGTCAGTCGAATTTTTAGTCCCTTCATTAAGGATTGCCACAACGCAATGCCTTGATGAATCCAGATCTCTACAATTACGCCATGAAGCTCTACATAAGCTCTATGAAATACGCTTACTAGTTGTGCATGCACTGGCAGCTGAGAAGGAAAGACGCAAAGCATGGCACGATAGTAGGTTACAAAAGAAGGATCTTCGTTCCGGAGATCTAGTCCTGATGTATAAAACCAAGGCGATCAAGGGGAAATTAAAATTCACAAGCGAAGGTCCTTATTGGATCAAAGAAATTCTTAATCATGGAGCCTAAATCTGGAGAAGCTAGATGGGACACCTTTCAACACACCCATCAATGGTAGCTGGTTGCACAAATACTGGCCACCCCAGTGAGACAGATCCAGGGTGGTGGTGGCAGTTTATGAAAATCTCATCTGCAAGGCCATCACCACTAGATCTAGGAAGATCAAGATAGATCATGCTAAATCCAGCCAAATCTGGCAAGATCAGAAGAAGATCCAACCAGATCCAAGAGAGATCCAGGTCCAGATAGGATCAAGAGGGAAGTAGATCATCAGATTACACCAATAAGCCCCCCAATTTGCACATTAGAGACCTCGATCTTGCTAAGATATCACTTCCAACTTGTTGTATCTTGTAGATCTCAAGCTATCTAAGCTTGATAGGATCTCACACGTGTGGAGTCTGTTCCCACATGTGAAAGAATGTACATAAGTCATTTTTATTAAGTTAGATTGCTTTTAGCTTGATCTGCACTAGTGTGAAATTGACCTTTGGGTAGAATCTCGAAAATGGTCAAATTGGTCAAACTTTTTGTAAATAGATTGGACTTCCATGTGAATGAGTTATTACTTACACATGTCAAGATACCATTCACACATGTGGATAAGCTTCTAGAAGATAAGATAGGAAGATTCCATTAGATCCTATTTTATAGGGAATATTCCTATAAATGTGGAAGACTAGCTTTTTGTTTTCTAGCCAAAGAGAATAGTCAACTTTGGAAAATGAGCACATATGACTCCCATTGGTGGATCTGAATGACTAGGCACTCTTCACACGTGTGAAGACCTGTTGGACAGTACACAGCTCAGGGATGTACTTGATCTATAAAGAGATCAACGAAATCAATAACAAGTGGATGTGACATTGGCAAATTCTAGTTTTGTTGAGATTTCCACATTTGTCTTGTGTTTTGATGAATGAAATTCATTTCAATGTTAATGCAATTTACTCTCTGTAAACAAGCCATACAGGTACTGTCCTCCACACGTGTGAGGCCGCTCATCCATGTTGATCATTTGATCCATTGCTCTTGATTAAATCATAGTGTAAAGCATCTAGATCAAGATCTAACATCTAGAACTTGATAGATCTTTGGATTAAGCAATCAATAACTCTTAATGATTGATAGTACAATCAATATTTGTCCTTTTTCTCTGAAAATTGACATGGTATCAGAGCCAAGTCTAAGAGTGATCTAAATGATTCATAGTACTTGAGAAATCATTGACAATTTGTTGTTTTTGAGTTATAATTGAGAGGGCGAGTTCAAAGAGAGAAGTAACATCATTGTTTTTGGTCAAGATCGATTTGTGGGCTGCTGAAGTATTGTCCACACGTGTGAAACCATACAGGAACCTTCAAATTGACTTCCATAAGTGTTTTTTGATCCAAAAACGTGCATACTAGTCCAAAATTCAAGGTTTTTTGTGCATTGTCTAGATCTAGGTTCAGTCTATTGAATGCTAATGATCAAATAGTGATTTGACTTATTGAAGTAATTCATTTTGAAGCATTAGATCAGATCTTTAAGGCTGATTTGTTCAGATCTTAAGTGTGTGGGGAAAATCAAACCAATTTGAACTAGAATCAATTTCTTTGTGGAGTGAATTGCTAGGATATTTGTAGTTGATCTATTATACCATCATCCAAGTTGAACTAGGATTGATTAGGCCGAGATTAGAAGCTTCTTGAAAGCTAGAAATCTATCTTAGATCACACCTTATCAAGAGAACTTTGAGTGTCTCATAGTCTTTCATTCAAAATGACATCCATGGGTCTAGTGAGAAACTAACTTCCACAAATTATTCCATTTGGAAAGTAAGAATGGAATCACTACTATTGGTTCATGATCTCTTTGATATTGTCTTATGAGTTGAGGAAGAGCCTCAAGCTCCCCAATAACAACTAAAATACAAGAAGATGGTTAGATTAGCCCTACATTGCTTGAAGTTAAATGTAAGCAATGACCTCTTGAAGGAGGTGGCTTCTTGTACCACATCAAAAGAGGCTTGGGATTCACTAAATAATATTTATGAATCCAATAACACTTCAAGAGTGCTTATGCTAAGAAACTTGATCTTGCAAAGCATGAGGGGAAGTGGAGAAAATGGACAAGAGTATGTCCTAAGGATAAAATCCTTGAACAAAGAATTGGGATCTATAGGAGAGAAGATCCAAGATAATGAACTAGTACAAGTAATCTTGAATGGATTAGGAGATAAGTTCTCTAATCCAGTTCAATCTTTTGCTTTTCAAGACCAACTTCCATCAATTGAAAAATTGCATAATGTTCTTGTGGCCGAGGAGAGTAGGATTCTACACCTCAAAACAAGAATGGGGTCCTTATCACTACATAATGGTGATGAGAAAGCAAACTTCACATCTAAAGGCAAGAAGAAGTCTCATCCTTTCAAGAAGATCCAAGGCAAGGAGGCCAAGACAAAGGATGGAGCATCTACCTCCAAAGGGAAGCAAAAGAACAAAGCAAAGTTGAAGTGTTTCTTTTGTTGGAAGAAAGGACACTTTGCTTTCGAATGCTATAAGAAGAAGAATGCACAAGGGAATGAAGATCAAGGCAATCTTGCACAAGGGGAGGAGGAAGATGATGGATTCAACACATCCTTGATGGTAGCACCTACACCAACATCAAGCCAAGAATCATGGTGGATTGATAGTGGGGCTAGTTCCCACATGTCATTCAACAAGAATTATTTCTCTTATCTACTTTCGTGCAATGATTCTAAGAAATCGATCTACACAACTAGTGATCAAGAATGCAAGATAGATGGCATAGGATCTATTCCATTATGCTTAGGATCATCTAAAAGGATAGATCTTGATAATGTTTTGTATGTTCCATCCATTACAAAAAACTTTCTTAATGTTGGTCAATTAATGGACAATGGACTAGATGTACATTTCAAGAATGGAGTGTGTTCCATCCTGAAAAATAATAAGTGCATAGCTAGTGGCATTAAGCAAGGAAGGCTTTTCAAGTTGGATGCTAATGTGGCTATTGAAAGTGTAAATATGGTTAGGGAGGAGTTTACTCAAGTGGAGCTTTGGCACAAAAGATTGGGCCATCCTAATCTTCGATCAATGAAATCCATGGCATCAAAGGAGCTAACTCTCGGCTTACCAAAAGCCTTCAAGAAGTGTGGCAAAGTGTGTGAGGCATGTGGCCTTGCAAAGTCACACAAGACTTTCTACAAGAGATCTTTAACAAGATCTACCTCACCTTTAGATCTTATCCATTCGGATGTACATACTTTTTCTCATGAAAGTAATGGAGGAGCTTTAATGTATGTGACTTTTATTGAAGATTGTACTAGATACACTTGGATTGAATTATTGCCTAAGAAAAGCCTTGTATATGAAGCTTTGTAAAGTTTAAGTCTCTAGTATAAAAGGAACTTAGTTATTGCATTAAAGTTCAAAGATGTGATAATGGAGGAGAGTATATCTCCAACAAGATGAGAGACTTTTGTGAGATCAATGGCATTAAGAGAGAACTCACTTGTCCTTACACCCCCCAACAAAATGGGGTGGCCGAGAGGAAAGATAGGAGTCTTTGTGAATGTGCAAAGTCTTTAAGACTTGATGCATCTCTACCCATCACTTTTTGGGGGGAGGCCATAACTTGTGCTAATTACTTATGTAATAGGCTTCCTAATAGTGCTATTGGTGGGATCTCACCATTTCAAGCTTTGTTTGGCAATAAGCCCAATGAAAAATATTTTAAAGTGTTTGGATGTATATGTTATGTCCACATTCCTTTGGAAACAAGAAGGAAAGAAGATGCAACTTCCTTCAAAGGAATATTTGTGGGCTATAGTGAAAATAGCAAAGGATATAGGATATTTGATCCTATTTAAAAGAAAGTAAAAGTTTAGCAAAGATGTCTTGTTTGATGAATCTCAAAGTTACAAGTTGTCTCCAAATTCATCTAATCTCTTAGGTGATGAATCTTTCAACACCCGAGGAGCCTCTTGAAAATGATTTTTTGGAAGAACAAAATCAAGTGCCAAAGGAGCTGAGAAGATCCACGAGGAGCAAGGCTGAGCCTTCAAGGCTCACATACTTTGAGAAAGGAAAGCAAAGGGAAGACACATCTCCTTCTACCTCTTACTCTTTTCTAACCACAATGCTTGAAGAGCCATCATGTTATGTAGAGGCAAGTAGATCACAAGTTTGGAGAGATGCAATGCAAGTAGAGTTTGATGCTTTGATAGATAATCAAACTTGGAATCTTGTACACCTTCCATATGGGAAGAAGCCACTTGCATGTAAGTGGATCTATAGATTAAAGTACAATCAAGATGAATCTATAAGTAAGTACAAAGGTATATTGGTTGCTAAGGGGTTTCTTCAAACTAAAGGCATAGATTATGAAGAAACATTTGCTCCTGTAGCAAAACTTGTTACCATTAGATTGATCATTTGTATTGCTACTTTATTCAAGTGGAATTTCTATCAAATGGATGTGACAAATGATTTTTTGAATGGCTACTTGGAGGAGGAAATATACATGTTGCAACCCGAGGGCTTCATCAAGGATGGTGAGGAGGACAAGGTTTGCCACTTAAGGAAGAGCCTATATGGCTTGAAGCAAGCACCTAGAGCTTGGTACTCTAGGTTGCATGATTTTCTCTACTCTCTTGGCTATGTGATTAGCTCTTATGACCCTTCTTTGTACATCAAATGTAATGATGGAAAGATCCTCATTTTAGTACTTTATGTTGATGATATCATATTGACAGGAAATGATGGTGAAGGCATAAGAAATCTTAAAGTTTCCTTGTCTAGTGAATTCAAGATGGTAGATCTAGGACTTCTTAAGTTCATACTTGGAATAGAAGTTACAAGAGGTAGTGATTTTACTTTTATAAGTCAATCAAAGTATGCTACTTCCATTCTTGAGAGGTATGGCATGAAAGATTGTAAAGGGATTGACACCCCTATGGAGCAAACTTATAAAGCTACTAATGATTGTGATGAAGCATCCTTTGAGGACATCACACTCTTTAGGAAGACAATAGGCTCCTTAATCTATTTGACAATCACTAGACCAGATTTGAGTTATAGTGTAAGCAAGTTAAGTCAATATATGCAAGGTCCCTTGATGCATCACTGGAAAAGTGCCAAGAGAGTTCTTAGACATGTCTCTTCTACTAGATTTTTTGGCATTCTCTATCAAGGATCTAACTTGTACTTGAGAGCATTTTTGGATTCAAATTTTGCAGGAGATAAGATGGATAGAAGATCCATAAGTGCATTTGTCACTTTTCTTTGTGGAGGAGTGATATCTTGGCTTTCCAAAAAGCAAGATACAATTTCTCTTTCCTCTTGTGAAGCCGAGTACAAGGCATTGACTTCCAAAGAACTCCTATGGCTAAGAAGACTTTTGGTGGAGCTTCAAGTGCTAAAGGCCGAGGAGGTCCCTTGCATCTATTGTGACAATCAAGCTTCTCAACAAATTGCTACCAATCCGATTTTCCATGCTAGAACAAAGCATATTGAGATAGCTCGTCACTTTGTGAGGGAGAAGGTGCAATCCAAGGAGGTTCAACTTCATCATGTGCCTTCATCTGAGTGCATAGCTGATATCTTAACCAAAACTTTGGCTAAAGATTCATTTTTCAAGTTAAGAAATGCTCTTGGAGTTGTAGATATGTGCACATTAGACTTGCCAAGTTAGAAGTGAGGAGGAGAGTTAAAATATCACTTCCAACTTGTTGTATCTTGTAGATCTCAAGTTATTTGAGCTTGATAGGATCTCACACGTGTGGAGTTTGTTCCCACGTGTGAAAGAATGTACATAAGTCATTTTTATTAAGCTAGATTGGTTTTGGCTTGATCTACACTAGTGTGAAATTGACCTTTGAGTAGAATCTTGAAAATGGTCAAATTGGTCAAACTTTTTGTAAATAGATTGGCCTTCCATGTGAATGAGTTATTACTCACACATGTCAAGATACCATTCACACGTGTGGATAAGCTTCTAGAAGATAATACAGGATTCCATTAGATCCTATTTTATAGGGAATATTCCTATAAATGTGGAAGACTAGCTTTTTGATTTCTAGTCAACTTTGGAAAATGAGCACATATGACTCCCATTGGTGGATCTGAATGACTAGGCACTCTTCACACGTGTGAAGTCCTACTGGACAATACACAACTCATGGATGTACTTGATCTATAAAGAGATCAACCAAATCAATAACAAGTGGATGTGACATTGGCAAATTCTAATTTTGTTGAGATTTCCACATTTGTCTTGTGTTTTGATGAATGAAATTCATTTGAATGTTAATGCAATTTACTCTCTATAAACAAGCCATACAGGTACTGTCCTCCACACGTGTGAGGCCGCTCATCCATGTTGATCATTTGATCCATTGCTCTTGCTTAAATCATAGTGTAAAGCATCTAGATCAAGATCTAACATCTAGAACTTGATAGATCTTTGGATTAAGCAATCAATAACTTTTAATGATTGATAGTACAATCAATATTTGTCCTTTTTCTCTGAAAATTGACAGATCTTAGAAACCGTGACAAAATAAGAGCAAAATTCACCAAAACTGATGGATCTGCTACCAAATATCTATCAAAACTTCTAGAGAGTTACTAATAGTCAGATCTAACATGGATGTAGCGGATTACCATTTTGCAGAAGTTAAAAATCAGAGAATCTCAAGATCTCATCAAAAAAACACTCAAAAGGAGCACTTTTCATGATTTTTGGAGATTCCCTGGGAGATAGCTCTTGAAACTTGGATAGTCACTAGATTTGACCCAAATGCATCTATGAAAATCTCTACGAGAGTTATCGATGAAAAAATATCATTATTTAATGTATGTGAGGGTTCCAAGGTGCAGAATCTTCAGAACCCTCGCAGAGCATCAAGATCATCAAACCAACCTTCGCCATTCTTGTGACTCCATAGCTTCTTCAAAGAAACTTGGCTCATCAAACTCTAGAAGTTAGAGAAGTGTAAGAGGTAAGTGAATGTAGATCTTCCCTTTGTTCACCTTTGTCAACATAGGTGAGCCTTGAGGGCTCGACCTTCCTTCTTGTAGATCTCCTTGGAGTCCTCGGATCTTAAAATGGATCTTCAAGATCTTGATCACATTTAGGCTCCTCCTCAAACCTTACAAGATCCTTGACATAAGATGGATTAGAAGCTTTCTCATTCAACTTGTAGTAGTTACCTTCATCAAAAGTAACATCTCTACTCACTAAAATCTTCTTAGTGATTGGATTATAGACTCCATATCCTTTGCTATTTTCATCATAACCAACAAAGATCCCTTTAATAGAAGTAGGATCATCCTTTTTTCTTGTATCTAATGCTTGAAAAACATAGCAAGTAGATCCGAAAATTCTTAGATCTTTAAGATTCGGCTTCTTACAAAATAGAGCCTCATAAGATGTTATGCCTCCAAAGGGCTTACATGGCAATCTATAACACAAATAAGTTGCCGCCAAATAATAGCCTCTCCCCAAAAGGACTTAGGTAGAGATGCATCTAACCTTAAAACCTTAGCACACTCACATAGTGTTCTATTCATCCTCTCGGCTATACCATTTTGTTGAGGACTATAAGTACATGTAAGTTCTCTCTTAATGCCATTGGATTTACAAAACTCTATCATCTTGGTGGAGTTATACTCTCCACCATTATCACTTCTCAATACTTTAATTCTAGCATCAAGTTGATTTTCAACTAGAGTTTTGAACTTAACAAAAGCTTCAAACACTTTACTTTTGGAATCCAAAAGTTCAATCCAAGTGTATCTAGAGTAATCATCAATAAAAGATACATACATAGATGCATCTCCATTAGATTCTTGAGAAAAAGAGTGCACATCATTATGAATAAGATCTAATGCTTTTGTAGATCTAGTGGAAGAGATATCAAAAGGTAGCTTGTGTGCCTTTGAGAGGCTACAAGCTTCACAGCTTTTTCCACACTTTGAGAGTGTCTTTGGAAGGCCGAGAGCAAGATCTTTGGTGCATAGCATCTCCATAGATTTGAAGATGGGGTGGCCCAACCTCTTATGCCAAAGCTCCACTTGATTGAGCTCATCCTTCACCATGTTCACACTTCCAAGAAAAACATTAGCATCAAGCTTAAAAAGCCTTCCTTGCTTGAATCCCTTTACAATGCAAGTATTATTCATCATTATGGAGCAAACACCTTGCTTAAAATGGACATCTGAGCCATCATCCATCAATTGTCCTACACTTAACAAATCCTTAGTGAGTGTAGGAACATAGAGTACATTATCAAGATCTACTCTTTTAGAGGATCCTAGACTTAAGGGAATAGTGGGCAGAAATCATGAAGCTACAGCAAGAGCTCATGATTGCTCAATAGCATGAACAAGATGGGCACCGAGAGATCACCAAGCTGCAGCAGAAGGAGGATGGCCTCAACGGGTATATCCAGAGCCTCTCCAAAGTGCTGACAGATGCCTCCACCAAGGTGCAGAAGCTTCAATTTGAAGCTTCCCAACGGCTTGCCCCCCTCCAGGCGCAACTCCAGATATATGAAACAGAAAATACGTGCTTGGGGGCGAAGGTACAAGCCCTGCAAAGTGAAAAACTTGTCTGGTTAGCTCAACCCGCACCTGACTCAAGGCCACTCTCTCAAGCAGAGATGAATCTTTTCAGGCATCAGGTGCATGTCTATAGCCAAACTCTGAACAGCTACCAGGCGAAGTTCGACAAATACCGGGCCAACGCAACTCAGGAGCTCGCCCAGGCCAAACAAGCCTTCAAGGCTTGTCGACAATTCATGAAGAAGAGGACTCAACCAACCCCGATGGTGATTCCAACGCCACCTCTCTTTGATGTTGCACAGGCAAGTACAAGCCAGGACCAAGGCCAGTAGGCAGCAGGGGCAATAAGTCAAGATCAGGGGTCATGCGGACAAGAACAAGGACCTTATGATACTGGAGTTGAGACGGAGGACCAAGGCCAAGACATGGGTCCCAGCCTTAGTCACAGGGAAGGACAAGCCTCCTCATCAAGAGGCGCGCGTCCTGCCAGTTGGGCTTTCGGACGTCCCAAGTCCGTGGAGGAGAAAATCAACGAATTCCTATCCAAATATCCCCATGAGTCTTCAAGAGGTGGCTGACAGATATCATTTTCAACACAAACCATAAAAGACAACGAGTTGCAAGCACTACCCGCCCTCCCACCACAACCTGAGTGGTGCCAACAGCTATTTGAACGAGACCTACGGCCATAAGGGCCTATGTGACCAGTCCACAACAACTAAGGGTGAACGTGCATTTTTTGCCATGCACACGATGATCCAAATGGGTAGAATGCGGCACTCCTGTGGACAAGATCACCATCCAGAACTGTAACTGGCCAAAAATCCCTTCAAAGCACGGTTGGGATACGGATGTAATGTCCGAAGGGCTCTCACCCAATTCTCTAATAAGTATCTCAACTGCCCTGACCCAACAGTCTGCACGACAGCCACTTACGCCCAAGACTTAGAGTATCTAATGAAACGAAACGAAGTGGAATAATTTTCTCCCACCAATATTCTTTGATCTAAATAAGGCATTATCCTCAGAAAAAGTTGAAAATCAG
The DNA here is from genome assembly GCA_029204225.1 of Diphasiastrum complanatum. Classification (NCBI taxonomy): domain Eukaryota; kingdom Viridiplantae; phylum Streptophyta; class Lycopodiopsida; order Lycopodiales; family Lycopodiaceae; genus Diphasiastrum; species Diphasiastrum complanatum. Next base: position 75,624,974 of record CM055095.1, on the reverse strand, counting down.
CTTCCAGTAGCTCGAGTTTACTATCGAGCAACATTCCTTGGCAATCCATGAATGCGCAGATTCCAAGCGTGGATCGACCAAAGCTGGCTAACAGGAGTCCACAAGTCCCTTCACATGTCTAAGAACTTAAAGAAGATAGACCGAATAAGCTTTATGGAAGATGTCACTGGCTACCTGATCCACCAGAGGCGGGCCAAGAAGACTTTGTACTAAACCAGTAGAGTGCCGCGGGACTGGCACTACTTCAGGTCGTGGGTTCTGTTGGGGGTATTCCCAACATATTGTTAAGTAAATAATATCGACTAATAAAATATGTTGTGAGGGCATGACATCCTACGCGTATAAGCCCATAGCCCAATGAGCATGCAAGTTGAGTTGTAAATAGAATAATAGACTTGGGCCCTTTTGTAATTAAAATAAGACTTGAGGCCCAAAGTCAAGTTAGAAACTTAGTGTTAACTCTTTTAAGTTGGGTCCAAATGGAGACTCACATGAATCATGTGAAATCCAATGTACTTTTTTAAGACCTTTGGATCAAGTTGGGTCCAAGATGAATGGATAAGATTAGTGTACATATTAGCCAATAGTATTTTGGGGCAAGGGCCTTTCCCATTTATAAAAAGGCACCTCATGTACTCTATTTTGCATGCTTAATGAGAAGGAGGAGACTCTACCAAATTGGAGAGCCAAAGCATCCTCATTTGCTAAGCACTCATGCTAATGCTATTGTTGTGATTTCCATTTGCTTGTTGTTGTTTTAGTAGTTATGTTTTTTCCATTAGCATGCATCTTGAGCATTTGAGCTAGCTTCCCTCTCCACTCTATCTCTCTCTTTCTCTCTTTGCCTCTCTATCTCTTCTCTCCTTCTCTTTCCATTCACCCTTAATCATGATGAATGCTAGTTTAGTGGAGTAGAGTTAGTGGGGGTAGCATTAAAGGTGATTAGAGTTAAGGAGGAAAGTAGGGGAATAGCCAAAAGTAGCATCTTTGCATAGTTAGGTACCTATCCAACGATCTAAACCTTTTTGACAGGCATAAGGGCTTCTCACCACAAAGATCTACATCCCTACACAATTGCTAGAATCCTCTCCTCTCATGTATTTAGTAACTATGGCTCAAGAGAGAAGCTGATTGGGGTTTGACTCGACTTCTAGTTTGTCAGCTAGTTTGGCTCCATAGTAGTCCTTTTGGCACATGCAACAAGATCTAGAGGATCTTCACTTGGTGATCCTTGCATTGGTATTTGAATCTAGATATAATATTAAGTCTTGCTGAATTCCATTTGAAAGCAGTTGCCTTCAAGGCTCACACATGATGAGAAGGTAAACAAGTGGAAGTGACTCATTTTTCTTTTCTCACATGCTATGCAAGATGGATGTTTTCATGATGTTGGTAGATTTTCTTGTGTAGATGATGCTATGCAAGTAGATGGATGTTTTCATGATTTTCTGAAAACTAGGATCTAGAAAAGAGGTCTTAGTCAATGGCTTTGATGGTCAAGTCGAAGATCAAGGGGTTGATCTCAAAGAGTAGACAAAAAGGCAAAAGGGAAGTTGGCAATTTGGAGCTAGTCAAGAGCATCAAGGGAGAGTCAATTGGCAAAGATGTTATGGATCTATTTTTGTAGGTTATTGAAGACTCAAGTAAGATCAAAGGAGAATAAAGGAAGTGTTGTTCAAATCTACTTTACTTGTTTTATCTCATGTTTGAGCAATTTCATGTGGATGTGTGCAAATTGTCAAGATATGGTAAACTAGCTACATTGGTGAGCATAATTTTGATGTTGGAGTTGTACTAGAATTCTTGGTTGGTTTTGCTGATGGAAATGAAGCTATTGGAGGTTCATTATGTCACTCATTCATGGCCAAGTCATCCAAGTGTTGATGATATCTTGTGGCAAGATGGAGATGGAGGCTCATTCATGGAGTTTCATGGTGGATACATGGCAAGAAAGGACAAAGAGGGATGATACATGCAAGCAATGATTGATCACTCACATATATTGTTTGGTTGCTATAATTTTCCAGAGAGTTCGAATTTGAAAGCATGGAGGAATCATCTCATTTACATTCTATTTGGTTCTTCATGTTCTATTCACATCTTGACATGTAAAATTGATGTAACAAATAGTGAAGCATCCAAAGTGGACACTATTCTCTATATCAATTATGAAAGTTACTTTAAAACCTTATAAAGGAGGTCTATACTTAGGATGGAGATCATTCTAAAGTTGGATCAAAGTTCTATGGTCAAAACTATGCTAGGAGCAAGCATATTGAGATGGCGTATCACTTTGTGAGGGAGCAAGTCTTGGCAAAGGAGGTGGAGCTTCAACATGTTTCTTCAAAGGAATGTGTAGATGATATCTTTACCAAAGCATTGGAAAAGACTTGTTTATGAAGCATAGGACTTCACTTGGAGTGTTCTCAAAGTCTACCCTAAAACTAGTTGAAGAGGGAGTGTGAGAAATTTCAACTAGTTTTGCTATTTTGGTCATATTTGTATATAGGGCAATTGAGGCCAATTTTCATATTAGACTTAGAGTTTGACTTTTAAAAGTTATATTAGTCTAATAGCATTTGAATGAGCACTTTTAGAAAGTGTGGAAAAGTGTAGTACATGATCTTGAGATCTATCAACATGGTAAAAGTTGCTAAATATAGTCATACATTCTCTCTACAATGCTAATGTACATTTTGTTCTTACTTGTAAAGATGCCATAAGACTCGTGTGAGAAATTTACATTGTTGGACATAGGACTAAGCATCTTGCCATGTGGCATGTGCCACATCACCACTTACAAGTGGAATTTCATTAGACTTTACAAGCTAGAATTGTGAAATTTCAATACACAACTTTTATTGACGAATCACAATGACTCACAAATCATGTGTCTTATAAGCAATATAGATTAAAAAACAAATAGGGGCCCTCAAAGATTTCACCAAGAAGTGCTTTTTTAGATCTATATTGCTTATAAGACACATGATTTGTGAGTCGTCATGATCCATCAGTAAAAGTTATGTGTAGTGTAAAATATTCTCAGTCGAGAAATAGACTCAGTTCATTAGTGATTAGAGAGCTCAATTGGATAACAAATCTTAATGATTCCAAGAATGATAGCTAAGTTTATATGGAATTCAGTAAAGCTCAGTATATCTAAATTCAGTTCTAGATAGTAATCTTAATTTTTTTTGTAGTTGAAGACACTTACTAATAATTTTGATATGTCTTCTATCTTTAATTACCCATTTGATCGCAAAGTTTGGATAACTCGCTTTTCTGCTAAGAATCTGAGTTGTAGAATATTTTTAAAATCCAATATTTTTCCTAGGAAAAAAAGATTTTAGGATAGTTCTTATATTTTAGAGTTGTGTTACATATCAGGTTGAAGGATCTTTTCTTGATAAGCATATTTCTAGTTTAAAAGTTTATACTTGAAGTTCATCATTTAGAGCCGAGCTAGCCAATCTAGTTTTATGGCTTTCATTTTTTGGTTATAGTTGCTTTTTCACAGGCCTGTGATTTGCACTCCTTTGTAGTTTTTGTGAATATGAGTACTTCCAAGGGAAAAAATAACTACTATGAGTGCTTTCTAGATAAAAAAAAGCAAAAACCATGCACATATAGTTGCTTTTTCATAGGCTTGTGATTTGCACTCCTTTGTAGTTTTTGTGAATATGAGTACTTCCAAGGTAAAAAATAACTACTATGAGTGCTTTCTAGGTAAAAACAAGCAAAACCCATGCACATGAAATTAGTGTGTTTAAGGTTCACTTTACTTTGTCGCATGCTCTTCTCATGCAAATATGATCAAGTAGATTATGTGAATGGTCCAGTGGTGTTCGATTCACATTTCATGAATGTATTTATAAGTAGCTCTTATTGGTTAAATATGGTGATTATGAGTCAATGAACAAAATCATGGCATAGATCATTGTCACTATTATATTCTTGATGTCAAATTTGGAAATGCCATCATTTAAGCTAAATAATAACATGTTGTTCTAATTATGATTCTTCTATGTAATTTGCAATTAAAACATAAATATATTTCACACATTGCCACTCATTGTGAGTAAGCAAAATCATTTTTTGTATTGGATGAGATTCATTGTTGGATCAGATGTTGAGATGAGAGCGTCATCTGTCCAAACTTCTTTCGCACTTAAAAGCTTCCAATATCCATCCTCCAAAATAAGTTGTAAAGGCCATGGAAAAACCTGCCATGAGAGAGGGGAAGAAGCCATGAGTGAAAACGTTGTCCAGGAATTTGGAAAGGAATAAGAAAGTAAAGTTGAGTCTGTTTAGTTGAATGAAAACTTTTTGTGTAAGGCAAGATGCCTCTGGCTTCTCTATTTTTTATCGACACGTGGGTTCTAAAAGGCTAGATTTTCTGTGTACAAAAAGTTGGCATGGGACAGCTGCCGACAGCAAAAGAAAAGGTGGAATCTGATTGGAGGGGCCAAAAAGCTGAGAGAAGAAGAATAGACTGGGGAGTCGGGGAGGGGTGGGGAGGGGTCGTGTCAGCGCATTTGGAGAAAGCAGGGAGCACTCTGTATCTGCAGAAATTTTGTATTTTATTTGGTAGGATGGGACCTGCTGCAGCAGCAAATGAAAAGGATCGCCAGTCCTATATTGCCGTTGTTGTTCTGAGGAGGAGGAGGACCAAAAAGAGCGGCAGAGAGGATGCCAACTCAGCCTTGGTCACATGTGCTCTACCTGAGGAGTCCCCGGGATGCGGACGGTTGCCAGGGGGAGTGCATCTGAGAGAGACACTCTCACGCTTGATCAGGACATTTGATTGGTACACAATAATGAATGATTGCTCTCAATGAAGCAGCAAGTAGAGAGTCGAGACTAAAAAGAGTTCTCTTTTATGCATAAAAGCCGGAAGGAGGGCAGATGCCAGGGATTAAAAAGGTTCGTATGCATAAAATCTGGAGGATAGACATAGGAATGCGTGAAGGCAAGATGGGTGTTTCTTAGGAGCCCGAAAAGCTCCTATATAGATTGATCAATGCCATTGACAAGGTTTCGGGAATGCAAATGCATCATGCCTAGGATTAACATTTGAGAGAGAGAGAGAGAGAGAGGGTGTGTGTGTGTGTGTGTGTATGGCCACATGAGAGAGAGAGAGAGAGTGGATGTGTGTGTATGTATGTATGAGAGATAATTCTTGGATGCGTTGGCTATGTAACTTTTGCTCACATTAGGCTCCGAAAGACCTCACATTAGGCTTGGCATTTAGCCAGTTTGTTCGTGGCACACAAGGAAGAACTAGGCTCCAAAAGACCTCACAGTAGGCTTGGCATTTGCAAGTTGTGCTGCATGTCAAAGGCTAGGCTGAATGTCAAATTTAAAAATCTCCCTTTTGTTAGAAAGGTAACTTTGAAAAGTCAAATGTAAAAATTTTTCTTCTGCTGGAAAGGTAACTTTGAAAAGTCAACCGTCATGCTATCTCAAAATTTTGTAAATATTCTTGTAAAATACAATAAGAAAATATGTACAAGTGGTTGAATGTTGAATCCATAATACATTTTTAATCTACCCTTATTATATACATGTCATGTGAAAGCTAAAAAGAAAAAGGTAAAGGTGCATATCAAATTCCAAGCCTAGATTATTGCATAAAGTCTAGACTCCACTCCAACGGGTGTTAGAGGCATTACTCTCAAGGTTTATAGTTTAAACCCAACTCAATGAAAACTGTCCAAATGTTAATCATTTGCCAATTTTAATGGGCCAAAAATTTTATACAACAGGCAAATCCATGTTAGAGTCGGACGTCTACACATTCATTCATATCCATGCATCATTACATTATCATGCAATTTTCAAACGTAAAGCTTTGATGGCAATGTTTTATGGGCTCTGCCAAATGGGTGCACTGCAACAAAGATGGAGGGGGCTTTCACCCCACTAAGGGTGGCACTGGCCAGCATGAGGGCCATTGGGATGTAGATGTAGTTTACAACATAAGGCCCTTGGCCCCTTCTCTAAAAGGGTCATTGACCAACGTGTTTATGGCTGGAATGGCTTTTGCCTGAGTGACATTCCCAAGTGTTCACAAGGAGCAAAGAGAATGCTGACACGTTGGTCATGTGTGTGGCTTCTTTTGAGGAGAGAGAGTGTGGGTTGTCTGGGGTACAATACAGTTCCCTAGCAACAAACCAGATTGGACGTGGGACAATATAAAGTGAGAGTCTTGGGATCTAGTTGCAGTGATGCTATCTATGGTGTGAACGCGTGAACCTGAGCTTTTTAAATTTTAGCTTAGCTTTTCACTCAAAACTGAACCTTGAGCTCAAAGCTCCATTTATCGGACCAAGGTGGCTCATAGGGATGGCACATGAATGATGCGAGCATCTTTAGGAGTTGAGGCCACTGCACTCTGAATTTAGCTATTGCCCACATGGACACAACACATTTCAAAGAGCTAGATCTGAGGGCTAATGGTAGGCTAACTTTGTTAGATGTGTCACAGCAAAGAACATGCTTTCTCCACTTCCAGAAACTAATAAGGTTAGCCATATCTGCACAGCCGAAAAGGTCAGGCTCGCACATTTAGGAATTGTTATGCAGAATCAAAGGCATGTGGGCAGGGCGAGAAAGAGGGAAGCTACACAGCTCTTTTCTGATACAGTTCTTTCTGATTAAATTGTGATAGCCAAAAGATGGATTATTATTTAAGTATGTCAGACTTTGGGCGCTGGCAGACGAGTTGAGCAAGCTAAAATCTGTAGTTTAGAGCCTTTGTCCCACTGTTAGGGTGATGGGAAGTGAGGTGGGGACGGGGAAGCATCGGGTGATGCGGGGTAATGGAGTCTGCTGAGAGTGTATGGTGGCCGATAGCGAAAGATGCGGATTTGCCTATAAGAAAGGGAGGATTGCAAGGACAGGCGGGCAGCATGGTGGTCGTGACGTTCTAAGATGGGGAGAAAAGCCAAGTGGAGCTCTGAAGGGTAGCTGCCAGCTTTATTTATGTACTGGATAGAAAAGCTGCAGATCGATAGGGCAGCAATATTCATGTCTTTGTGTGTTTGAGAGAGAGAAAGTGTGTGTGTGTCTTTGAGAGAGAGACACACACATCCCCGCTACATTTTCTTTTAGTGTTACTTAAGATTTGCTATGCTCTGTAACAAAATATCGGCTCTGAGAGAGAGAGAGAGAGAAAGAGGACATGAACTTGATTGCATCCCTTGTCTCTTGTGCTGTGAAGGATTCAGTTGTTGCACTCGAATTTTCGGGGAAAACCCCGTTTGGGGCAACTGGGCAGCCAATGATAGCACTGAAAATCTGCGTGAAGCTGCATTGTGTTGGCGCTTGAAGCTCTTGGAGCACTCTGGCAAGCATTGGTTAGCCTGGTAGCGGGTTTGCTACTTGGAGTGCAAAAGCAATTGGGCTGTAATCTAAATGTGGTGAAATTTAAGGCTTGCAAGCAGTAATTTGCTTCACAATGCCCAGGCCCGGCCCAAGGCCATATGAGTGCGTTAGAAGGGCATGGCACAGTGATGCTCACCAGCCTTTAAGAGGCAGTCTCACTCAAGAAATACTGCGGTATGTTTCTGCCTTTTTTCGTAGAAGTTTTCTCCAAAAAAACTCTCTTCGCTCTGATCGGCATGCAAATGTGCGACCTTTATTTGCTTGCTCCTTGTAGTTCGTACCTGAAACTAAGCTTTCATTTGTAGAGTTCTCACCGAGTTACACAAACCCGAAACAAGGCGCAAGAAGGAATGGCAAGAGAAGTTACCAACGGTTGTCTTGCGTGCAGAGGAAATTCTCTACTCAAAAGCTAAATCCGAGGTTGAATTTATCCCAGCATTTTATTCTTGTTACCTGTGATGCTTGCCACAATAGTTTGCAAAGGATTATCGCTGTTCCGACAACCTTTATTCAACTTGACTTCCTTTTTTGGATGGTGGGTTGCAGGCTGAGTACATGGACGTCAAAACGCTGAAAGATCGGCTGGAGGATGCTGTAGATACTATGATTCGAAGAACTGATGCAAGCAGAGAGGATCCTTACATGCAACCCTGCGTGGAAGGTGAGCCGCTTTTGTTATGCTGCTTAACGTGCATCTTCGGCGACAAAAGAAGCTGAAACTTTGTTTCTCCTATTCTTCAGTGAAAATGCAATCTTTCCTGTTGTTGTAGGTCATGCATAGAGTCACTGACTATGGACGTTGATTTGTGTTTGGTTGCAGCTGCTTTGTCTCTTGGTTGCTATCCTAAGAATTTTCCAAGGGGACAGAGACCAGGAGCTCGACAGTCTGGCATCACTAAGCGAGTTGCATCGGCATTGTCGGGTGCCTCTTCTGGTTCGAGCACTGGTGGTTCTCCATCTCAGCAGAATCAGTCAAGCATTCATGTGCACGCATTACAAGATCCCCGTAGAGAAGATAAAAAACATTTTGCAAAAGCATCACCGATTTCCTTACCAGGTGAAAACTTTCTTTCATCACCTCGCCCCGAGCTTCCTATGCCTGGAGCAATGAATCCAAGACTTCTAAGGCCGGCCTTTTGCCCAGAGCCCAGATCAGTTCTTTATACAGGTCATCATCTGAATTCGGCTGCTATCAATAGTGGGTCTGTTTCAAAACGAGAAGAGCTTTGTCCCAACACGGTAGACTTTCAACCACGAGCCAAAGCATCCCAAGATTCTCAAGCCGTAGCTAAATTACATATTCCAAATGCAGTAGAGCTGGCTACAAGGTACCCTTCTGTATGTCGTAGCTCACATAACAGCACTGACCCAGCTTGTAAGTCTTTAAATGCATCTCCGTATAGTAGCTCCCTCCATGGATCCCATGTCTTTCAACCTTCAGCGGGGTTAACGTCATTCACTGGTAGTTTGCGGTTTGAAACTCCCGTGTTTGCAGAAAATAACAGACAAATGGAAGCTTCAGTTGCTCGTCTTGTGAAAAATGCTAGGTCAGTCGCATTGACTTCCTACTCTCCCTCTCCTGCGAACAGTTTTGCGAATCCTGTTTCTGGCAAGGGCAGAATGCTGCCATCTCTTCTTTCCCAGGTCAGATGTGCTACTCCCGGTGATTCAGCAGAGTCTGTTTTGAAAGGTCTTTGGAACCAACCAAAAGAAACTTCAAGCTTAACAAGGGTCCAATCACCGGCAGAACAAAGCACAGCGGCTTCTCCTATTCCAGTGCTTGATGACCTTCAGCTTAGATTGGCTCCACCAGGAAGGTTTCTTTCATCTTCAGCCATAAGCCAAGGGTTCACTAACAGTGACAGTTGTTTTACACATCTTCCTCTCCAGCAATCAGAAGAGGCTCAAAAATTTGTCAAGCCTTCTCTTGAGGGGAATCCAGAGACTGCCCAGGTGCTCAATGCATACCCATCAGAGTTCCATCTGGTTAGGCCCATGAACGTGGATGCTGCAACCTCAAAAATGATACCTGATTGTCAACTGGGAACAAAATATTTGCATGAAATATGTGCTTCTAATACTGAAAAAAAGGAAATACCTGCTACCAAGAGGCAGCGTTGGTACACACAAGCATTTTCAATGAATGCAAGGAACAGTGGCTGCTCCGAAGAATCATGCGATTTGCAGATTGGAGTTCATTTGCAAGTGAAAAGGTAAACAGTGTTGTTTGGCTTTTCCCCAGTTAACCGTGACAGGTTTCATAATATGTCAAGACCACCATGTATAAAGAATCACATGGAGAAAGTAGGGCAGACATAGAACCATTGATGAAAGCCTAGGCACAGCCTGCAATTTCGATAAGCGAATGTCTCTTTCTTTTGCCTCAGATTCATGTATATTAGTAGAACGGGCATATGAATATCAACATCTTGAATGCATACTTACTAGTGAAGAATACATGCCTCGCCATATCTTCATTTATCCGTTGTCAACCTTGGATCGGATTCGTGCAGTTGTAGCAATAATTTACTTGTGACGTATTTTAAGAAGAAACATTGAATTGAAGCTTTGACAAATGTATTTGGTACTTCACAAATGATATTTGGCTCTGATCGCCGTTGGAGTTTTGACTTCTGCTGCTCCATGAATATTTAGCATGTGTTCTCCTGATTTCATTCGCTTTCTGATGTACTAGCAGCCCATCAACAGCCCAATTTTTGTTGTCATCTAAGAATATAGTCCAAGTAACATCGTCTTGTAATTGCAAAGGATCAAGCAGATTTCTCTAATTGCAGCTATTTTAGAATCAGTCCCATTGAGATTGTATATTAAGAATAAATATCCTGGAAAGAAATTCGGCGGGATGAACAATCAAAAGCAAACTATCAAAGGGATCTTGTTTGCCTGTTTAAGTAGCAGCATCGTTTCCATCAAGTAGTTTTTTGTTTGGCTGAAACAAGTTCATGACAAACCTCAATAATTGAACCTTGAAAGTCTACCAATCAATACTGCTGTCAAGGTTGTCTACAAAGCATTGCTGACTATCAAGAACGCATGAGCAGTTGAAGTGTGAAGCGGTCATGTGGATAATGCACTTCCTATCTTCTTGCGTCTTGATTTCATGGTGCACCTAGACCTCACCAGAGGTTGACATCAGGGTTGTGAGTTAAATAAAATGGTAATCTGCCTGTTAATCTCAATACTCCAATTATAACTGCAGTTTCAACCAGATACAAATGTTGCTTTTATAGAAGTGGATCTCACGCAAGGAAATTGTTTGTTTTAGAAGTGGATCTCACGCATGGTAAACTTCAAAAGTATTAGTCAAAAAAAATTTTGGTCTTCCAGGCATCCAGTTAGGGGCTCTTTCCATGGTCACCCCCTCACCCGGGCGTTGCGTCAGCCTACTTCATCTTTTCACCTGAGACCCGTTCTCTCCAAGACCTGATAGACCTGATTTCTGAAAAATATGCAAACCTGCTCACAGCATGGAAAGGCGCGCTTATCCGCCATTCATATCAAGGGAGGTGGGCGAGCATGCCACAGCAAACCATTCATGGCCCCCAATCAAATAATCAAAAATTGTGTCTCTCTTGTCCCTCTATCTGGGTGCCATGCTAGACTTCAAGCATTGCAGCATCTAGTGGCACACAGCTACCCAACATATGGTATAATAGCATCATGCATGAAAAGAGGAAACCTAAGAGGGGAAAGTAGGTGTAGTTAGGATTCTGGGGACACATCTCAGGCCATCCTTATTATATGCACGGTTGCAGGACAATCCTTTCCATGTGCTCGATCTGTGGCAGATCGGCTCTCTGAAAGGCCAACCTTGGAGAGATCAAGACAAATGTCGACATACTGATCCTAAGGCATATAGCCAGGTCAAATAAATATTTGTTATGTCTCCCAAGGGTCGTCAAAAGTTCTCACATTTAGGGCCTTTCAGGGGCTGAGAACTCACAAACTGTCGGAGTGTACAAACATGTGAGCGTGTGCTCCTGCATTTGCAGGTCCGCACATGAGAACTACTGGAACTGCTAAGCCTTGATAGGTTTTATGCAAATATCAACTTATTTGCAAAGCAGAGTTTTGGCATATGGTAGTAAACTGGGGACACTTGCCATGTGATGAGCCCTCATAATGGAGATCATTTGCTCACAAACTTGCTGAGTTGCTGTTGCAGGCTAAAAAGTGATGTGGTAAGTAGTTAGTAGGCAGGGTCACAAACACTGCAATGTTTCATAGAAACAGGTAGATAGAAACCCCAAGTTCCTGGTAATGAAACATCTAAGTTTTTGAAATACTCCCTGTCACATAAAATCTCAAGGATCAAAGCTGCTTGATAAATCTCAATTTTGAGAATGTGTTCTATAAATACATTGGCACTAGCTTTTTCTTCTCATTGAAAAACCAACTTGTCTTTCCCTTTTTCAGCCTCTATTATCCTTCAACTTTTGCAGTTGGACAGTTTTTATTCAAGTTCAAAAAAGCACTCGCAATTTCTTTGTAGAAAGTTAACTAAAACGTCAAGACTTTGGAATTTAAAATGTTTATAATGCACATAGTTTGGCAACATGTTGATGGGAAACCGTATCTGAAGTGATGTTAAATTAACCTACCATGTCATTAACGTACCATGTCTATCTAGTTTTTAGAAGTCGATTTGAAAGGAAGGTAGTCTGTTTGAAGGCCAAGATTTATGCCAAATTAATTTCTAGCACTTCTTAAACTGTTTCCTAACAAATTTCTTCTTGAGCTGCTTACGCCCTACTCACATCAACAATTATTAAACATTTCCTTTCTTTTCTAGTTACAAGATCAATTTGTAGAAATCAGGACTATTTTGTAAAATTTACAATCAGCCAGCTGGATGGAAGACTTTGACACACATTTGTGAGCAATGGCCAGATTTTGAAAATGGGTATATAGAAATCAAACTTGAAGAATAGATCCAATTCTGAAGCATTGAGCATCCTTGCCTGGGGGTAAGCCTCTCAGTGCAGGATGCAATCCCTGCATCAGTTTTTGGTACTTTTGTCTTAACCTTGACAAAATTTAACCTATGTTTTGGAGTGACTACTATGATTCAAGTAGTGTCATTCTCCTTGTTTTTGAAGGGGTGATTTTATGCCTATCAAAATGGTGTGAAAACTACTAGATTTTAGTTGAGAGGCTTCTTCATAAACTATTTTACTTTCGCTTACAAGCATGAAAAGTGAAATAGTATCTTGCTTTTTGGAAAGCCAATACACCCCTCCATCACATATAAATGTTGCAAATGATAATGGACTTTCTATCCACCCTGTCACTTGCAAAATTAGAATCCAAGTAGGCTCTTAAACCAAGATTAGTCCCTTGATAAAGTGTGCCAAAATTCCTAGTAGCCGAGATGCTCTTAAACCAAGATTAGTCCCTTGATAAAGTATGCCAAAATTCCTAGTAGCCGAGATGAGATGTATCTAAAGCCCCTTTGGCCATTTTCCAATGAGATACAAGTGGACTTTGCATAAATTGGCTTAATCTTCCTACACTACAACTAAGATTAGGCCTAGTTATAGTCAAATAGGCTAAGGAGCATATTAGTCTTCTATAAAGTGTAATGTCTTCAAAGGATGCTTCATCACCTCTTATAAATGCTTTTACACTTTGCTCCATAGGTGTCTCAATGCCTTCACAATTCTTCATTCCAAAATAATAAAGATATGTGCTTAGCTCATAACGATTTGTGTGCACAAAAAGCTTAGCACTTTATTGATGCACTTTTATATGCAAGTCATAAAGAGCAAAGAATTCATGTGTTTCTCTTTTTCTTGGATGTGTGGCCCAATGCACAATATATACAGGTCATAAATAACAAAAAATTTGTTAAAGAAAATAGATCACAAAGATCCATTTATGCCCTTTGATCTTTGGCTAATATGGATAGCAGCACATGTAGCATCATTAACAATGTAGAAATTTTGCATCTACTACATATAGAAGATGTAAACTCAATAAGAACTTGTCAAAAACACTTAGATATAATAATTTACTTTCCAGTTCTTACAACTGCCGTACGACAACAGTTTTCACACGTGAGAACTCATACACATAAGCCTAAATAGCATTCTATACACAAGAATCCACTATATCATTGCAAATATGCAAAAAATAGAACCCAAAGAGATATCTTTCATAAGAATGAATGAGAGAAGAATAAGAGAGATGGGTTCCTCCCACACTTGTAGCCTATTTATAACATCTCCTTGTACTATTTGGATCATCTTGTCCAAGCTTATCAACTCATGGAAGTTTCTAGAAACTTTTCCAAGAAGCTAGATAACTTGACTAGATTCAATGTACCTCTTCTAACCAATTAGAGTAGGTCCAAATTTGACCTTATCAACTTGCCTAAGCTGCCAAAAATATGAAGATTTAGCAAAATTTAGCTTGATATTCTCTCATCATTATGTACATATGTAAATCTCATGTGTGTGGAGCATGTTCACACGTGTGGAGAGTAGGCATAATCATCTTAGATCATTAATCTTTAGTCCTATGCCAAAATACCACTTGTACACATGTTAGTAAGTGATTAGGCTAAAAGTAGCTTTGACTTAGCTTGAGGTAGTGTAGGCCTTTGACATTTGGCATGCTGATAGAGGGCTAGTGACATGTCTTTTGACGTTGGAATGTTGTCATGTGACTGATCACAAGAGAGAGATGCATCATAAATGGTCCAATCAATGTCGGAGATGACAACTCAATGGACCAGTCAAATTTAGAGGTGCTATGTATGAGATCCAATCATTTTACTTGCTTACTACTCCTCTTGGATCTCAAACCGCTATATAGAGGAGCTTTCTCTTTGTACATACAATCAAGTTGAGAGTTAATGCAATTTTGGGTCTCATACACGTTTTGGTCTATTCTCTCTCTACTCGAGTATGTGCACATTTCTCTCTCTACTCGAGAGCAGCATGCGTGGTTATGCCTCTCATAATGAATTTTACTTTGTTTTTTCATGTGGATGTGAAAAACTAGCTTCTCTTTGGATGATCATAACTTTTGTTGGAGATGAGCTCTTGCCTTGATTCAAAGCTTGATAGATAGCCCTTGAAAAGCCGATTTGATCTATCATAGATGCATCTTGTGCAACCTCACATACATGGAGGTCATTGTAGATCTTTGCATGGCCCTCAAATCTCAATTTTTGACATGGTATCAGAGCCTAGGCACGTGCATGCATGAAGTTTGCTCTCCATGAAGCAAGATCTTGAGTGAAAATTCTAGGTTTGAGAGTGCTCTTGCATCCCAATTGTCTTCGAGCTTCAAATTGGCTAATGATTGCTTGTTTTGAGTGATTTCTTGTATCATATGTAAGCATTTAATGTATGGAGAGTACAGGCCACATGTAAGTTGCATCTTTTGAAATTTTGTAGCAAACTCATCTTTGATTCATTTAGCCCAAGTAGACATTGTTGGAAATTAAGTCCAAAGTTTTCTCCTTGGTGAATACTATTTTCTATTTCAAGATTCTTCCTGCAAATTTATGATCACTGATCTAGGGTCAGATGAAACCTCTTTTGGTTCTATGTTTGCTCATCTGATACCTGCAGGAATCACAGAATTCAGAGAACCGAACTATTAGAAGGATGACTATGTCGAAATTCTGGCTGATCTTCATCCATGGATAATGACTAAAGGGTAATCATTCATGTTCTCTTTTCACATTTGAATGTCAAGTTCAATAATTTGAAGATCATCGAAGACTTGGACAGCTTCAATGACTTTAGGATTTTCTATAAGTCTACAGATTCAATACATTGTTTGTCGCAACAGTCTGCAAATTGAAGTGTTTGTCGCACAGTTTGCATTTTTCAATTTTTTGACAGTGACTTCTTTTCAACTATTTCAAAAAAGTAAGCTATTTGTCGACTTTTTTGCAGTTTCCCAAAATGCGACAAATGCAAAATGTGACTATTTCGATATCAGTTTCAACACCTTCGGGTTTTTCAAACACCTCCTTCAAGTATTTTGCAGAATGAAAAAATGTGAAGGGTGTTTATTTCGATGAGAAACGTCATACAAAATTTTGAAACTGAAGACAAGTCCCTAGCCCTATACACCAAGAAGAAAGACTATTCCAAGGGCAAGAATCAAATGCAACAGTAACAGCAGCAGAAGCCTCATACTCAAATTGAGAACAGTGGATCGTGTAAAAAGCTCTTCTGCAGATACTGTAAGAGAGCGAATCACGACATCAAAGAGTGTCACATCCGCATCTACAATGAGGCAAAGAAGCAACAACAACAACAACCTAGCTCCACCAATGCGACGGAATTCAAGGAGCATATCTATGATGACGACAAGTCATCAGAATTGATAAGGGATTACAACAATAGCTATGAAGACTACGATAGCTGGTACTTGGAAAGTGGCGCGACCCAACACATGACATCCCGACGAGAATGGTTTACTGAATACGAAGCTTATATTAGAGAGCAACTCATCTACCTCAGAGATTCAAGCATCATTTGTGTTAGATTGTTTTCAAGAACACTCTCTCTATTTCTATTCTGAATGTTTTTCATGCACCTCAACTATCTAAGAACTTGTTGTCAGTTTCTAAGATAACTGATGTGGGCTGCACATTTACTTTCTCATCTGAATAATGTACAATCTTCGATGAAGATACTACTCTGAGTACCTGCACACGAGTTGAGAATTTATCTGTACTATCTGACTCAGTTGCATTAGCTAGTACTTCAAATGAAAATGTAAACGATCATGCTATACTGTGGCATAGTCGATTTGGACATGTGAATACAAGATCATTTTCTTACATGTGTTGTAATAATTTAGTTGATGGATTGTATTTCCCTCTTTCATTAGATAGGAAATCCTTTTAATCTTGCATCTATGGAAAACACTCTAGAAGCAGATTTCCCAGACCACATTCCATCAAGACAAAACATGTATTAGATCTTGTACATAGCGATCTTTGTGGTCCAATGCCAATTCTATCTTTAGGAGAGGCAATTTATTTTATCACCTTCATAGATAATTATTCTAGATGGTCTACAGTTATCTTCATTAAGCATAAATCAGAAGCTTTTGAATGCTTCAAGAAATTCAAGCCCAAGGCTGAGACTCAAACATCTACAAAGGTGAAAGCTCTCTGAATTGATAGTGGCGGCAAATACATCTCCAATGAGATGTCTGACTATCTAGATGAGCACGACATTCAAAAACAATCTGCAATTTCCTACACACCTTAGCAAAACGGAATTGCAAAAAGGAAGAATCAAACGCTTCTCAACTCAGCCAGATCAATGCTACATCAATCGCACTTACCTGCGAAATTCTGGACAGAAGCCATTTCCACAGCTTGTTGTGTACAAAACAGATCCAGCACTAAAGCTGTTAATAACAAGACTCCTTATCAAGTATGGCATGAAAACAAGCCTAGTGTTAGCCATTTAAAAATCTTTGATTGTATATGTTTTGTTCATGCTCCTAAATAGCTTAGGAAGAAGCTGGATCACACAACAAATAAATGCATTTTCATTTGCTATCCTGATGAACATAAAGATTATAAAGTTTATGATCCATCCACCAATGTAGCATTTTTTTCTAGGGATGTCATCTTCAAAGAAGATACATTCTATGACTTTCAACAACCATCGATAAATGATGTTGTGACATTTCATCCTATTTTAAGCAGCATGCAATCTTCCAATCATGATGTTTCTTCTACAAAACTTGCAGCTACAGCTACAGAAGCCGAGCAGCCGACAATACCTGTCAGGAGACCAAACCAAGCTAGATCGAGCAGATCTAGAAAACATCAAGAAGAAGCACCAACACAATCGGGTCAACTGATTGTCCGAAGATCCTCACAGACCCGAACAATTCTTGAGAGGTATACATCTCAATAACTATGGCAAATTAAGGACAAAATTCAACCAAAACTGATGGAACTGTTATCAATTATCCATCAGAACATCCAGAGAACTACCAACAGTCAGATCAAGCATGGATGAAGTTGATTACCAGTTTGCAAAAGTTAAGAATCAGAGAATCTCAACATAGCGTCAAAAAATACTCTAAAAGAGTACTTTTTTCATGATTTTTGGAGATCTCCTGGAAGATAGCTCTTGAAACTTGGACAATTACTAGATTTGACCTAGATGCATTTCTAAAAATCTCTGCGAGAGATTTTGATGGAGGAATCATGATTTTTTAGTGTGTGCGAGGGTTCCCATAAGCTGAATCTTCAGAACCCTCATCTTTGGACTTCATCAAAAGATCCAAAGACCTTAGCCGAAGCTATTTACTCTAAGGATGCTGTGAAGTGGCAAGAAGCTATGAAAACTGAGTACAACTCACTTTTGATGAACCAGACCTGGACACTAGTCAACTTCCCCACTCACAAGAGAGTTATCGACAACTAATCATTCAAGATCCAATCCATGTCCCAAATCTTTGGTTACAATAAGGAGCAAACCAACAATCCTGCCAATGTAGAAAAATCAGCATCTACATACAAAATGAGATGCAAACTCTAAGAAATATTGATCAAACATGAACCAAAACATAAAATATGTTTGCTGTCCGTACAATTACAGTACCGTACTGTATTTCACACGTTTGGAACCAAAAATAGCAATAAATGATCATTCTACACATAGAATTGCAAGATAACACCAAGATAGTGCACCAATGAGTAGTAGAACCCAAAGAGAACCATGTATAATGATGAAATGAGAGAGAGAAGAGAGAAGATGTGTCTCTCCACGAGTTACATCCTTTTATAGAGTTTTCAAACCCTATTTGGCCACTTGGCTTTCCCTCCAAAATGTAAACCCTACTATTTTTGGGTCTAGATCAATGTACCCAAAGTTCAAATTTGAATCTCTCTCAAAGTTGACTACCAACTTTCCCACACTTTTCAAAAGTATCATATCAGAGAGATTTTTGGCGCCCAAGCTTTGAAAATAGCAATGGCAAGGAGACCCAGATCTACAATCGATTTTGTGATTGTTTACAATGAGAAAGATGAAGCTGATAACTGGAAGCCAACAAAATATACGAAGAACTCATGGGTATTGCTGCATCCATCATCAAAGGGCAATTTTCGACAAAAGAAAAGAGCAAAAATGACTTACAAATCTTATTGGAAAGCAAAAAATTTGGAGTTTAAGACTATCCTGAGAGGTCAATCGATATCAGAAGTCTTAGTGCAACATGTATATATGCATTTAGAAATCAAAGTACATGACATCAATCCTCATGATTATCAAAAATGTAATTGTAAGTATATCAAAACATATGCACTCTACAACAATCATAGGTGATTTCCTTTATTGATGCTCTTCAGATTATGATGTAAATGCTTCAACATTGTTTTTTCTTTCAGATTTATATCCATCATGCATAAGTAAATGGGAGCCCGCACAATCACTTCCAAGAATATTAGACGTGATTCACTCTGATGTTGGAAAACTACAATATAGAGGAAGAAGTCCAAAGAAACTTGCAGATTGTGGTATCTATTTTTATGAATCTTTATATACGCCACAAACAGATGGAGGTTTTGGCAAGCTCAAAGCAATTCCATTGCCTAGTTTTCAAAGTGATGAGTGGCCTACTCCTGACAGCATTGTTTCTGAATCCTTGAGATGCAAGCTACTCATTGATATTAGAAATGCTATAAAGATAAGCACAGGCTCGAAAATTGTTCACCTAAGTTGGTTTATGTCATTGCATATATTTGTTGATTTTTTCTCGAGTGCTAGTGTTCGTAGGACACGAACTTTATTTGTTTGCAAGGATTTATCAGATGAGACTTTGTCAGATCTCATGGATCAAGGCTGGGATAGTAAGACAAATAATGACATAGAATGCAGGATTAAAAAGTCCTCAATGATCTTTCGTTACCATATCGAAAAGCAAATGCTCAGTCTCACATTTAGTTACCAGATATATAAGAAAATTGAAGGTAAATGGCTACCACTGGAGCAAGACTTTGAACTAAATGGTCACACAAACCGAATAGAGATAAGCATTATCTACAGTGAGGAATATTTGACTATGGTTGAGGTGGAAGAGCATTGGAAGCTTGATTTTATCAGAATAGAGCTCATGCTATTACAAACCAATCGACCAACATATTTCAAATTTATCATCAACGGAAGACTCATAAGTACTTTATGTTTATTGTCATTTCAAAATAGAACAAAATAATAGAAAATGTCATCATTTACAATTTCACATTCACTAATATTTGCCATGTCACAGATGCGAAAAAGACAAGAGCTGATAACGTGTTGCAAAGATCTACCTACAACAATCACCATTGTGGGAGAACAATAGTTTCAAATAAACTTTAGTAAAAATTTGTGTATACACTCTTTCATTCAATAAATGAAAGCCCAAGTTGGGCATCTATACATGTATTTTGTGCTCCCAAATTCATAAACTGGAGCAGCATTTGATATATCAATGTATATTTTTCTATGAAGTCTATACATGTATTTTTGTTCTATGCTATCTATATTTTTTCTGATCTTAATTTAGTATAACTACATCATCCTTTGCACCATCATCAATAACGGGAGGCTGAAGCCTTGCCCTAGCCAGTATACTCAGGATAATTTCTTGTCTAATTCTGTACACCTGGCTTGATGTGTACTCAGGAAGTGTAAACTACAAAATAGAACATTCATGTATTAGTAATGGCCAAAAACATCACCATAATAAAAAACTAATCATGATTCCAAAATAAAAATAAACAGAATTTATTACCTTAGAAATATCAACATCTTGTTGAAGGACGAACCACTCTAAAAACAACTTGGCATTGTATTATGTGTATCACCCACAGCTGAATGAATCATTTTGCTGGGGTGACTGCAAAATAATTTAGCACACAAGAAATCAATTATGAAACAGAATGAATTAGATTGAAAATATTTTATTAGAATACTGATTTCAAAATGTTATTAAGAAAGACAGAGTTTACCTCCAAACTGACGATCTGCCAATCCATGGAATGGGGAACATCTATAAGAATATATCTACTTAGATATGGAATGTACATATCTACATCCTTATGCGTATTTCTCGCCGAGTTCATCTTGACACAAAAACCTTTAATAATATTATTTATAGATCTCTTAACAGAGATCAGGTTTAAACTCCAGTGGTCACTACAAATAAGATTGAAATTTCTTTAGCTGCAATTTTGAGAACTATTTTTGTTGACAATGCCAATGTTAATGCATAAAACAGCAAGAAGCATTTAGTATATCTTACTTCGTATGATAAGGTATGAGCAGATACTTTGTTGCTGGTGTGAATCCACTAGTCAAACACTGCGTGTGGATCCAAATATAGCATAATATGAGCATTCTACACAAAAGATTGCAAGATATCACCAATATAGTGCACCAATGGATAGATGAACCCAAGAGAACTCATCTATAAGCATGAAATAAGATGAGAGAGAGAGAGAGAGAGAGAGAGAGAGAGAGAGAGAGAGAGAGAGAGAGAGAGAGAGAGAGAGAGAGAGAGAGAGAGAGAGAGAGAGAGAGAGATAAAGCTTCTCTTTCCACATGTGTACACCTATGTATAACAGATCCATGTCTTATTAATGATCTTGCTTTCCCTCCCAATAATGTGGACTAGATTCAATGTCTCCAACATTCAAATTTGAATCTACGAAACTCGACCTCCTACTATTTCTCTATTTGAACTAAAATAACTTTGAAATGACAATTTCTAAGTCTAATATGAAAATTGGACTCGATTGCCAAATAAACAAATAGGACCAAATTTGACTAAACTAGTTGAAAATCTCTCACACTCCCTCTTCAACTAATCTTAGCATTGACTTTGAGAATACTCCAAGTGAAGTCATGTGCTTCATAAACAAGTCTTTTCCCAATGCTTTTGTAAAGATATCATCTACATATTCCCTTTAAGAAACATGTTGAAGCTCCACCTCCTTTGCCATGACTCGCTCCCTCACAAAGTGATATGCCAACTCAATATGCTTGCTCCTAGCATGAAATATAGAATTTTTTGCCAACTTTTGGGCTGATAAGTTGCCACAAAAGATGATTGGGCTCTCTAAAAAATCCAGCAAGTGAAGATCCGTGATCATCCTCTTGATCCATAACAGCTCTTTTTTTGCAAAATGAGTAAGTGCTTTGTACTCAACCTCACTAGATGACAATGAGATAGTGGCTTATTTCTTTGACATCCATGATATAGCTCCATCACCTATGAAAATACAATGTGCACTTATGGATTTTATATCCACTTGATCTCTAGAAAAGTCCAAATCTGAAAATGCAAACAAGTTAGGTGATGATCTCTTATACAATATGCCAAAATCTCGAGTCCTCGTGATGTATCTCAAAAGTCTTTTCCCTAGCTTCCAATGCTCTTCACTAGGATCTTGCATAAATAGGCTTAATCTACCAACAAAATAGTTTAGATCTGGTCTTGTGATGGTTAGATAGATAAGTGAACCAACTAGCTTCTATAGAGAGTAATGTCTTTGAAGGATCTTTCATTATCTCTTATAGTTAGCTTTACATTTGACTCCATAGGTGTTTCACAAAACTTTGCATCTACCATATGAAATCTTTTTAGGATAGAATTAGCATACCAGCAAACCTATAATAAAGTGAATGATCATACTCACTCATAACAAACCTTTGAGAGATTAAAAATGTGTTAAGCTTGGCATACCGACTCCTTGGTGCTTGCTTAAGACCATATAAACTCTTTTGTAGAAGACACACATGATTTGGCTTCGTAGATATAATGTAGCTCTCAGGTTGCTCCTCGTACACTTCCTCCTCAAGATTACCATTCAAAAATGCATTTGCAATATCCAATTGCCATAGATTCCATCCATAAAGAGTAGCAAGAGAGATGATGACCCGAATGCTTACCATCTTTGCCACGGGTGCAAAGGTCTCATCATAATCAATACCATGTTCTTGTACATATCCCTTGGCCACCAACCTTGCCTTATGCTTATTGATAGATCCATCTTGATTAGTCTTCACTTTGAAGATCCATTTGCATCGAATATCTTTCTTGTCCTTAGGTAACTCCACCAATCTCCATGTTTCATTCTTCATAAGAGCTTGATACTCAAGATCCATTGCTTGGATCAACTCCTCTTTGTTCCTTGCTTCATCTACAAATGTAGGGTCATCAAAGGAGGTTAGAAAAACAAAGTTTGTTCCAGCAACCACTTGCTTAGCTTTCACATCATATGTGAGCCTTGAAGGTGTTTGTCTTTCCCTTGATGTTCTCCCTGGCTTTGACTTGATGAAGGTCCTTTATCATCACCATCTAAAGTAGGATCCATAGCATCAACATCAAGATTGTTAGATCCATCCACATCATCATCACTTGAAGACACTTTTGGTTCCCCTCATAAAAAATGGCATCTCTACCAATAATCACTTTATTAGTAGTAGGAATGTAAGCCTTGTAGGCTTTACTCACCTCACTATATCCAACAAATATACCTTTTCTTGAAGATTGATCTTCATTTGTCCTATCATCAAGAGTTATATTGACATAGCAAGTGCATCCAAAAGTTCTAAAAAACTTGACACTCGGCCTCCTCTAAAATAGCATCTCAAAAGGATGTCCTTCCATCCAATATAGCACTCGGCCACCTATTGCATAAAAGCTAGCACACAACAAAGCTTGATCCCAAAATGGTTATGAAAGATTAGCACCTAACCTCATGGCTTTGACACTTTCACATAAAGTTCTATTCTTCCTCTCGGCTACTCCATTTTGTTGTGGTATCCTTAGAGCTGTGTACTCCCTCTTGATCCCATGCTCATCACAAAAGGCCTTGAACTTGGCTGGATATACTCACCACCATTGTCACTCCTCAAACACTTTATTATTGTGAAAAATTGGTTCTCCCTTGCATTCTTGAACTTCATAAAAACACCATACACTTCATCTTTGCTCTTTAGTAAATAGACCACAAAATCTACTAAAATCATCAATGAAAGTTACATACATCTTGGCTCCACTATTGCTAATTGTAGTAAAATCCCATGAATACCCGAATGTACAACTTGAAAAGGGTTTGTAGATCTAGTATAAGGTAGTTTATGTGACTTTTACAAAGCACAAGACTCACAAACATGATGGATGCAAGTCAAGGAACTTGGAAGACCAATCACAACTTGCTTTTTAGCCATTACTTCCAATGATTTGTAGTTGAGATGCCCCATCCTCTTATGTCAAACCTCTTCAATAGATATTTTCTCACTTTCCACACATCCAACTTGGTTAGCAATAACACAAGTATCTAGTTTGAATAATTTCCCTTGCCTTTTACCTTTTGCAATCAAGACATCCTTCCTTTTGATCATACAAGCATCTCCTTCAAACTCCAGTTCAAGACCTTTACTTAGCAAATGACTCACACTAAGTAGGTTCTTAGTAATAGATGGAATGAGAAAAACATCTTTCAAATGAACATTCAAAAGGCCACATGACATGACACGACACGAGATCAGTCGTGCTCCACAAACAGCCAAGAAGATCAGCCAAGTACCATGGGATACAAATATCTAATCTGATATCATGACATCATCAGAAGTATTCTAGATCGTGGCTAATATGCCACTCTTGTAATTCGCGATTAGTTGTAGATGTTTAATTTTTCTAA
This sequence comes from Diphasiastrum complanatum, assembly GCA_029204225.1. Lineage (NCBI taxonomy): Eukaryota > Viridiplantae > Streptophyta > Lycopodiopsida > Lycopodiales > Lycopodiaceae > Diphasiastrum > Diphasiastrum complanatum. Next base: position 75,600,880 of record CM055095.1, on the reverse strand, counting down.
TTTGTAAGTTACAAGACGCGACACAGAATTGTTCGCGAACTATATACTTTCTGGTTGATGCATATGCTAGTAAAGCAATAAGCAAGAAGACACAAAATATATTCAAAATATAGTCCGCTTGTGAGCAAGACAATTTTGAGAGGATCAGTAAATCCAAAGGTCCGCTTGTAAGCGAGACAAGATTCGTGAGAGAACTGTATTTCTCTCACGCCAATGCACTACGTGGATCTATCATGCAGTGTTGCTAAAATTCAAGAGGATCAATAGGTAATATTGTAGTTTTTATGCACATGTTATTCTATACATTGTATGATCTCGAATGAATTTTTGTTTGATATTATTCGTGTGTCTGATTTACTTGTTCATTCTATTTCGCACTTTGATTTGATTTCGTTGAATGCTATATTAATCTGTTAACGTAGATCACCAATGTCTGTCTACTCTCTGAAGGATCGTAGGAATGATATAGTTGACAGTGACCAACAATCTTATTTGAATTCCTGACGAACTGATTTCGTTCGTGAATGATTTCGCTTTGTGTTTAGCTTTGCTTTGCTTCACGATCACTTGGCTATAAGTGTAAATCAATTTTAGAGGCTCACTTAGGTTTCGTTTCATTTCGTCCTTTTTCGTTTCGTCTCGTCTCGTCTCGTTACAGAGCTTGATTGATCTTGTCACGAATTCTTTCGCTTCATTTAGTTTCATTTAGCGATCTGTATGCTTCCAGCATGAATCAATGTCATAGCTCGTTTAAGTTTCACTTCACTTCGCTTCGTTTCATTTTCGTTTAGAATTCGTTTGGTTGTGTTACAGAGCCTACTTGATCCAACACGAATTATTCTCAAACAGAAATAATTCGACTTTTGAAAAAGTTTCGCAAATCGTTTGAGATTCTTTTTATCAGTTTGTCACTAGAGTTTTGGCTAGAATTTTGCATTTTCTAAGTGTGTTTTTCGCATCACAAGAAACCATTAAGAATAACTTGAACAAGCTCTCCTTCCTTAATGCTCTCATCAATGCAAGCTAACTCATCACTTAAGCCTTCATTCTCAAAATAAGTATTAGGAGACTCTTATTTCTTTTGTATGATTTGAAAGATTTTTCTTAGAGTCAACACTCTCAGAAGTAGACTTGGATTCATAAAGCTTCAAAGCTTCCCAAGTCTCTCGAGATGATTTGGACTTACCAATCTCCTTGAGTAGCTCATTGGTAACATTCATCTTGATCATGTGTAGAGATTTCTTAGCCGAGTCTCTTTTCATACCTCAATTGCTCTTGTTGAACCAAGGGTCTCTCCTCCAACCCTACAACAATATCCATCAGCTCATGCATTTCAATAAGTGATTCCATCCTCACCTTCCATGTAGAGTAGTTAGATGCGGTAAGTTTGTCATTGTCTTCCAACATGAATCCACTCATTGTAGCCATGTTGCAATGACCTGATCTTTCTATTTAAACATGTTCCAATGCAAAAAATCACTCTTTTGAAATACATAAATCACAAAGACATGGAACCTCTCAATTCTCTTCTTCCACTTATATCTAGCAAATCAACACATAGAATGTAGAAATCTTGATCAGCCTATGATCTACCAACAATCTAATGAATCTTGCCACTTTCTAAGATTAAAACACACTCCATTGAAGTCCAGAAACTTCACAAAATAGAGATCCAATCAAAATTAGGATTTTGACAAAATCACAAAAAATTGAATATTCTACATGCAATTGCCTAAACCTTGATATAGAATCTTGTAGCCTCAATTGAAGCTTTCCTGACGCATCAAAACTTGGCCAATTCTATTAAACCAAGTGCAAAATCAGAATTCATCAAGTTCATAAACCTAAATTGAGTTTTGACCTACAAAAGATCAATTCTACACATGCAAATTTCTTGATTTTTTGAGTATAAGCTATTCTAGCATGCTCTAGGGATAGAAAATCTTCCAAATCCTTGATAGATGTGACTGATCCTTTCATAACCTGAAACACAAGCTCTGATACCATGTGAAGAAATATGAATCACTAAGATCCAAATTCATCCTCTTGATCTTTGGTATGAAAGTCAACACAATCTACACATTTGCATTATAGAAAAATCAACATCTACTTAATGAAAGAGATAAAAAAATCAATAAGAACTTGATCAAACATCAAACATAAGATGAAATGAAATTTTTGTCCATACAAAAATAGTAAGATACTATAGTCCACACGTGTGGATCCGAAGATAGCATAATATGAGCATTCTACACACAAGATTGCAAGATATCACCAATATAGTACACCAATGGATAGATAAACCCAAGCGAACTCACGTATAAGCATGAAATGAGATGTGAGAGAGAGAGAGAGAGAGAGAGAGAGAGAGAGAGAGAGAGAGAGAGAGAGAGAGAGAGAGAGAGAGAGAGAGAGAGAGAGAGAGATCTTTTCTTCCTATGTGTGTATAGCTATATATAACATATCCATGTCTCATTAATGATCTTGGTTTCTCTCCATATCAAAAGTCCTACCAATTATGTGGACTAGATTCAATGTCTCCAACATTCAAATTTGAATCTACCAAATTCGACCTCTTACTATTTCTCTCACTTTCTAAGAGTGGTAATTCAAATACATTTGAACTAAAATAAATTTGAAATGACAATCTCTAAGTCTAATATGAAAATTGGCCTCAATTGCCAAATAAACAAATATGACCAAATTTGACTAAACTAGTTGAAATCTCTCACACAAACTAGCTCTCAAAACCTTGGTTTTTCAAGCAATGTTTCACATCAAGCTTGAAACATTCAATCAATCCACCATCCTCAGGTGATTTGAAATCTCAAAAAATGTGATTTTTCTCTCACTAAGATGTCTGCTTCAAAGAGCTAAGTCCACTTGGTAAGATCTTGATCACAAAGGAGAGATCAACCTCTCCATCAATGCCAATCAACTTGAGTTACTAGATCTTGTCTTTCACAAATGAAGGAACCCCAAGAAAATTTGGATAACACACTACACATGAGTTTCACACACCTCTATGACTCTATTTCGAGCCAAAAAAAAACACTCAAAACTATGAGTAGGAGTGAAATAATTTGACTAGGATCTCAAAATTTCATCTAGAACTCTCAAAACCTAGATTGACAATGCCACCTTGAGTTTTTTTTATGCAACCACCAAGACTTGGTGCTCTTTGGTAAAAGTCACCAGGTTGGGTGCCTGACCTACTTCCAAAAAAATGCCAATAATCGGATCTATAGTGAACCAAATCTACACTCAAATAGCTCTCCCAAGTATATACTTGCACAATTTAAATCAACACATAGAACACAATAAATCCTTAAAGTGGGAGCATCCCACAAGTGTTCTCCACATGAGATCTGAGCACAATAGTCCGTACTATACTTTTTAGATCCAAATCATCATGATTTTGGCCCTCACACTCTTCTCAAAAATTAGCTTGATAATTATGCTAGTTTTCTCCAAAACTTAAGTAGCTAAGAATAGCTTCTCAAGTAGATCTTTTGGCATGAGCTTGATGAGATTTGATAGGAATTTGATGCAAACTCATTATATCTTTATTTAGTCTTACTGAGAGAGGGAGAGGTCCAAGACTAGAAGTCCTTATCAAGGCTAGAAGTCTATCTTGGGTTGATTAAATCAAGTGAAGTCCTTTGTGAACTTCTAGAATCAAATCCATTCAATTTTCTTGAGTAATTCTTTGTAGAATCCTTCAAGATAGTTCTTTTGAATCAAGATCACTTAGATATTGGTAATTGTGTCTTTGTGAACATCAAGTGAGTTGCAAGTGAGGAAAATTCTGAAAAAGAACATAGGGACACCTCAAGAACTCCAAGGAGGTGTTCAAGAGCAAGAGCAGAGCCATCAAGGCTCACATATGTTGGAAAAGGTGATCAAAGGGAAGGCACTCAACCTTTCACTTCTTACACTCTTTTTACTTCAATGCTTGATGAACCAACTTGTTATAAAGATGTTATTAAGTCACAAAGTTGGATAGATGTCATGCAAGTGAAGTATCATGCTCTCATTGAGAATCATACTTGGGATCTTGTTGATCTTCCTCAAGGAAAAAAGCCACTTGATTGCAAGTGGATGTATAGATTGAAGTATAATCATGATGGATCAACAAGTAAGTATAAGGCAAGGCTTGTGGAAAAAGGTTTCTTGCAAACAAAAGACATAGACTATGATGAAACATTTGCTCATGTGGCTAAGCTAGTAACTATAAGATTGAACATATCTCTTGCAACTACTTTCAATTGGGTTCTTTATCAACTTGATGTGACTAACTCCTTCCTCAATGGCTACTTGGAGGAAGAGATCTACATGAGACAACCCAAGGACTTCATCAAGACAGAATTTGAAGACAAGGTGTGTTTTTTACAAAGGAGTCTCTATGGACTCAAGCAAGCACCTAGAGCTTGGTACTCTAGGCTCAACATCTTTCTAAACTCTATCAAGTTAGTTATAAGCTCTTATGATCCTTCCTTGTATATAAAATTTGATGATGGCAAGATCATTGTACTTGTTTTATATGAAGATGACATTATTTTTAGTGGGAATGATCTTGATGGCATAAGAGAAGTAAAAGTTGCTTTGGCAAAAGAGTTTAAAATGGTTGATCTCCAAAGTTTCTTTGGTCTCAAGTTCGAGCCTCCCCTTGGAAACCAAGAAGCATTTGTCAATCCTATGTTAAGATTAAATTTTGGATAAGCCTCATTAAGCAACTTGAACAAATAGTATTGACTTTTGCAATGCAATAGAACTATAAGAAGTACGCTTTTTTATGCTGGATAATATTGAAGTTTGGATATAACCCACTTGTTTTCTTCCTCATACCTTGTTAAAACGGCTGCTGTTATCACTCTCTTACTTCTCAGCCCGTGTTTTTACAGATATTTCTTAGATCTTTTGTAGTAAAGAGACGTGTATCCGAATTTTGAATTCTGTTCTAGGGCATTGAATCTAAAACAGACTCCTTTATTCAATAGAAACATCTGGGTTTAGGAGTGATATAAGACAACATAATCCAGGAATGAGACGTTTGTGATTCACTCTCCCCTGTTACAGATCCTGTTACGGAATAAAGGTGGATATGTACTATGCATAGAATATCTGAGATTCACTTCGCTTCTGATCACTGGGCCTTGTAAATTAATTTCGAACATAATGAGCACAGGAGCACTGGAAATCGTAGAGCAGCACTAGGTTGCTGACTTGCTGTATCCGATTTCTCATAAAACACATATAGAGCCTTGAGATCGCGCTCTTTCTCAAGACTTAATTGACGAAAATACATCCTTTTCTGATCAGAAGTCAGAGACTCAGAAAGAGTTTGGCTGCGAGAGTAACCGTCTAACTCTCTCCTTCAAGAATGAAGTACCCAGTGCGTAGAGTTGTACCTCTTACGTATCTGTGTAATAATTCAAGGCTCTCTGTGACAATAACTGTCTGAAATCTGCGAGTGCTGCTCAACGGCCATGTCAATAAAGGTGTCGAATAATCAAGTCTATTAGACAGTCTGAAATTGCTAACAAGATCGATTCTATTTGACGTCCTGATTCGTGCCAGTGTCAAAGTTGGTTGTACCTGAGTAGTAGTAAGGCTTCAATGGCCTCCGTGCAATGTGATGTGTAGGATTTGGTACAATTTGAGGGAGGGTGAGTAGCCTGCATTGTGATGCCAAAGACAAGGTACAAGGTCTTTGCACCAATTAGTGTTGAATCCATCATGTCGGAAAACTTTACTAAAACCCAACACAAATTAGCGTATTAAATTGTTTCCTAATAGGCTTATCAGGCCTTTATCCGCTCAATACGATTCTTCTGCAATCCATTAAACAAGTCTTTCTGCGGGCTATGTCCGAAGTTTAGACAGTGGAAGCAGCAGTCCTTCAGTTCGTATAAGTACAGCATGCATGCAACGATCTCCCAGAAGCCGGCAGTAGTGGGAGCTTTTGAACCACGTCCATCAGACCTGCGACAGATTGGAAGTATATATATATCAGCACCTCATGCGTTCCTGTGAGTTTGGAAACGGTTTCCTTAGCCTGATTCATTTGCATGAGAAGAACCATCTGTCGCAGCGATCTGTCTGTCAGTAGGACATCTTAGCCTTTTGAATATGCAAACAGAAGATCCAATTGGCAGCCGTAATATTTATGTAGCAGTACCTACCCTATGCATGGTACCTGGCCTATGCATGTAAACATCAACTCTTGGAGTTCGGGAATAGCACACCTACTTTTGATCTTTACCGTGAGGGCAAAAACAACAAACAACCTTTCTTTTGGCCCTGCCAGTAGTCCTTTTCAATCGTAAGAACATTGACATGTGTTTGTTTTTATTTTTTGGCATTCATTTGGCGTCAAATGGGGTTGGCTAGTTGCTTAGCTTGGCATTCAATGTTCAAGCCTCCCTCGGAAACCAACATACATTTTTTGGCATTGCTTGCAAACAGGCAATACTAAGTTGGCCAATGAATTTCATGCAAAAGTTAACATTGAAGTCAATGTATTAAATCGTAAATGCATGTGGGCAAAGTGATTTTTGTCATATTGCTAAGCACTTTATTGCAAGAACTTGGTCCTTTAGCTACAGGTGCACCCTTATAAACAAGTCGTAAATATCAAAAAAATCGTGTCCCCCTCTTTTTCTACAAATGCATGTTAGATGCACCTTTATATGTCATAAATAGCAAAAAGTTGTGTCATCTCTTTTTATGCATGCATCTCTGACCTACATGATCCACCAACATCATCACCAACAACAATAATCAAATAAATATTTATATTTTCATTCACAAAATCATTTCATATATGGTTTTGCTAATTACCTTGCATCCAATTTTAAACAATCACATTTTTAATTCAAGAAACTTGTTGCAATGCCTTTGTGATATACCATAATCTTGTTTTTGAATAAATCTCATTCAATTTTATTGTAAAACTCATTTAATGAGCACGCCACATGTTTAAATAAGTTTCAAAATCCATTTCCTCCTTTTTTGTTGATAACCATACTAAATATTTTGTATCGATAAATTACGTGTGTTTGGTCAATCCTTATCTTTGTGCGAGATTGCACAAAGGCCTTGCCATTTTTGTGGTGTTTTATGATTTGTAGATTTTTGACATGAGAAATGACCAATAAGAATGGATGAAAATTATTTATTCATTTTCTAGCTTTACGAAATAATAATAATAATTTTCATATTTTGAGTAATAAACATGTCACAATATCAGAATCAATAGTCACAAAATTATACATAATTTTAAAAATAGTAGATTCGCAATATAGTAATCAGTTTTCAAAAGGAACGACAAATTTTATTCTTAAGTATTTGTAGTTTTAAAACTTAATATAAAAATTTCAAAATTAATGTTCACAAAAGTGATAGTAAATTTCATGATGTAATATTTATGATTTCGTGATGCACAATCACAATTGCAGAAAATGAATATCACAATTTACTGTGTCCGAATTGATAGAAGTAGTGATAAATTTTACAGTTCTCAATTTCACGATTAAATTCACAAAAATAGTCACAATTTGTGCAACTAAATACTCACAATATCACAATATGTATTAAACGCGCATTTTTGTGCGTTTGGGACACAAAAGTGCGCATAAAATCCTTGGTCACTTGACGTCATCAAATGATTGAAATTTCACTCTTTCAAATGTATGTGGAACTAGACTTGACTCTTTATTGTGTTATTGGAAGACTTACTTTTTTTTTTCTCTCAATTGATGGCAATTTGCCCCCAAAAAACTTCAATTTTTAGCACTTTTCAGCACTTCACATTGGTAACTTTAGGTGCACATATATATATCTCTATAGGACTCCAAATTTAATTTTTTTCTTATAGACATGTTTCCATGGTCATAAAGGATTTTTGAAAGTACACATCCAAAGAAAGAATTGTAAAAAACACCTCCAAAAGAGCTGAAATTTTCTAGCACCTTTCAATAATTTTCAATACTTTTCAGGACTTGACATGGGTAACTTTAGATGCACATATCTATCTCTACATAATTCCAAATTTATAATCCCAAAAAATATTGAAGTTTTATTAATACTCCCACATGTTTGACACATCATATCTTATATATAAGTTGCTCAAAATGAAGATCTCAAAAGTATGATTGGTAAATTTATATATGAAGAGCACACATGTGAAAGGATTTGAAGTGATTCATTATAGTTTATGAGATATGATTTTTTGAATAAGTGCTTGAAATGCACACTTTTGTGTACATTTTGTGACAACTCTAGTGTTAACATTTTGTGACAAGTCTAGTGTTAACTAACTGATATGAATAAATAGTAAACTTAAATAACGCAAAGACATTTAAAAATCATCAAATTCAAGAAATAACCATCCTTAGTAAAAACATTGATCATTTTATCTAAAAGATAAAAGTATTTACATAAGAAATCGTGATAAATATTTGTACACTGGAGTAAACAAATTTCGACCAAATCATTTGGGTCAGGACTAGCAGCCTCCCAAAATTTGAATCTACTTGAGCAGTAGACCGGTCATGTGTAATGACATCCACTATAACATTATAAGATTGTTCAACCACCTCTTCTAGATCACCTTCATCACCTGCAAGGCCACTAGCAGGCGGTTGGGGCTCTTTGCAAATTGGAGCAATATTATCTTATGAGGGGCCTAATTTACCCACTTCTTGAAACTCGTCTGGCAAAACATAAATTCCTACTAATCTCATTTTAATAAATCTTACTAAACTCTCATCTAGTTCTACTACCACCACATGTCTGCCCTTTTGGACAGTACATGCACTGGTTGTCCTCTACCACTAAATAAATCCAAAATCCATTCAGCTGGATGAGAAAACATGTCAATTAATTTATTTACAAGGTGTTGTTGCTTTTGGTATGGAGAAGCCACTGAACCAGTCATGGGATTCTTCAACTTTTTTGTCATTGCTGAAAATTCAAAATGATTGCCAAAATCAATACTTCCTGCAATGTTGTAATGCAAAAGTGTTGTAATGCAGCATTGACCTCTTGTCGTCGATTGAAAAATAGCCGATAGAGAGATATTCAATCTCATTACAAAGGCGAGCACCACCATAATTTCTTACATTTGGCTTGAACCTACAATTATTACGAAAAAATGATTAGAAATTGGTCAATTAAGTTGATAGAAAAATGTTCAGAGCAGAGGAATAACTTATAAATGTGTTCAAACAAAATTAAAGTAGTTACTCCAAATTGCATTCTCAATTTCTACATTGCAAACTTCGAGAAGTGCTTCGTGCACACCAACTTGTTGCCAACTGGAGTGGAATCCCACTATCCGTTGTGGTGACCTCTAGAAAACCAACAACAGTCTCCTTCATCTCAGTATATTTAAAAGGACGATCATCATTCAACGAGCCTGCCCACCAATTTAAAACCGTAAAGAATGTCTGTGATGCAAATAGTGTACCATCTTCTTTTCACAAACCTCTTGCATCGCCTTGTTCAATTGTATAAGAACAAGGGGGGTCATCAATAGACTTCAAGACAAATGTCACCTTTGGATCATCGTCAATGTCTGAGTCCCCAGCCTGATGACTCTCCCTTGCCTCCTCTCAGCTTTTTGCCCTTTGAAGGTGGGTCCTAAATTGCTTAGGAGCTGCCCACTCTTATTATTTTCAAAACTCTGTGAAAAATAAAAAAATTGCATATATTAAAATGCACCTATGCTTAGCATGAATAAATTTATTTTACCAAATTTTGATATTTTGTTTCTTTAAATTTAAATTTCAAGTGTAGGCCCTTGTAGAAAAAAAATTTAACAAATGGGAAAATCTTGAAATAAAGGGCCAGCTAGCTCAAGGAGCATCAAAATCTAAAAAGAAGGTTGTAGCCACCACTCATACATTAAAACCCATTCCAACAGAGATGGATATTTTGGAGTGAAAAAATATACAAGGAATAAATTCTTCCAAGCTGATAATCAGTGTGCTCTCGAGTGTTACTGATGGTCAGCTCTCCCTTGCTGAAATAAAAAAAGAATTTCAGAGGTAAAATTCTTCTTATGTTTTTTTTTTAAAATCTTTCTGTATATTAATTGCAATTTTTTTAATTTTTTTATGATATTGTTCACTAATTTGTTTTTGTAATATAGGCATAAACTATTCATAAAAGTTCAAGAAGCCCTTGTAACAGGGCTGAATTGTCAAGATTTTGAGAAGTGCCAAAGGCTTTATCCTCTGAGCAGTAAAAATGAAGCCCTCACTCCATTTTTTATATGATTTAGAAATATGGTATTCACTTCACTCATGTTCATAATTATTTATTATGTACATCCTATGCTAAGCATAGTTGTATTCTCTAGATCTCATGCTTAGCATAGAAATTTATTAATTATTTATTATGTACATCATATGCTAAGCATAGTTGCATTCTTTATCTTGTGCTTAAATTTTGTACATTCTATGCTAAGCATAGTTGCATTTTCTATCTCATGGTAAAGAAAAGAAAAAAATAAAAAAAGTCCTTCCAAAGCTGTTTAAAAGACATATTCTAAAAGCGAATGAAAATCTATTTTTGGCAGGAAAAAAGAGCGAGAAAACATATCAGATCTAATAACTTTTTGTTCAGATTGAAGTAAGCTTCGTAGAGCCTTCTAAAGTTCCATCTCACTAAGAAAAGGACACAGAAATCTCTGCGAGAGTTAGTTCCCAGCCATTCTGCCAAAATAGCCAAAAAGAAATAGACAAAATAATCCAAAAATTCTTAAAAATTTTAAAAATACATCTAAGTAACCTTCGTAGAGCCTTTTGAAAGTCCATCTCACTGAGATAGAGACACAAAAATCTCTATGAGAGTTACCTTACAGATTAAAACCCTTTGCGAAAATTTCCAAGATCTAGAATAGCAAAATCAAAGACAGAACCCTCACAAACATCAATTTTTTTGATTTTTTGTGGCAACTAAGCTTCGTAGAGAATTCTGAAGCTCCATCTAGTTGAGATAGTAACACAGAAAAATCTAAGAGAGTTAGTTTGAATTATTGAGTGATCTGTGAGCCAAAAAGTGGTCCTGAACCCTCGCAAACATGAATAACTCTTGCATCACTGGGAAAGAACCTTCGCAGCATGATCCATTGAGCTCGAAATGTCATTTTTAATCTTTGACCAAGTTTGCGAAAGTTCATATGAAGTTTTGATGAAGTTGTGAGGGAAAATATAAGGGAAGCTCCCTAAGATCCTATACATAGATTCACCTAGAATAGAGTCCTAAGCATGGACCAACTATTCATAGAATTGCTATTGATAACTCTACACATCCAGTATGACGTGGCATAACTAACAGCTTGATTTACTGGAGTACCGTGTATCCAAGACTAGGAGTATACTGAATCCTACTTACTGACTATGGACATAACATTCTTCCTAGCTCCTCAAATATAACACTAGAGTAGAGAGATTCAAAACACTGATTCGAATTCTTACAAAAATAATAGATCAAAAATTAATCATCTCACTTAAGAATCATTAAAATTCCTTATAATCCTCTGACAATAATTAAGTATCTATTTATGATTCGTCAACCATAAATATTTAGATTCATATGATTTGTCAATCATAATTTCCTGAAATCCAAACCATACTTAATCATTTATGGAATACTGGAGTATATGTCTAACATAACTCAAGAAAAGTAAGAGTCATTCCAAAAGTCTTTCTATTAAGAAAATACTGGATTTAGGAATACTTTCAAAACATGATTCTTTAACCGAAGTGTAAGATTCAAAGTCTATAAACAATTGGTAATTAAAAACTGAACGCATACCAAAATGACAATCATCTTCAACTACAAAAACTTTAGATTACAATCCAGAATCAAATCTAGATACCCAAAGTCCTGCTGAATATCAATTCAGTAATTATTCTTGGATTCATTATGATTCATTATCCAATTGAGCTCTCTGGGATACAATCACTAATGAGCTGAATCCCTTAACTAAAGAATACTGTATCCCAAGAATATTGTATATCCAATGCACACAATTTTAACTGATGAATCCAAATGATTCACTTAATCATGCGTCTTACAAGCAATATAGTACAAAAACCATCAATTCCACATCACACTGATCGTTTTACCAATTAACTTCATCCTAGAGTAATCAACTACTCAAGTTAATTGCCAATGATTCAGAAATCTCAAATGTATAAATGAAGAATTCAATTATACTACTATGACACCACATTTAGATCCTTACCCAAATCATTTATAAGTTAATCCATAAATCTTCCATACAAAGATTTGTTAACTCTGCAAGTATCTATCAAAACAATACTTGATTATATGTTCATGTTCACCGACTAGGTTAAGTGCACCAGGTAACCTTAGTAACTAGGATTACATAGTAGATTCATACAAGATTAATCGTGCACATATGAGAATAATCTCACTATGACCCAGTACATATATACATTCTTACCTGGCAGATTCCTCCAGAACCCACATATGTTACTCACATATCTCACTAAGATCTTGTAACTCAGCTACAAAAGATTTTCTATTTCTCATGAGTAAATAACATATCCGGGGGCTTCTAACAATTCAAGGCATGACAATGCTAGTGACTATTGTGTACATCATTGTGAATGCCCTGTGGTGGTTTTCCAAGAGAACAAACATGGTGATTCCGTGATCTAGCTTGAGGCATCTTTGTTGTCCATTGTCTGAGGTGCATATGTCAGAACAAATCTCAAACTTGAGGTAACATGATGCAACAAACATCACTCCAACATGTTGGTGTCATGCAAAATTGGACTGTATCTATTGATATCAACAATTTACTCCACTTGCAATGGTCTAGGTTATCTAGTTCTTGTTGGCGTTAGCATGCTTCGGTCTGCTGGAAAATGTCAATGTACTATATGATTCTAGCATGTTGATTGTTTGATAGTGGTCATACAGACCTTTGAACATATTAGACATTTGTACATGACACGAGTTCGTATGAAATGTATGCACAGTCATGGTCTTTATAAATGACATGTTATAAATTTCATCTTTGGTTAATATTCTCTTCTACCATGGCTTAAATGATGACATTTGGCGTATATTGCAACTCATGTGGATAGTATGGTCCATTTTTTACTAAAACATTTTCATGGTAATTTGGCAGTCTCAAGTTCAAGCCCACCTTAAAAACCAAGGTGCATAACACCCAATATTAATTAGGCCATCCAACGGGATTGGCTCAATCGATTAGTTTGGTATCCCAAGTTCCTTTGGTCCCTAAGTTCAAGCCCCCCTTGGAACCCAAGATACATAACACCTAATTATATGATTGCTTGTTATCATTTCTTACTCTTTATTTGTTACTAGCAAAATCATTACATCTTGTTTGTTATGTATATCCTATCAAAGTTATGATTCAAACCATTAATTATATATATTAGATATCTCTACAATTATCAAGTTTTGATTGATCACAGATTCTTCTGTGTTGCTATAATAGTTGCACTGCGATTCAAAATCACGGTCCGAATCGCGACTCGAAATGTTTCTAGAATCGTTTTTTTTCTTGGGCAACATGGGTATCAGATGAAAGCTTTAAGAGCATTATTACTTTGTCGAATATTTCACAGAATGGTCCAGTTCAGGTGCATTAATCCATGTTGGGTTCTATCAAGGATAAAAATTCAAAACTAACCTCTAGCCTGTTCGTTACGATCATGGATGGTCCCAATCGGACAAAGACAGAACTGTAGAGCAATTGTACCTCACTTTTTGCTTTGGGGGGCGCTGCCAACAGATCCCCCACCACCAGGGGGGGCCTAGGTGGCTGTCGCCGGCCCCCCCTGAACCCCCCCGACGACAGTTGTAGGCGCTGCCCCCCCCCCTGCTACTCCCAGTAGATAAAAATGGGGTCCAAATGTGTGCCGAGAAGGGCCAATACTTATGCCCCCAATTGAGCATTGCACTCACATCTCCAATAAAATGATTGCAAAAGTGATCATCATCCATAGAGGTTGATAGTTTTTGTTGTAGCATTAACAATTACTGAGAACCAGAGCAAATAACAACCAAATAGCTACTGAGTTTTATTTGTTTGTGCCCTATCTACTACACTTCTGGGAGGCAAAACGTTGGTTTGAGCATTGCTCCCCTAAAAAAAATTTCAACCATAAGCTATTTTTTCAATAAAATAAATAAATAAATAAATTTTTTTTTTTTGCACGATTCGCTGTTAGAATCGCGATCCCAGGGAATCGCGATTCTAGCGAATTGAGATTCGCTGCAACTATGGTTGCTATGTACTCAATAGTGGAGTCAGGACATTTCTTTGACGTTGCCTAAGCATGGTGAACTCATGGGGCTATATTCAGCTTTGTCATGGTGTGCTTCAATATTTGATCACCATATTTCTGCAATCCACAAATGCTCTGACAGGTGTCTTGTCAACATTCAGGTTGAGCACCATACTTCGATTTTGAAGGATATTATCTTCATCCAAGCCTGTAGCACATCTGTCATCATGCTCCTTCATGTAGGATTCTAACATGCTTCTTCACACGGCATCTTAAATAAACAGTCAAGTAGGAGGAAAAGCCCTAGAAGGGAATTGCATCTTTTATGCAATAGCTCACAAAGTCATCAGAAGATGACAGCAGATGACTAAACTTCTGGAATATGCAAGCCCTGCATCATCTGGTGATCCTCATCAGACTTTCCTGAACAACCACTGACAGCATATCTATCATGAAAATTGATAAATTTCAAAACATAACACACTAACTAATGTGCCGCCCATGTGGACAATTCATAGAAGCCACGGTTCCTAGAACCGTTGGTTCTGGGACCTGTGGCAGGAACCGTACCACGGTTCCTTGAACCATGGTACGGTTCATCTTAAAATCAATTAATCAATTCATTAATTATTTATTTTGATTTTCCCCCCAAAACCCCTCATAGCTCGTTTTGGGGGTGGGAAAAAAAAGGATTAATTAATTATTTATTTAATTATTTCACGGTTCATACGCTTCTGCCCAAAAAAAGATTGTGAACCGTACGGTTCACAGTACAGTTCTGAGAACCGTACTGAACCGTTAACGGTTCAATGATTCTATGGGACAATTGCGATATGGTCTTTAACATGCATCAACTTGGGTGAAGATTAAAAACTTTTCTTGGGCAATAATTTGCTTTTGAAGTTGGTGCTAGGCTGCACAACCTTTTTATCCAATGCCACACCTCACACTGTTGAATAATGCTGGACAAAATCCTCCATAACCCCAGAAAGGGGATGGAATAACAACTCGTATTCCTATCCTAAATCATACCATCATGACAAGCTACAAGACATTCTGGGTAATGAGTGGATTTGATTCAAAAAATGTAAAATAATAGATGTGAAATGACAACCGATGGTAGTGACTTCACAGCGTGCCAGGTAAGGATTGCCAAGAACTTAATTCAAGCGACTTTTACAAGAAGATGAGCAATACACATAAAGAAGAACTACACAATGAAAAAATAAGATAAAGATAAACCTCAGTTATCAACATCATTAAGGCCTAGTGTTAACCAAAACACAATTTCTGAGAAAAACAGGACTTCACAAGTGCAACATTGATTTGTGAGCCAGCACTTATGCCCTCATCTTCAACCAGAGGTGCTCCACAAGCCTCATTCCTAAACGACCAGCTCTCCACCATGTAAATATCTTGACTGGCAAAGGGTACAAGCACACATTCTAGTACTACCAAAATAATATCCACAATGATTTTAAGGAGCTAGCACTTATCAAAGACTTGATATGGTAATTAATGGCAAGTGCTCAGGACTGAAAGCCCAGACAAGAATTTCCTCAGAAGCTGCCATTCTCAATGATGTATGTATGTTACAATTTGTCTTAACATTGTACAACATCATCCCCGACTGTGTTTTCTACAAGCTCGATTGGATCAGAACTCACCCTCCAAGCTTTAAAATCCTCCCAAGGAAAGTACCTATACAAAGCTGTAGCAGACATGCTCAAGCATGCTGTTATGGCTAGACCACCTATTGTCAAACGAAGCCTTCTCTGTCGCTCACGTCTCCGCCTCCGTGCGATTTCTGGCAATGCAAAAACAAAATCAGCTCAAAAACCAACGCAGAGGTTATTGTTTGTGAAATTTGCAGGTATGAAAAAACTCAAAGCTCCAACTCTTCTTGCAAGTCCCTTTACTTTCCCAACGAGCTAACAACTGATTGTAAGACCAATCGCACTGGGAGAAACAGTGAAAACAATTTGAGGACTACATCATCAAAGGACAAACCTAATATTAAAAATCTGATTATCTACCAAAATTAATCCAGATGTGTGTTTAAGGCAGTGATATGACAACACAATAAAGCTGATTTTAAAAGTTAACATTTTCACTGATAAATGCCATTTGCTCCAATCGATCACCTATCATCAACAGTGATACTGGCCCAGTTCTTGAAACAAATTTCTGATAGAATAAGAATGTTGCGAGAAGCCGAACCCTAAGACTCTTCCTTGCTATGAAACTCTTAGGTAGAGTCATCAGAACCAAGACCAGAACAAAAAGTAAGACATTGTGACAATGCTTAACCACAAAACTGATGAATTGATAAGCTAAAGCTCTAGCCATGCAGCAATCCAGTGGCTAATCCCAAAAAATATACAGCAACCCAACTAAAGGTGGCATGAGTTAATGTAATAGGATGAAACAATTTGCAGCTTGAGCATCTAGGTTTTAGGTGCTTCATTAGAAAAAAATCAAAATAACTTTCATCCTTTAACCACACTGACAGCCAGGGTTGATGAAGAAAGGAAGGCACAAACTCACAACTGCCCACATGAAAACTTGACATTTTGCCCATATGTTAGAGAAAAAGGACCATACAAAGACAACCAATTAATAGTCTCATGAAAATGAATACTCCGAAACAAGCAGAAGCTCAAAAACCTATAGTAAGTACCAATCTCAAAATTTCCAAGCAATACAAAGACCAACGAATGGCAACTCTCAATGACAGTTTGTGAGATGTATCATCTACCCCGGTAAAGGAAAAAATATCAGCAATACAGAGAAATCTTAAATTTTGGTTTGAGAATGATGACCAGAGATGACCAGCCTGTTACAAAATATCTTGGTCACAGCATTATCCTGAAAAGGGAGTCCTCCGATTACTTATATATGGCATCTTGTGAGAGGATAACTAACTAAAAATGAGGCAACATAGCAAAGAGCAGATTTAAAGTGCCTATCTGGTGATTGTACGTGAAAAATCAAGCTAACCATAATAAAGCAAAAATAATAAAGATTAAGATCCTTTACCTATAGACTCTTGATTCCTCTGCGACATTTCATGATTAATAGTTTCACAGTAATGCAATTTGTCCCGAAGTCTTGAAATCTCTCGATTCTTACTGTCAATAATTAATGCTAGCTCCTTTTCTGCTTCAGCTTTTGCAGCACCTCTTGCGACAGCACATGTTACTAACCTAGCAACTTCTATTCTTTGGATAATTTGATCTGACAAATCCAAGAGGTCTGCAGAACTCCTACCAATAATTTGGTTGTGGCTAGGTGTTAGAGAGATTCCAGAGAGGAATAGTTTTTCCAGAACTGCCTCATGCTGCTGCTTTAACGTCAACAAGGCTCTCTGTGCACTTCCACATTGTTCTACATCAGCTTCAAGCTCATCCAATTTGTCCAGATTAGTAGTGCGTGTTCCATCATATGGCAATTCATCTCCAATTGAAGAACCTTCAAAGGAAAACCAAGAGAGTAGGATCTCAGCAGTTGACTTTTGAAAAATGGTGCAATATTTCCAATTATAAAATAAAACACATCCATATATGATGTGTAAATGTGTGTGTGTGTGTGTGTGTAGTGTGTGTGTGTGTGTGTGTGAGAGAGAATACGAATAATGTGCACACTTTTATCAGCAAGGCAAGTATAGAAGCAAAACAGGAATGCATTCTTTTAAGGAACTTTGATATACTTAAAAAGACCAAAATTTAAATATTGCATCTAAAAAAGGATAAAGTAATACAGTAGGCCTCTCTGAATACTCATGCAATGAAAAATAGTTGAAGTTACAAGTTCAGATGGAAACTGTCAATCTGTCATGAAATGATGTGATGGAATAAATAGAACTGAAGTTTTTCCAGCGACTAAGCTTAGAAGTTTCAAATGCAATAAAATTCAGAATAGAAAAACGGTTGGTAATAGCCAACAAACCTAGTTAAGACCGAAACATCCAAAATGCTAACAATAGAGAGATTACAGTAAAGGGTATAGATCAGACACGGAACACAACTGGTACTCTATGGCGAAATAATGATGTCTAAAAAAAGGAGTATAAACTACCAGTTTCCTAAATTGATTTCAGCATAGTTAAGAGCTACTTCGCGATCAATCAATGACCGATAATGAGGCACAAAAGTCTGTTCATAGGCTCCAACTGTCCCCAAGCCCTAGAGGCTGAATAAAGGTCCAATAACTGATGAACGCATCAATAACTGCCAAATTATAGATGAAGGCCCTTTATCAAAAGACTCTCCACATGTTGGCATAACAAAAATGCTTACGCTGCAAAAAATGAAAACACGGACTGTAGAAATAAAGATGCTGAAGCAGCAAACTAAAGATGTTGATGTAACAAAACATGAAGATATAGGCACATTCAAAAAAAACATGTTAAAACAAATAAATGAGGATGATAATGCCATAACATAAGAATGCTGACACTGCAGCAATAAGAATGTTGTTGCAGCATATTAAAATGTTGAGGTATCGCAGGAACAAGGACGATGTTACCAAGATGTTGAGGTTGATGCCTTTAACACAAAGATAAGAAAGTTGCAACATATTGAGCCCTTCATCATGGATAATATGAGATGGCTCTTCACCATGGAAAATATAAGATGGTTATCAAACTCTATAAGATGTGGACCACAACTGCCAATAAAAGCAGTACATGTGTTACGTACCCATAAGGGCACGCAACACGAAACTTGAGGTGACGGTCTCAGTTATGGGGCGGAATGCTGATCTAGAGCTACAGGTCTTTTGGGTGCCACGTGTCAATGTCTTATTGGCGTGCAGTGACTCGTTGTATGGACCCGCATCAATGTGCACAACTGCCGCATGTCGTTGGTCAAGCATGACTCTTAAGGGTGGAGATGACCCCACCTGGACTATGTATATAGAGGTGGACCTCCATGAGCTTGGCATTTATTCTCTCCTGAAGAATGAAGAGCTCTTCCACTGGTGGTCAAGTCAAGACGATTATCTAGGCCTCAGGATGTAGGTAGGCGAGGGTCGGCATGGTGGCATGGGACACCATGGCTTACAGGAGATCGGAGCTTGCTTGATGGTGGTCTATGGCTCTAGTGCACGGGGGTGAGGTGGCAGTACCTCTATGGTTGGCGGTAACATGGTGTTTGTCACCTGATTGTGCTTTAGCAATGACCGGAACGACGATGGGGATTCTAACAACATGGGTGGTAGCTATATAATGCCATAGCTAGATAAACAAATACCATGTGAGTCACACGGACCAGACTTGCCAAATAAAGATATCAATACCAACATCACGGCTAAAGAAGGCCAAAACAAAGCTACAGCACAAGAACGGATCTATTGCCAACCAGATGAACCAATAATGCCACTGGAGGAAAATAGTGAGTGCCTTGTGCTAACCAATAGCATCACAAGACTCTAGCAATAATTAGTAGAGTGAGTTATAATAAATACACCGCAAAGTAATGCTCTAAAATGCCATGCGATAGTAGAACTGTCAAAGGATGGACACAAGCACCATGAACCAAACTAAAATTAACATGTAGAAGCGAAGCATAAAAGAATGAACAATGAAGCAGTGATGAAGAAAGATGTTGTCACGTAGTGAATGTGACGACATATTTGTAATGCTACGCGACGAACACATATATAACTTTTCCAACTTCCAAGTGGCTCAAAATCTGGAAATTTATACTATGAATATGACAAAATGCACATGAGTAAATATACAATAAACATACAATGCATAAAAGCATGCACATCTCGAGAATCTTGTAGCAAATCTCATATGTGAATAGCAATGATTTGAAAAGGTGTATAAAGTGGAGATTACAATTATAGAACAATAACATGACTTCAAAAGTTTTCTTGCACAGTAGAGCCAAATTAGTACAATAATCTATTTGATAAGCTATTTGGTGCCTCTGGTCACTACCCTATCCTTTCCAATGGTAGTTTCAAGGATTCATGACTAAGAAATTGCCTGATCCCCGAGTTTTTGGTAGCTTGGAAACCACTACCGTTGTCCAAAGCGACATGGGAGAGTCAAGCCAAGCTACAAGCGTCCTATCCTGAGTTCGTCATCAAGGAGCAATGACATTCTTGAGGGAAAGAGTGTTAGAATCCAGTCATGGATCCAACATATTCTGGCGAGAATGGTACCTCCAAAAGTCATAGGACCAGCTTGAGACAGTCGATGACTCCCCACAAAGGAACCTGGGGCAAATCCTATTGCAGTCACAACCTGGTGTACTTGCATGCCACGTGCTGTGTGGCGAGTTCAATAGAACCAACATACAGCTGACCACGTTAACCCATGATTTGGGGGACAATGACTAGGGTTAGCCGACACGTGACTGTTGTGGTCTTATAGCCACGTATATGGTGGGCATGGATGTGGCATGGCATTAAGACACTATGTTCTTGGCATAGAACCCACGGTTCTCAGAAACGTGGGTCCTAGGAACCGTGGTGGGAACCGTACCACGGTTCATGAACCGTGGTATGGTTCCTGTAGTTAATTAATTAATTTTTTTTTTCCCAATTTCCCCCCAAAACCCCTCCCAAGTCATTTTTGGTCCTCATTTCATAAATTTCACAGATTTCACAAATGGTCATCTGATTTCACAAATGATTTCACAGATTGAACCAGATTTCACACAGATTTCACAAATGGTCCTCTGATTTGACAAATGATTTCACAGATTGAACCAGATTTCACAGGTGTCACAGATTTTTTCTTGGCATTTTTGGGCTATTTTTGGGGGTGGGAAACAAAAAAAAAGTTAATTAATTGACTGTACGGTTCACCACGGTTCCATGCAAAAAAAACTTGTGAACCGTACGGTTCACTGTACGGTTCTCAGAACCGTGGTGAACCGTGGACGGTTCATTAATTCTATGGTTCTTGGGTCAGTAGGCATAGACTTGGTAGGCCAAGTGGACTGATCGCCCACATGAGCGCCAATTGCCCTCAAACCTAACTAGTAGGCAATGGGCTTAAAAGCTTATCTATGGATGGGAGAATGTTCTTTTTAATAAATTCATTCATTTTCTTAATAATCAAGTTAAAACACAATTTCAAGTTTTTTAGGATGCACTTTTCCTAGAAAAGGGAGAGTGTGGGCAAGAGCTATAGGAGGCAAAAATTAGTGCATAGATGATGGTGCTGATTGTTTATCTTTGCAACTCGATTTTGGTGTTAGAAGGGAGTCAGATTTGCAACTTGGTATTTTAGGCATAAGTGCTAACTTTTGATTGTGTTTTTCAAAACTTCCTATGCAAATATTTGCCACATGCTTGGAATTCTCATTTTAGAGAGCTGGAACCAAAAAAGGTCAGGTTTGGACCCCAATTTGAGCCCTTATCAAATGTAAATGGACTATCTTTTGGGTGCCATGTTGATGCTCTTTGCATCCAAAAATGAACGTGCGCCAAATTTGTAGTAGTAGAAGTTAGAACATAGAGTGCAAGTTTGACCTATTGTATCACAAATAAGATCTTATTATCTTTTTGAAAGCTATTATAGGCTAGTTCTATGAAGAGGTATATGGTCTCTTGTTACAAGACCAGAGTTAATCTCTCCAAGAGGGAGGATTTCTAAGAGCATGCCTTTGCTTCTAAGAAAAAGCATAATTCAGCCAAGGACAAGAAAGGTAAATGCAAAAACAAAGGAGCACCACAAGCACTTGAGCAAGGAATGGATAACTTGCAAATGTCAAAAGCACAATCCTCCTCAGCTACCTCTTCCACACCTCGAAGGAAGGGGAGTTGCAATTATTGTGGTAAATATGGTCACTTTGCTTTTGAGTGCAGGAAGAAGCTTGGAGAGCAAAAGAAGGGCACAAAGAAGCAAGGAGGAAATGTTGTAGAGAGCGTTGCAAGACAGCAGAATGACATAAGGCAAGCTGAGCTATTCCATTGCATTGGCCTCACAAGATAAATCAGGTGGTTGTTACATTGACTCAGGTGCTTCAAAGCACATGACTCCTCGTAGGGATTGGTTTGATATCAACCTTTGTGGGGATTGGTGATGGAGAAAAAGTGAGCCTAGGTGACAACTCAACACACAAGGTCAAGGGGAAGGACACAGTTCCTGTAAAGCTTCCATCAGGAGAAGTCAAAGTCATTAAGAATGTCTTATATGTACTAGGACTTGCTAAAAACCTACTTTCAATAGGAGCTATCACTCAACAAAATACGAAAGTAGAATTTGATGCTACTTCTTGTCTTGTATTGGATTTGAGTGATTATATGAAGGTTGTGCCCAAACGATTACAGGAAGATAATCTATACAGATTATACACTTCTATCCCTAATCGGCATTCTTATACAACAAAAGGAGGTGATGTAGATAGGTTGTGGCACGAGAGGTCTGGACATCTTGGATAACAAAGTATGCAGGTGTTGAACCAGCATCGTATGGTGGAGGGGCTTCTAGTCATTAATCCAAGCTCTTCAGTGTGTGAGGCTTGTGCTATGGGAAAGTAGCAAAGACAAACATTTTCCAAGGAAATCTCCACCAGGGCAGCAGGTATACTTGATTTGGTGCATTTGAATTTGTGGGGGCCAGATCTGCAAGGGGGGCATGTTGCTTTATGACCTTTATTGATGACTTCTCACACAAAATTTGGATTTATTTCTTGAGACAAAAATCTGAAGCATTCAAGTACTTTGTGCATGTCAAACCTTTGGTAGAAAAGCAATGAATCAAAAGGCAGCTTATAGCTCCCCATACCCCTCAGCAAAATGGTGTAGCCGAGAGAAAGAACCGAACTATTGTGGAGTGTGCAAGGTGCATGCTCAAGGGCAAGGGGTTGCCCAACTCTTTTTGGGGCGAGGCAATGCACACAGCGGAATTTCTTTTGAATAGAAGTCCAACCAAGGTTGTGGAAAGAGTCCAAAAGAGGCATTTACTGGCATTAAGCCCAAGGTGGGCGCTTTGCGAGTGTTTGGCTGCACGGCGTATGCCCATGTTTCCAAGGATGACAGGAAGAAGTTGGATGCAAAATCAGCAAAATGTAATTTCTTGGGATACAGTGAGGAGAGCAAAGCCTACTGACTTTATGATCTCACTAGCAGGAAGAGGATCATAAATCGAGATATGATCTTTGAAGAGGATCATTCGCCTCCTGTGGAGGAACAAGAGGAGGGAACACCTTCATGAACCACATACACATATTGAGGAGTCTCAGTGTCATGCCCATGACTGGTCTTGGGTAGCGTGTCCACGCTAGGGACAGGTAGACCATCAACCTGTAAGTTAATTGTGACTATAAGGGAATTGGGGCCCTTATGTGTACATGGTCATAATTAATGGTTGTAGGCCTAAACACATGGTGGTATAGTTGGTATGGGTCTATCAGTGAGCCATTAGGGAACTGGATGACGTGGCCCAGATAGGTTGCAGAGGTGTCCAGTGAGGTGTCACAGTGCACTACTAGTGGTGCATGGGCCTTGGAGGTATAAGTATACCTATTGGGCTCTCACTAGTGTATGCTTGATTCTGTGATTGGTCGCTACATGCTGCTAGTGTGATTTCTCTTTCCAATGACTGTGATTGATCCATAGCTTGGGGGCTAGATCCGTATGATCTAGGTTTGGTTGGGCTGGTTTATCCACCACCCGTTCCCTTGTGTTGTTGCTTTGATTGGTATGCTTAGACTAGAATCTTGTGTGTAGGACTTTATATTGGTATCAGAGCCATTCTAAGCAGGATTTTTGCCATTGAAAGTGCTGGGGTGAATCTCAATGTTTTCTCGAGCTTTTGGTGGAGTAAGCAACAAGTGGTGAAATTTTGGATTATTCTTCCCGTTATAATCACTTTTTCGAAATGCAATCGTTTGTGTGGTAAGTGCACTACCAAGATCACATTCGGTTCGGTTTTTTAGCATTTCGAATTGGTTTTTAGGAAGAAATCCTGTTTTTAGTTCCATTGTTGCCAATTACTTTGTTGTAGGCACTTTGTTGAAGCAACGGTTTCTTTAGAGGTTATGCTGGAATCTTTTCCTCTTCAGGCTTCTTGTTCTTTCTTGTATTTGGATTGCTGTCTATTGCTTTTTAGGAAGCCGGTTTTGTGTTTAATCGGTGAGAAAAGGCAGATATAGAAACAAAAATGCACTAATCATTTGGTTATGAGTGTTGGTGGCAATTTACAGGCTTGCATGGCAGAATATTATGGAGTTACAGGTTCATGCTTCATTTTCCAGCAAACTAACTATGGGATTGCAGGGTTTGGAGCCTGTAAAGCCATTGTTTGACGTGGTTTGGTTCATAAACAAGTGCTATTCACTGTAATAGATGAAGTAGCATGCAAGAATTAGTTTCTGAGAAAATTTGGGCAGCATCTACCATGTTTCTCAGGCATAATGATTGCAAACTCTACAAATCTGTAATCTAGGCTTTGCTTATGCGTGTAAATAATGGAAGTAGAGCAAAAGGAGCTGAAAATCGCTGGTAGGGCTGTGTCTATCTGCAAAAAATAGCAGATGCATTTGCCTTATGGCTTCCTGCAAGAAATATGTTTGAAAAACTGAGAAAAAAAACACGAAAGTTTAAGCAGAAAATCCGCTGCCCTACTGTGCGCCCTCATCCTGCCAAGAACCTGCATACAAACAGAATGGAAATGGTGGAGGGATGGGAGCACTTCCATCCCTCTTCACCTGGCATAGCTCTCACTCTCTCTCTCTCTCTCTCTCTCTCTCTCTCTCTCTCTCTCATTTCTCCTCTCTCTCTCGCAATTTCTCTCTCTTGCAACGGGCCAGAATGATAGCTGCGAGCTGTGGCTCGAGTTTGGCTGGCCCGAGGAGAGGGAAAATTGGGAGGGAAAAGAAAGGGGGGGGTGTCATGGCATAAGCTAGTAAAGTTTTTTTTAGAAAACTTAATCTGATGCATGCGAACTAGGTGTTTAGGTGGGTGGAGGGGTGCATAATTTTTGGTTACACAAGGCTTTATTTTTATCCCGTGGATATTTTCCAAGCCATATTGGTTTAGGATAATTTGAATGCAGTACTATCAAAGTGCCAAGATCCTTCTAACATTCAATCTCCATATACACGAAGAAGAAGAGAGAGAGGGTTAGGCACCCTATAGGAGAGAGAAAGTAGTAGCAATGCTTGAAAGGGAATGAATTACAAATGAACAATGAGTACATATAAATAGGCCTTCCAAGGGCCTAGACTCTTCCAAACCCTAAGTTCTAGAA
Organism: Diphasiastrum complanatum; assembly: GCA_029204225.1. Classification (NCBI taxonomy): domain Eukaryota; kingdom Viridiplantae; phylum Streptophyta; class Lycopodiopsida; order Lycopodiales; family Lycopodiaceae; genus Diphasiastrum; species Diphasiastrum complanatum. The sequence continues at coordinate 75,575,362 of CM055095.1, read as the reverse complement.
CCTACTAATTATAGGGCACTTCCAAAAGCCAAGATAGGGCCCCTTAACATAATTAGACTTTACCCACGAGTTATTACTAGACCATAATTGGGTCCAACTTAGCTAAAACTAACTTAACATGGTCTAAATAATAAACATAACCCATGGTTACACAAGTCTCGACCTTTTGGGTCAAAGCAACCTATGGGAAACTAACATTATCATTTATTATTTCTAACACTTACTACTATTATAGGCAAACTCAATCAAGGGCAAACACTTCTCCCAATGAGATTGTCATCGGGAAAAATATGCTCGAAGCATTTGTTCCATCGTCTGATTTGTCCTTTCCGTCTGGCCATCCGTCTTGGGATGATCAAAAGAACTCAAGCTCAGTGTCGACACTAGTTTAGCAAACACGGCCGACCAAAAGTGTTCGGTGAACCTCAGATCGCGATCGCTCACAATGTCACTAGGTAATCCGTAAATCCTAAACAGACACTCGACAAAAATCTGAGCTAAATCAGAAGCCTTCGCGGTGATCTTTACCAGTATAAACGTAGCTAATTTGGTAAGATGGTCGACCACTACCCAAATTGCATCATTTTGTTTATTCGTCCGCGGCGGTAATCCAACCACGAAATCCATGGAAATACTATCCCACCTCTTATCTGGGATATCCAATGGATGTCACAATCCACCAACTTTAGGGCATTCGGCCTTATTCAACTGGCATTGGTCAAACTTGACCACATAAGATTCGACAAAGGGCTTAAGTTTTGGTCAATAAAAATCCATTCGTACCAAATCTAAAGTACGATGTATGCCTGGATGCCCCGCACATGGTGAGTCATGACACTCATAAAATTTTCTTTTTAATAGCATCCACATCAGGAACACAAACCTTCCCTTTCCTGAATAACAATACATTACGAATAGAGAAGTTATCAACACTCTTTTTATTCTTTCTCCCAGGCTGATCACCATGTAAATCAGTCTCGCTTAACGTAGCTACTAGAACCCTCTTCCAAATTGGTCCAAAATGTGGGTTTTTCTCACAAAGACCTCTTGAGGAGAGAAAAATTTGTGCTGAACTTCACCAATTCGACTAAGTGCATCAGCCACCCAATTAGTGGTGCCTTTAATATATCGCACTTCAAAGTCGAATTTCTTGCATGAGTTCTGCCCATCGGGCCTTACAACCTCTCAGATCATTCTGATTGCAAAAATATTTTAGAGGTTGGTGATCCGTGATAACCACGGACTTTTTACCATACAAGTAATGTCTCCATGATTTCAATGCATGGATCACCGCAAAAAGCTCTTTTTCTTGCATTGTATTTTGACTTGCGCATCGATTAACTTTTTGCTCTCAAAAGCAACAAGCTGGCCCTCCTGTAAGAGAATAGCTCCAATAGTCGTATCACTCGCGTCAGTATTAATGACGAACGGAATATCTTGATCCACTTTTCTCAAAACGAAGCTGAGACAATTAGAAGCTTGAGTTTCCGAAAACTCTCATCCAATTTTTCATTCCATTTAATGGGAGGGCTTGGCCTTCCTTCTCGACTTTTCACCCCCTTCAACAAATTGTTGAGAGGTGCGGCAATCTTAGAATAGTCCTTTGCAAACTTACGGAAAAATACAGTGAAACCCAAAAATGACTTGAGCTCACGGACCATCTAAGGAATTCGCTTTTTTAGTGTTTTGCTATAGATCAAAATATCATCTAAAAACACTACTAACTTCCCCAAATATGGACAAAACAATTCATTCATCATTTTGCTGGAAAGTTGCTGGAGCATTAGTCAACCCAAAAGGTAGGACTAGGAACTCGTGATGGCCAAATCTCGTCCTAAAATGGTCTTAGATACATCATCCAGATGTATCCTAATCTGATGATATCACGTACGAAGATCAATTTTCGTGAAGTACTTCGCTCCATTCAATCGATCTATGAGATCATCCATCCTAGGTAACGGGTACTTATTTTTTACGATAAGTTTGTTTAGACCCTTGTAGTCCTCACATAACGAGAAACCCCCCATCCTTCTTACTCTTAAGAAGAACGGGCACCCGTGGTTTTGAAAAAATTACACCAATAATCTTATAAGTGTATAGGCCAATAAACAAAATCATAATTTATGCAAAAAATAAAAACAAACCCCACTAACCCCACCCCTTTTCACATGCTAAACAAAAAACTTTGTATTTGCACCCCCGCGCCCCCCCCCCCAATACTCCTCCATATTCCGGACTCGGTCTGCACCCTCAGCCCACCAAAACCCGATGAAAATCGGGCTATCCTAGTGTGCGCCTACGTCTGCCAACAGCCACACACACACACACACACAGAGCTTTGAATGCAGGGGGAGCACGGCAACCTGCCATGAGGGCCGCAGCTAGTTGTTTCAGAGTTGTGTGTGTGTGTGTGTGTGTGTGTTTTTTTTATGACAAACATTTGATTTGCAGGCAACTATCACCAAGAATGATAGACCAAGTTAAGTTACTTTACCAGGCCTTTCTTACGCCTGTTATTGTAGTTCACACAATCTAGTTTGCCCAAATTCAGTTCTTTATTGCAGAAATTAGTGCTTTTCCTAATAGTTTAAAGCTTTTAGATTTATACATCCTACTGTTATGCTACCCATCCATCCTCATAAGGATAGGTTGCTCTACAGTATGTAAAAATTTGTCTTTGACTGTTTACTTTAGTTTATCCTTTCTACAGAAACTGATCATCAGAAAATAACTTGAATGAGTTAAGAGTTCTCTCTTGCTTGTTTTGTCTACTACTCTATAGCTGGTTTTCTGAAGCTTTCATAGTGTGCTTACTATGTTGTTAAGATACTCCATAGCTAGGCCTTGAATTTTGTCACATAGCCACAACAATAACCTCAACATAAACTTTAACCAAGCTAACCCATAAAGGGAAGGGGATGATGGTAAATGGCAGATAATACAACCTATTAGTGTGCAAGGAACGGCCAGGGGAAGAGGAAACTAAAATAGGCTACCCACGAAGACAAAAAAGACCAATCAATAAATTTGGTGAAGAAAAGCAACGAGAAATATGAGGTAAATAGAAACGACATGTTTTCATTTTTGAGTGATGGAAAGATTTATCTACTCAAAAACTTTAGAGACGAGATCAAAATCCATGAATGACGAATCAGATAAGTTCGAGATGTTAATACAATCATTCTTTGTCCTCTTGGCATCCCCAAACTTTATAAATTGAGTGGTAATGCCAACACCAAGAGGGTTGACAAAATGAGGGCTTACATGAGAAGCTTACCTGGTTTGACAACTTTCACTATCCTCATTAAGTACAGAGTTGTGAACTTGAAAACAAAGAACTAGTTGCACAAGGCACCATAGATTATGAGTAATGGCCCATGGATGACAACCCTATGATCTAAAATATGAGACTTACAGGCAGTTGGCCAACAATAGTCTAATAGGACTGTTTTGACTTCAATTCAAGCTCAAAGTGGAGTTTTTTGGAGCTTAGATTAGCATTACATATTAGAATTACAACATTCTTAGTATAGTTTAGCTATTTTTGACAGTTCCCCCCCCCCCAAAAAAGCAAACAAATTTGAAAAGAAGTTTTAGAGAAAAACAGGTCCAAAAAACCCTCACCCTAAATTCCAGAACGGTTGATGCAAAAATGGTTCTTAATACATATTTTTCTCATGTTCTTGAAGAAAACTCACTTTGTTTCTTGCAATGTACATTCATGAAGCCGAGAAAATTCTTGAAGCACATAAAACAAGATGAATCGATTCATTAAAAAGGAAAAAGGATAATTAGCAAAATTATGAACTTGTCATCATTAAAAAAGAGAATTGTTGGAGATTAATGACCAGATTATGTGCCTCATTCAGCCTCGAACAATTCTCTATATGCTTTTTTAGTAACTTGGACCAAGAGGCCCATTTAGATTGTTAGGTTCACTTCTTGTTAAGTTTGGCCCAGCTATTGGCCGTTCTAAATACTCGTATCATCTCTTTCTTTTGTCAATGAATAATGTAGAAAAGCTCGTTGAAGTCTCTCTCTCTCTCTCTCTCTCTCTCTCTCTCTCTCTCTCTCTCTCTCTCTCTCTCTCTCTCTCTCTCTTTTGTTGACTGCTTAAGAGAAGTAGGGTGTGTCTTTGATCATTGAAGTGGGTCACATGCATATAACTACACCCACATTTCTTTACATGCAATATAGTGATACCTCTCTGTGAGACTCAAAGTTATGCATATTACAAATTTTATTCGAGGTTAATAATGTCACGACATAAGGCTTCAGGCTTGGGACAATTCAGGCATACACTTGAATAATTCTAAAAAACTGCACTCACCAGTACGCAAGCAGACTTCGGTGTTTACGACAATGCTGAAAAAGCAAGCATAAAGAGCATGAAATATCTAACTTTATGGACTCTGCCCAACGACCATCAACCGTAGATTCATGGGTTCAAGAAAATAAGCATACGGTTATAAGTTTCAAGAAAAGCAAGGTGCAGGAGTTTAAACTATCCAAAGGTATAAAATTCCTAAGTATAAAATTAGCTTGAAGACGATTGCTCGTTAAACCTCAGGCGAATATGATGCACTTAGATTTTTGAATAAGGTATTTTACAAGGCGCAAACCATCAAATAACACTAACCAATAATAAGCTGCGATCATCGTTATGCAAAACATACCAGATGCAGGGGATTCTGGCGCATCAAAAAATTCATCTCCAGATGCGGTGGAATCACTCGCTCCCTCATCGGATTTCGGCACTTGCACAGGATACTCAAGTGGTTCATGTTTTCCAAGTTTTGAAAAATCTTTCTCTGCAGATAAATTTCCTGGTGAACAACGGCTATGGCTTTTCATATGTCCGGATTCAGTTTTGACAGCATCACTATCAAGCTTATTCATCTGACTGTGCACCCCCTCTTTTCCGTTATCCTCTTGACTGCTTTCTGCAGAAGGTGTGACTTTTGGCTTTCTGCCTGTTGAATCGCGCTCAACGTCCAGTATTTGCGCTGATCCAGATTGAGCCCCATGTTCCAACGTTGGCTTCTGCACTTCCTGCCGAATAGCCCTCCTCCCTTTGAAGTTGACAATGAAAGGAGATGAGGAAAAAGAAGAGGGAGAGGGGGAGCGCGGCCGATTTGAATTTACAGCTGCAGGTGAGTAGGCAGAGTATGAGTAGAGAGGCCTCTTCTCTCTAACTGGACCCTTTTCATTTGCAGGTCTAGACGGCGCGCCTTTGTCAGTTGGCTCAATAAGCCTGTCTAGAGCAGTAACTGAAAACACTGACATCGTGATCCAAATAGAATGTGGCAGAAGCTGATTTAGCTAGCCAAAACGCTAGATATGAAGGATCGATGAAACTTGCCCTTTATGTATTATGCCATTCCAGCAAAAGAATAAATCCACAAAGCATAAGTTGTATGGAAACAAGATCCTCAATCCTTTGATGCTGCAAAGGATAGCAGGATCCACAGTTGCACTGAATTAGACACAAGCTTCGTTCGCTGATCAATTCCAAGCAAAACACTGAATCATTTGCTGTGAAATAGATCAATTCATACACGAGAAAAACGAAAAATAGATCAACCTGCTCGCAAAAACAGATTGGATCTACTTGCCAGACTTTCAATCAACGCAATCGTTCGTTAAGCACGATCAACTCCTCCCTCCCTCTGCTGCTGCTGCTGCTGCTACCGCCTCATACCCTTCCCTTCAAATTCCTCGTCGTCGTCTTCTTCCCTTTTCTAGGGTTTGTGAGGCTGCTTCAGATTCATGAGCTGGTACCACGTGTGCCCTAGAAACGAGGGTTTACATTCAACCAGTCTGGAATGTTATTATCCGCCGGCTTAACCGGTAGCCTCTGCCGATTCTTTAAGTTGAAATCCCACCGCCTCGTCCGGTCCCCTTGATACTTCAGTCGGTGGAGGAGATATTTGAACTGGCCCTGCCCAGTTTTTATTGTTGTTGTTGTTGTTATTGAATATGTAGGATTGGACATTGACTTGATTTTTTTTTCAAAGATTTTCATTTTTGGCCTTGCCTCCTCCTTCAAGTATTGAATGAACTTGAAGACTAAGACTTCTCAAAGTTGAGGGACATGCCTACCTTTGTAATTCCCAGCACCATTGACCGAGTAAATGATTAAAATGCGTATCGTACCCAAAGGTATCAATGGACTATTTTTGAGAGATTCTCATATTTTCCATTAACTTGAACATATTTTTGCCTGTTCCAATAAATATTTCAGAAATATATGCATAAATTAATAATGATTTGCTATGTTTGAATAAAAAGTGTCACAAAAATTAGATTCGGGGTAGAAAAACGCATAGGCATTTCATGTCATGTGTACCCAGATGCCCATCCAAGAGTGGAGGTGAAGTGAAATAATGTGTCTCTCTCACTTCACCTCCACCCTTGGATCGCCATATGGTTGCAAGAGTCATTAAAAGCTTGTGCTGAACCTAGCGAAAGGCCAAATTAGATCATTTTTTCAAACACGATAATTACTTATGCAAATTTTTCTCTCACGTTTGGTTGCTTTGTTAATGTCACCCTGCTTTCCTAATGCATGACTACGCTTATCAATATTGGACAAAACATAATGACAGAAACATGTTCAATCTTATAGTAACTAACTTTGAAATCATCAGTACTACAATGATTATGCAGCCAAACAATAAAGTATTGAATTATTAGAGAAAAGCAATATGAGATTTATCAGCTACAAAACAATCACAAAGATGCATACATTTTGATATAATTTTGAATGCAATAAAGAATAGATTGATTCAGCATGAAACAGATGATGATGAGCACAAGACAATTGCAGATAGAAACGACGTACTCTAAGCTATCTCTGTGTAACTGAAACTTTGTCTAAATTACGTTTCTGTTGATAAGCAGTAAGTGCTAATAGAAAAACTCTAAATGAACTCTAAAGAACTAAGCTAGAATGCTCAAGAGTGTTCAAGCTTGGAAGCTTGAGAGAGCTGCTACAATACTCTATGAATACTTTGAAAAGCATTCTAAAATGCATTGAAAATAATAGAAGTATGATCAACTATTTATACTAAACAAAATGCGGCTCGTCCATTAGAGCAGCTAATTAGGTCGTAGATCTTAATGGCCAGTTGGCCATTATGAGCTGGCATCCATCCAGTTAGTACTTCTTGGAAATTTACAAGTGATTCCCGAGTATTTCTGCAGACTGTGTAGAAACATGCATAAGACTGCAGAATTGGATAATAAGTGGATGAAGATTAAAAGATAGATTAGTCGATAATTAGGAGAATAATCCAACACTCTTCCTTAATCTGAATCCATGAATGCTTTGACCTTGAAACTTAGTCTTGCACAAAATTTCTTGTGTGCACCCAAGCTTAATGCTTTAGCAAAAATATCTGTTGTCATATCTTGCGTTCGATAGTAGTGTAAGTCAATCTCTTTGTTGAGAACTTTGCTTCTGACATAATGATACTTAATTTCAATGTGCTTACTCCTAGAATGAAATCTAGGGTTGGCTGAGAAAGCAATGGCACTTTGATTATCACAAAATAAATTGTTGGAGCATATTGATTCAGACTGATATTTGAAAGTAAGTTTTTCAACCATATTGCTTTCTTTGTAGCCTTAGAGGCTGCGATATACTCTAATTCAGTGGAAGATAGAGCTACAAAAGTTCTCTTGCGATTGTTCCAAGAAATAGGACCATTGTTGAGGAAGAATGTAAATCCGGAAGTGGCTTTATGAGTGTCTACATCTCCTGCCCAACTTGCATCTGAATAACTACTGAGAAAATTGAGTTTGTCATTGTCGAATCCTCCATAACAAATGCAAAAGTCCATAGTAGCTCGAAGATATCTGATGACTCTGATAAGAGCCTTCCAATGTGTTATACCAAGATTGGTCATATACTGACTTGAGAAATTGACTTCAAAAGCTATGTCTGGTCTAGTACAGATCATCGCGTAGAGATCCAATTATCAAATGATAAGGATACTCATGCATCTACACCTTCTCTTTGATTGTTCGGGGACACTAGTCTCTCGACATCTTGAGACATGGGGATCCATTGGTGAGAGAGCTAATTTGTAATTCATCAGATTATATCTGATTAATACATTGTGAATGTATCTTTGCTGAATAGTATAAATTAACTTCTGTTTTCTGTCTCTTTGGATTTGAATACCTAGACAGTAATGAGCTTCGCCCAGATCGGTCATGTTGAATTCAAAAGATAGCATTGTCTTATCTTCTTTTATCAAATCGATACTGTTGTTGAAAAGCAATGTGTCGTCCACATACAAAGTGATAATAATAAAGGAATGTCGCACTAACTTGAAGTAGACATTCAAATATGAAGAGTTTGGTGTGTGATCATGATCAATAAGAAAAGTATTGATCTTTTGGAACCATGCTCGAGCAGATTGCTTCAAGTCATAAACTACTTTATGGAGTTTACACACATGATTGAGTTTATCTTCGATTTTGTAACCTTCAGGTTGCACCATGAAAATGTTTTCTTCGATAACTCCATTAAGATATGTTGTTTGTACATCCATTTGATGTATTTCCAAATCTACTGCAGCAGCAAATGACAATAGAAGTCGAATAGAAGAATATTTAACTACTGGAATGAAGGTCTCAGTATAGTCGACGTTGTGTACCTGAGAGAATCCTCTGGTGACAAGTCAAGCCTTTCTTCGATTGATACTTCCATCTAGCTTGTATTTGATTTTGAACAACCATTTGCAATCAACTACATTTCTGCTGGCAAGTAATTCGACAATAGTCCATGTCTGGTTCTTCATAAGAGATTAATACTCTTTATCCATAGCTCCTTTTGAGAGATCAGAATAGGGTGCCTGTTCAACAGTCGTCGGCTCTTGAACAAGGTAAGTTGTAGACTCGTCGATGTACTTGAACTATAGCACCATCATCTTCGGATTCGTTGTTGTTGTCGAGAGCAGACAAGCTTGAACCTTCAAAAGGAATAGTTGACTTTGGAACTAAAGAGTTCAATATTTCGGGAGAGTATGATAGTTCGGTTATATGAGCTTTGCCCTTACCTTTGAGGTCAATAAACTGATTTTAGATGACATCCCGCGACTGGTGAATATCTTGGACTCAACAAGATCATACAACTTATAAGTTTGATTTGAAGTAGTGTAGCTGATGAAAATCGATTTGATACTCTAGAAGTTGAGCTTCTTCCTGAAATCATCTAGAATTTGTGCACAAGCGATACATCCAAAAACTCTAAGTTCGATAAAGAAGGTTTGGAGCCTGTCCAAACTTCGTATGGTGTTTTATTTGAGAGACCTTTAGTAAGACATTTGTTCTGAATATGAACTGCAGTTGAAATTGCTTCAGCCCATAAGGACTTCGGAAGTGTTGCATGTGATAACATGCTCTTTGTCGATTCGACTAAGGTTCTGTTCTTTCTCTCAATGTATTCTCCCCCGTTGTCGGACTTAGTGCTTTAATTCTTCTACCAATTTGATTTTCTGCATGCTCTTTGAATTGTCGAAAGTTATTGAAAGTTTGTAATTTCTGCTTAATGAAATAAACAGCTGTTCTTCTCGAATATTCGTCAATGAAGGTAATAAAATAATGTGCATCAAGCAACGACAAAGTTTGTATTGGATCACATATATCTAAATGAACAACGTCTAACAAATATTTTGTTGCATCCCTATGACTTGATCTAAAGGGAATCCTAGTCTGCTTTCCAAGGATGCAGCTATGATAGACAGGGAGGTCGACTTTGTCGGATGGATAGTTGAAATCAAGTGCTAGGGATTTTAAGACATGTATGAAATAGATGTATAATTCAAGTGTCCTAATTGATGATGTCATAGTAATGCTTTATTGACAAGAAGAGAGGTTTTCAAGGCTTGACTAGTATCAGAATAACAATGTGCCAATCTATATAAGTATCCATGCCTCTTGCCGAGTGCAAGGACCTTACTTTGTCCTATCGACAAAGAGTTTACATACATACAAAACATTAAGATGAACATAATTTTTTTATTATAAGACGTATAGGAGTGAAAATGTTCATGGTGATTGGTCATATGTTGAGTAGCTCCAAAATCCATAAACCAATAATTATCCAATAGTGCTTTTCGATCTTTGACCATAAATGCTCCTTCATCCATGTCAATGTCGGGAGGTGTTGTGACTACATTCGCCTGTTGATCTGGTTGCTTACTAGCATTTTTTGCTTTGAGAACCTTGCAATCCTGGATCTCATGATTAGTGCGCTTGCAATACTTACAGAACATCTTCTTCTTCGACTATGGATTTGATAATTATTCTTGAGTTTGAGTCAGTTTCTGATTTGATGCGGACTGCTTAGAGCTTTTTTGCATCTATTGTTTTGAGCCTTTGTTGACATATAGAGCATGAGATGATGAAGTCGACGAAGCGTCTTGACTTCTTTGATTATCTTCCTGCAGTAACATAGTGACAAATCTAGTAAGAGTTAAATCCGAATGTGTCGATATGATTATCACCCAGTTCACATATGTAGAGGGCAAGCTTGCAAGCAATGTCATGATTGCGTCTTGATCGTTTATGACTTATCCGACAATGGCCATTTGTTAACAACAAGAGATTTTTAGATTGGTTAACATGATTCTGAAGTGAATCACCATTCGACATCTTGAGAGTGGAGAATTTTCTTCGTAGATGTAACTTAGAAGTTACGTCTCTCACATCATATAGCGAGCTCAAAATGTCCCATACTTCTTTCAAAGTTTGAGCTTCAGCTATATGGCCAATCTGAGTGTCTAATATATTGAAAATAATAAGCGCGAAAGCTTTACCACAATTTTACTTCCATTTTGAGTCGGATGTGTCATCTTCACGCTTCTATTCTGTACCTATGACAACATTCCACAACTCATCTTATATTTTCACAAGTAGTAATTTGATCCATTCAGCTTGTTTGCGATAAGACTGGCTTTACTTTGAGTATCCATCTAGAACTTTAGTTTGTCGATGTATCAATGACGTTAAGAGAGAGATATCGTGTTGCGCTACAATTGGAAATCAACTGTCTGATACTAAAATTTGATACAACAAATTGAAGAATATGATATTGTAAAAAGTATCAAATGATATCAATTTGATATTTCAAAAGATATCAAGCATTAGAGCTATGGTATAACAAATCGCTCTGATATCATGAAGGCATGCTCTGATATTATATATTAGAGCTCTGATACCATGTTGGAAAGAGGTGATAACAATAATGACAAGTCAAAGGCAGTGAACGACTTATCGAATGCAGCGGAATGGAGCCTGCTCTCCTAATGCATGACTACGCCTATCAATATTGAACAAAATATAATGACCAAAACACGTTCAATCTTATAGTAGCTAACTTTGAAATCATTAGTACTACAATGATTACGCAACCAAACAATAAAGTATTGAATTATCAAACAAAAGCAATATGAGATTTATCAACTACAAAATAATCACAGAGATGCATACATTCTGATATAATACTGAACGCAATAAAAGATAGATTGATTCAACATGAAACAGATGATGATGAGCACAAGACAATTGCGGATAGAAATTGCGTACTCTAAGCTATCTCTGAGTAGCTGAAACTTTGTCTGAATTACGCTTTCGCTAATAAGCAGTAAGCGCTAATAGCAAAACTATAGATGATGTGGTGGCATGGCTTCGACATTTATTAAAGTTTTTAATTTTATACTGCTCAATCTTAAGCCTTTCCTCCTGTATTGCAGTGTATAGCATATTCATAGCTGCACTTAAGCTACAGCACTAGTCACTGTTGAAGGCAACTGCCATACAACTTTAGAGTAATATGTTTTGTAAGGCATGTCATAATTTCAATGTTCATTGTTGCATTTTTTAAGGGCAAGTTTTCCTTACCAACAACTATCACACTTTTATCAGTCATTTCGAAGACAATGCATCTCCTATTTTTCAAAGGGCATAAAGCAATATTCTCCTCATTGGAAGCCTCTAGTCCTCTCTTTACACAAACTTAAGGGCATGTCTTGAAGGTAGTTAGGATTGACTCTGAATGGACGCCCTCCCACCTAACCTCGATTTACATTTTGAAGCCCATAATCACATCTCTTGAAGGGCAAAAGTTAGCTATCTTGGGTCTTCATCTCAGCGCTTCTTTATGGCGTATCTATGCAAGGTAACGGCTGAGAATCAAGCACACATTTTGGTTTGGTGGTAAAAAATTATGGCAGCATTCTCCTTTTCTCTCATGCATATGGTTTGTAGCCAGGTAGACGATAGATGGCTGCTGTTTTTTCTTCTTCCATGCATTTAGGCCAGCGGTTATCTAACCAGCTCTAAACACAAAGAAGCATAGCGGCTGTTTTTGGAGATTTCATGATAGTTTCATGCCTATCCATATGTGTTTTGGTAGGGCAGACCTCAATGCATCACCAGAGGCAGTATGCAGATGGTTTTGATCAACGAATGCAGTTTTGAGTCAGCACACCATCAAACAAACGGATTTACAGTCAACGAGAGCCATTTCTCACATGCGAATGGTTTTGTAGCAACCCTCTGCAATGTGTTTTCTAGGGCAGTGACTGAGCAGATAGTTATGGCAGATCCCCAATGCATTTTCTAAAGCCATCAATGCATCTTCGTGCCTCTTCAAGAAGTGATTTTTTAGTGGCAGCCCACTTCATCTAACCATTGCCTTCAGTATGAGAGCCTTTTACACCTGTCATTTTACAAATGAAGTCAGGAAGTTCTCCTAATCCAAAGGTAGTGCCTCCAAAGGTCCTCCAAGTAATCTGCAAGCTTCAAAATGCTCCCCAACTCCAAGCTAGGATGCCTCCACCTACAAGTAAGGATCTTCAAGCCTCCATGGATCTCTCCTCCACCTATGTCCCTAATATTAATCACAAAGGTAGATAACAAGTGGCCTCAAGTATTGACCACCCAACCATAGCTAGCTAGCACATGAATCCTGCAACTTGCCTAATTTAGCACACCCTTGCTAACCAATAACTAATCACTAGCATACCACCAGAAACCACAGCATACTCAGGATCCAAACCCTACTTATGTCCCATACCATAAGCAAGATACTACACACAAGAAAATATTCTATACACTAGTAGCCACACTAGAGCATAAACATAGCAAATAAAAGATCTCTCTCTCTCTCTCTCTCTCTCTCTCTCTCTCTCTCTCTCTCTCTCTCTCCATGGGCGCCCTCCTCCCCTCATATAGATGGCAAATGGCACCTTCCAATACATTATGGAGTTCCATGCACAACCAATGAGAAAGAGAGAGGCCTAGGGCAATGCAAGATTTGGGCTCTTACTGTGTCATTCTCCAGTATACACACCTTGCCTTTACGAAACAAAACCATGTTTCGAATAGCAAAATCCATTTCAATGTTTTCTTGAGTCGAGGAATCTTGCATACTTGAATCTACCCCAGAAAGTACTTGTTGCCAATGCCTTCCAAAAAAGGAATCGGACTCATATAGTCCTTGGAGAAACTAGAACAACTTTGGTTCTATAACAGTAAAGCATAACTGATTAATAACTGGTAAATGACTCAAAGCATCTGGTAAAGTTTCTACTTGACTGAACAGACTGGAGCAGCAGGTTTGGATCGGGATGGGCAGTCCTTTACGTGATGTTCAATACCACAATTTTCACAAGCTGGAGAGAAACGAAGTTTATCTGGGCAACGAATACTAGGATGTTTACCTGCACAGATAAAGCATCCTCGTATTGCGGGTAGTTGGTGTGCGGCAAAGACAGCTTGGTTTGGATTATAAGCTTGGGCATTGGGATCCATTGGTTGAGCATTAGAATCATAGGTATAATAAACAACCATTTTAGTAGAGTATTGTCTTCCACATAGTAGGTGGCCGGATCGATGGTATTCGGATCAAGATAATGCAAAACATTTTGTGGGGCAGGTTGGTTAACAACAAACTGTTGACGTGGGGATGGATATTGATTTGGTGCAGATGGTCGTGGTTGGTAATCCCCTGGTCGTGGCACAGGTTGTTGTGGCGGGTAGGGGCGGTAAGCTCGATAAACGGTGGGTCTGGTGGCTGCTGGGAAATGATTTCGTAGTTGAGGGCATTCATTGGTAGTGTGATGCTATGAGCAGATTGGACACTAGACATTTTCTCTTGCTGGAAAGGATTTCTCAGCAATTTGTTTCATGGCGGTTTGGAAATCGGCAGTTATTATATGTGATTGTTGAGCTTTTTGTCAGGTTTCCATTTGATGTAGAATTTCAGAAGAGTGAGCAATATTATCAGACTTAGAACGATCCGGATTCTTAGATTTTTTTTCACGATGGTCAAAGTCATCATCGAAACCTTCCTCGGTCATCACATCTTTAAGTTGATCATAAAGATCAACTGGTTTGAGTTCACGGTAGATGTTTTTAGGCAATCCAACTTAAAATAGTTTTATGGCCATGCGTTCAGTGATATTTTCATCAACACATTCTACTTTGAGACATTTAAAATGCTCAATGTAGTTTCGAACAGACTCTTCGCGACGCATCTTGATATGAGTAATTTGAATGAATGGGCTCTGAGTTAGTTTGGATGGTTTGAAACGCTTGATGAGAGCGTCCTTGAGGGTGGTCCAAGAAGCAAGATCAGGAGTTTCGAGATTCAAGTACCACTCCTTGGCGGTGTCATAGAGTACCATGGAAAATAGGCGAAGCTTTTCAGTTTCAGAGGTATCTCCATAAAAACGGCATGCATTATCAAAGTCTTGGAGAAATCAAACTGGGTCTGATTCGCCATCATACTTTGGTGCATCGATACGTGGAATTCTTCGTTCCATTCGTGGAGGAGTTGGGTTAGAAGATTCAGCACAGTCACGAGACATGATGCAGAATACAGAGTAGCAGGGTAGACAGGGCAGAACTGTATTTGACAAAAAGGGCAGTTTGCTTGCAGAATGGATAGTGTAGGACAAAAACTAGTCTTTCTGATTGTTATAGAATTTGCGGACAGACTGAGAAATCGTGGAAAGGCAGATAAATCTAACTGTAATACTCGCGAATTCTAAACAAGTATTATGAATGTCAGAATAGTGATTTTTTTAGATTTTCTGAAAAAATTTGGCGATTCGAAATTCGCAGATAATACAAGGAATTCGTGCTCTGTGAGGGCGAATTCTTAGGCTTGATGGCAAATTCTAATAGAGAGGTTTGACTGGCAGATAGGGAATATAGAGAAAGATGTGATGTTCTGTCAATAAACGGGTAGAATCTATGAGATAAAATTCGCAGAGCTGTTGAAGGACTGATCTTGATGAGATCTAGCCTCAGTGAAGTCGGTGAATTCTAAAACAAAGATTTTGATGAGAAATAAGGGATTTTGACAGTATAACAAGCTATTTTCTCAAAATATGACTATGGTCACAATTCGTGGAGGTGATAAAATGAAAGATCAGGGTCTGTTAGGGTTGCAGACAGTCTGGCGAATTCTGATATACCTATTTGGTTGTGAAAAAGGACACTTGGGTCACTTCTTTTGAAGAAAATGCCCAAGTTGACTCTTTTGTTGCTTCCCCCCGGTTTGAGAAGTTGCTCCGCAGCTCGTGTAGGACCTGGAGAGACGACGCGTGCTGTTTGTTGGTATATAGAGATAAGCACACAAGCAAACATACAACACGGAAGCAAGAAATAAAAGAAAGAAACGAGAAGAAGCTAGGTAGAAAAATACTTAAAAAGTGAGAACGACGCCAATGTTGGAAGTATTTCTAGTGAGTGCGGTGGCTAGATCTACTTACGGGTGTAATATACGGATTTAGAGATTCGTCCACTTTTTAAGTTTCTACAAAAGCTTCAACAAAAATATGAAGGAATGAGAGCACTAAGGCTTACCCAACTAGTGCTCGAAACGGAAATAAACTAATTAGTAACAACAATGAAAATCCTTGCTAAGGCTTACCCAACTAGCAAGATGACTAGACTAATCCTAGATTAACACCCGAAGGGTAATAAAATGAGATTGCGGCTAATACTAAACAAATAAGCAATAATGAACATGCCACAAGAAAACCAATGAAAAGGAGGCAAGAGGAGGCTCGAGCACCTTCCCTCAAGCTATGCACCTTTCCAAGGAGAACACAAATGAAATAGAATGATAATTCTCCAAAATAGAGAGCAAGATAGCTTAATCTCAAAAGTGTCATTTACAATGCAAATATCTCTTCTTTTATGGCAAGGAGGGTCTTCCATAAGTGTCTAGTAACTTATGGGACTAATTTGTTTCTAGCCTTTCTAGAACTTCTAACTTAGAATTTAGAACTTCAATTTTCTTAACTTAGGACAACTTAAGATAAAATATTTCTAATCTTAAGTTTCCTAAGTCTAAGTTCTAAATCTAAGTTAGGCAAATTCTATCTAAGATATTGTGAAAAACATTTCTTCTGAAACTAATGACTTTTGTGGTTTTCTCAGAGAAGACTGTTGGTATACCTGCTCTGATAGTATCTTGATGGTTGGAACAAGAAAGCATAGCAAAAATGTTGTCGAAATGGCATGCAGACAATAAAAAGAAAAAAAAACAGTAGGAAAGAAAATAGCTAATACATATCAAGATAAAAATAGGGTTCATTGTACTTTCTCAGTCGACTCCCATTGACCACAGTGTCAAGGATATCGCCTTGAAGGGTTGGACATATCCAGAGGCAAAGATTTTTTTAAATGACGTAAGGTCCTTGGCCAGAAAAGTTCAGTTTTCCTTTGAAGGCCTTGGCCTAGTATAGTAGGACCTTATCTCCAATTTAAAATCTCTAAGTTTCAATGATCGATCATGCCATGCTTTTTGTCGTTGTTTGTGGACTTGTTGAGCATGGATGCTGATCCTTCCCGTTTCACAAAGTTGCTCCAGATGGAATAACCTATTTGCTAGATTCTGAGGAGTATCAAGCTCAAGGTTATAGGCTACTTGAAGGGAGGGGATATGGAATTCCACAAGCATAATGGCTTCTTGGCCATATGTGAGCTGAAAAGGGGTTAAGCTTGTAGCTCGCTTCAGGGTGGTGCGATAAGCCCAGAGAGCAGCATGGAGTT
This sequence comes from Diphasiastrum complanatum, assembly GCA_029204225.1. Classification (NCBI taxonomy): domain Eukaryota; kingdom Viridiplantae; phylum Streptophyta; class Lycopodiopsida; order Lycopodiales; family Lycopodiaceae; genus Diphasiastrum; species Diphasiastrum complanatum. The sequence goes on along the minus strand of CM055095.1, from coordinate 75,558,280 downwards.
TGAGCTCCCAATCAGATCGGCTGGATTCAACGATTTTGGTGAGAATTCCACATAGGATTTTACTGGTGGATTTTGCCTGGCCATCGCAATGTGGATAGTATGGGGAACTTTTGCGATGTACTACAAAAAATTTGGAAAGAAGATCTGCTATGACAAAGTTAAGAAAATGTGTACCTCTATCACTGATAAGCTCTAGAGGACAGCCGAACCGAACTATAACCTGTTCATAGAGAAATTTGACGGTAGAATGAGCGTCAGCATTGGGAACAACTCTTGCTTCAGTCCATTTGGTGCAATAGTCCGTAGTTACTATGATGTAAGGAGATTGTTGTGTCGAGTAGCACGACTAATAGGTCATTACAATTACTAACTGCACTTCCATCAACCACTGCCACCACTAACCCAATCCAACAATCTCCGCCATGCAGTATCTCCCCACCTCTTGTACCCCTCAATCCACAATCACTCCCACCTGCCTTTCATACACCTCCGTCTAGCCCTGCTCCTGATTTTCTGCCATTCAACCCAATGTCGTATCCTAACTACACACGCACCCTCCCTGACATTGGTCCTTGAGAGCAATTACCCCTTGCAGCCCAAAAAGTGGTATAGTTGGTGAATGAGCTCCAATACAATCTATTCGGCACCCTAGGGAGACAATATACTATGTGGCAATTCGACGATGGTGCTATGGCGGGCCTTCAGAAAGAAAAAACAAGGCTGGAGGAGAAAACCGAACAACAACAGCTGCAGATCCAGAACCTCACGAATTACAATCAACAACAGCAGCAAATGCTACTCCATCTCCAGAACCAGCTCCAACTGAAGGTATCCAACATGCAGCAAACCATCGATACCCTCAAAGCCGAAAAGGATGAGGCTATAGCAGATTCACAAGCAGCACATTCCGCTATGAAGGAACAGTTGGAAATGGTGGATTTCAACGACTTCGCACCACTAGCTATTCTTGAGGGAACTGCCATTCCAGTGGTGGCCTATCAAACGCTGGCCCAATAGTTGAAAGCCACGACAGAGCAACACTCAAAATTACAACAATCATACATTGCTTCCATCGAGGCCCTAAACCAGCACATAGCCACCTTGGAAGAACGCTTAAAGGCTGCTGCCCAATCGACATCGTCGGTTCATGCAGAGCACGCTTAATTTTATGATTCGGAGCATCACTTTGATGGACCAAATGGTGGAGATGGAGCAGGATTCCAACAGCCTCCTCCTACAACTCAAGGCTCCACATTTCAAGGCCAACCCCTAGGGCAAGGAGCTCAAACACCAACCAATCCATCAGGCTCTGGGGGTACCAGCTCCCAACATTATCTTTTCCCTTCCACCGCTTCTAACCCTCTCGACACCACTAACCCCACCGTCATTCCATGACAATTTTCTCCTGAGTCACAAAGAATTGCAAAAGCTAATCCCTCGTCTTCTCTCTCTCCTGAACCCGATCCACAAACCCAACACGAGATTGCCTCTGAAGCACCAACCATCCGACATAGAATCACGCCCTTAGAACCAAGCAAGGACTTGCGTGCCTCTCAGGAGTTTGCAAAGAAGTATCCAATAACGAAAGAGCAAGGTGGCTACATATTGCAAGATTTGGACCAGTGTCAGACACATAAAGCAGCAGTCAAACTCCTGGATCCACAACCTCTTTGGCATCATCAGCTCTTCTTGCAAAGTAAGACCTCAATGGCACGGTAACTCGAAGTTCCCTCCTACATGCGCACCAATCCTTATTATTATCTAGAACTTCATTATATGCAAGGGTACAACAATAAAACCTTGTAGATTTGAAGTAGCGGTATGTCAGTATCTGTCCACGTTTCTTGTTTAATGCAGTAGGGTGAAACTGAACAAAGGAGCATTCTAGAGAGAGAGAGAGAGAGAGAGAGAGAGAGAGAGAGAGAGAGAGAGAGAGAGAGAGAGAGAGAGAGAGAGAGAGAGAGAGAGAGAGAGAGAGAGAGAGAGAGCATGTGCGAGAGTTGCTTTTCTAGGTATTATGATTTTTTAGGGTTAGAATTTTTTAGGATTAAGATTTTTTTTAAAGGTTTATGGACAAAAAATAGCTATAAAGTGAGGTGTTGGAGAGAGAGAATAACAAGATTTCACATAGTCTCTCTTGACAAGTCCCCTTTGAACCCTTCAATTTATAGCATAACAGGTAAGAACAAAGCTGTATAAGGTCTTACAATACATATCACCATAAGGCGAAGCAAGTTTTAGAACACCCAGTTGTTATCCACCACCATTCCACAAAACAAACCGCACAAATTAGTTACGTGAGGAAGATAGGTGTCATAGCTGAGCATCAGTTCTTATCCATGTCTGAAACAAGATTCACTATCTTATACGTCCAATCTTCCTTGTCATGACTTCTATTAATAGCAATACATCTAAAATAGAACTGTATTAGGGAAAATGCCAAACTGATCAGGATACGGGCAAATGGGATGTATTAAGTTCACATTAGCATAATACGCATAAGAAACATCTTATAATACACAGAATACAAAGAGACTTGGCCCTTGCTTCAGTGCTACGTACTAGGGTAGATCCATGCCATACTAGCCCCATGGTCCTCCCATGAAACTATTAGGAATTCAAGCACCTTATAGCTTGGGCAAATCCATGTTATACGAGCCTACCAAGATCAAACTCTATACAAATACATAGTTCTTCTATAGTAGCCGCTTTATGCTTTACACATCCCTACGTTTTACTACTAGCATCATAAACTGCTCAAACTTTTAATGTGAAAAGTACAACTTTAGGATTATCTTTATGTAGATATTCAATCATATCATAACTTAAAGCTTCCCTTGTATACAAGACTCGTATTGCATTCTGTGTACTGTACAAGTTTTAATTATTGGGTGAAACAACAATTCATAGTTATGTTACCTCAAGAAGACACATACCTGAGTGCGAGGCGACGACATTTCTTCTGAGCTACCCATCTCCAATTGATACAACAAAACTACTACGTACTAATGATTCCAAACCGAAGGTGTTGGATTAATGGGAATGCATTCTATTTTCGAAACAAGTACTTTCATGTAGTCAATGAGATTCATGTTATCAAGAAGTTATCATGTCTTCAAGTGTCATAAAGGCATTGTAAGTTAGTTCATTTCTTAATTTCCAATAGATCCATTATCATCATTGTATGTGCTTCCTATCACATCCTTGCATTATAAGTAGAATCATTTTATGAGTTGCAGTTATCATAATCGAGCAATCTCATGTTCATTAGCAAATTAGCATACAACTGAAGCAACTCCTTTGCTTATAGTGCGACCTACTGTAGAGAGTTTAAAACTCAATTTTAGCAGAAGAACTAATCATACAAACAACATGCATGCAACGATTGATCATTCTTATCAGTTGTAGTATATTGTTATGCCTTCTAGAAAGTGGAAATCCACTCAATAGGCAAAGCGCCCATGTATACAATATTTTCAAAATCTGAAGCACTTCAAAAAACATGTGGAAGTGCGATCTATTACTCCATAAAAAACGCTGGCCAGCGGCCCATTACTTCACCAAAATAGCTTCAAAGATATACTCATCAGCGATTTCCTACAATGTATACCATCATTGTCCAGAAGCAACGTCATTTCTAACTTGGCATCAAGTATCATACCTTATTGATTGCTCAGATGTGAGGCAAAGGCAATGCCCAACTATAGTAGTAGTTATGGAAGCCAATTGCTCTAAATCAATCCACATCTATCCAGTATGTGAGCCATTTACAACAAGCATATCTCGTACCTTTGTTTTTGAGTCATGAACCAACGATTAGTGGACCAAAGTCATAGCAGAGATCTTACCTTACTTTATATAGCTTCCCCTCACGATTACTCTTATGTTTATGTTCATGTCTCTCTTCATCCAATCCAAAAGGGAGGTCACAGTAGAGAGAAGAAAGATGGACCAAAAGAGAAAGGGAGAGAGAGCAGGAAGAGTAAAAGTTAAGGTAGTGTACTCTCTTTACTTATAGATGTTAGCAACTGTGCTAACACAGAGAAAGTAAAAAATAAATAAAACTCCGTGGCATGTGTTTTGTAAGGCCACGTATGAGTATCTGTCAATAAACTTCAAGCCATGGCATGTGTTTTGTAAGTCCATGAGTAGAAGCTTAAACATCAGATATCCATCATCAGAATTCGCAAACAATTCGCTGGAGCTCAAATTGATCCTCACGATTTCTCTGCTATCTCTACGAATTTTGATCAGACACATTTTTGCACTGTCAGACGTTTTTTCTCTTTTGGCATAGAAAAATCACTTACAAGAATTTGCAGGCCCTCAGAACGTTGTCTCAAAATTTGCGACCATCATTACCAAATCGTGGACATTGAGGACGATTTCTGGGTGAAGTTGCAAATTCTTGTCAAAAAAGTCTCTATATAGTCCTCCACCTTCTCTCCACGAGTTCATTTTAGATTGTTGCTCTAGAGTTCATGCCAAAAAAATTTCAAAATTTTCAAAATTCTCAGAGAAATCTAAAATCACTACTATCATGGCTTCCCACGATTCCTCGCTTAGCTTGCATCGACGTAAGCCCCCTCGTCCTTATTCAGGGGATATCGTCATGATCTATCTTAAGAATTACGCCGAGTAGCTCACCCTGGCCAAGGATATCCTCACCAACCTTGTCTTTGATCTGACACTTTTTCAGGACCAGCAGAGCGAGAGCCTCATCCGAGCAACCTACTCCACTATTCGGATGAGTTCCAAACTTTTCGGATTACATCCAAGAGTGGCAGCTATTCTATTATCAACGTATCTCCTGGAATCTCTAGAGCATCGGCTTTCCTAATCTCGGAGAGACAATCCATGGAAAGGGCACCAGCTATGATGCCAAGTACTTCACAAAATTTCTGACAGACGACGGCAAAACCATTGTCCAAACCAATGACGGGATCGCTATCCAGGATCATCACGGATCCCCATCTACGGGCCGCCTCAAAGATCCTCGTCACCATTGTCGCAGTGCATGCCACCAAGATGGATCGCATACCACCGAGCGACCTCTTTTCTCTGACCCTCACCATGGCCGATCCCACTCAAAATTACAAGTGGGTTGAGAAGGTAGTAGAGAAGCTGTGCGGAGCTCTGAAAGCCCACAAACCAACTACCAAATGTGGGTATCTCCTCCACATGTTGGTCACCAAACAATTGGGGTCTAGGGCAACTGCTGCCATCAAGGAGCTGGATGATGTTTATCCAAGCACAAAAAAGTGAGCCACCCCCCAACCGACAGCAGAACCGGTCTCACCAGCCCACCCTACTAAGAAGCAGAAAGGGAAGGCGATCAGCATAGAAGCCGATGTCCCACGTGACATTCTATCTAGTGACATCGGGGTGGAATATGCTGAATCCAGAGGGAGCCTTAAACCATCTCAGGTCCCAAAGGAGGTCCTAGAGCAGTAGGCGGCCTTACTTCACCAGGCCCGGCAACGCCGACAAGCAGTGGCAGCAGGTAGCTCCGTAGAGTGTTGACTCTAAGAAGGCAAATCTTTTCTTGTTTGCAAAAGAATGAAGAAAGTCCAAGTACTTTTGTTTTGAGAATGAAAGCATTGAATGATGAGTTGGCTTGCATAGATGAAAGCATTAAGGAAGGATAGCTTATTCAAGTGATTCTTAATGGATTGTTGGATGCTCATGCTAACATTGTTCAAAGTATTGCTATTCAAAAGACTTTGCCAAGTTTGATGGATCTTCAAGAGATCTTGATCAATGAGGAATATAGGCTTCAAGCAAGAGGTGGATCTAGATCGACACTTCAAGAGGATGCTATGTTCACAAAGGGCAAATTCAAGGGCAAAACCAAAAGTAAGTGGTCTAAAGGGCAAGATCAAGTGGATGCTTCTTCAAGTGGCAAAAAGAAGGATAGATCAAAGCTCAAGTGCTTCTATTGTGGCATCAAAGGACACTTTGCAAGTGAGTGCTACAAGAAGAAGAGAGATCAAGGAGACAAGCAAGGTAATCTTACTCTTGATGAGGATGGTTTGGATGTTCAAGATGCAAATGATGATGCTTTTGTGATGTCTTCATGTATGCTTGTTAATGATGGAGATCTAGATCCTTGGTGGATTGATAGTGGAGCAAGTTCACACATGACCTTTCACAAAGAGTACTTCACTTCTTTGTTGGCATATGGAGATGACAAGAGGGTGATCTACATGGCCAATGATGGTGAGTGTGCAATCAAAGGGATTGGCACAATTCCTATTTCTCTCTCTACAAATAGGAATGTTCATTTGGAGGATGTCTTGTTTATTCCATCTATTACCAAGAATTTGCTTAGTGTGAGTCAAATGCTAAGTAAGGGCCTCAAGGTGGAGTCTGATGGAGATGCTTGTTTGATCAAAAGGAAGGATGTCTTGATTGGAAAAGGTAAAAGGCAAGGGAAGTTGTTCAAACTTGATGCTTGTGTTATTGCTAACCAAGTTGGATGTGTTGCAAGGGAGCAAATTTCTATTCAAGAGGTTTGGCACAAAAGGATGGGACACCTCAACTTCAAGTCATTGGAGGTAATGGCAAGGAAGAAGGTTGTGATTGGTCTTCCAAGTTCCTTAAGTAATGACAAGCATGTTTGTGAGTCTTGTGTTTTGTCTAAGTCATATAGACTACCTTATACTAGATCTATTTCTAGATCTACAAAGCCTTTTCAACTTGTACATTCAGATATTCATGGATTTACTACAATTAGCAATAGTGGAGCTAAGATGTATGTAACATTCATTGATGATTTTAGTAGATTTTGTTGGATCTATCTACTAAAGAGCAAAGATGAAGTGTATGATGTCTTTGTCAAGTTCAAGAATGCAAGGGAGAACCAATTTTCCACAAAGATCAATTGCTTGAGAGGTGACAATGGTGGTGAGTACATATCTAACAAGTTCAAGGCCTTTTGTGATGAGCATGGGATCAAGAGGGAGTATACAACATCAAGGACCCCACAACAAAATGGAGTGGCTGAAAGGAAGAATAGGACTTTATGTGAAAGTGCTAAAGCTATGAGGTTAAGTGCTAATCTTGACAAACCATTTTAGGATCAAGCTTTGTTGTGTGCCAATTTCTTGTGCAATAGGTGGCCGAGTGCTATTTGGATGGAAGGACACCTTTTGAGATGCTATTCAAGAGGAGGCCGAGTGCCAAATTTCTACAAACCTTTGGATGCACATGCTATGTCAACATTACTCTTGATGATAGGACCAAGGAAGATCCATCTTCAAGAAGAGGTGTTTTTGTTGGATATAGTGAAGTGAGTAAATCCTACAAGGTTTACATTCCTTCTACTAACAAAGTGATTGCTGGTAGAGATGTCATTTTTGATGAGGGGAACATTCCAAAGGTGTCTTCAAGCATGATTGATGGTAGAGTGGATGGATCTAACATTCTTGATGTTGATGAGAAGGATCTTACTTTGGATGGTGGTGATGATGGACCTTCATCAAGTCAAAAGCCAAGGAGAACATCAAAGGAGATGGTATGGATCAAGAGGATGATCAAGGATCTTCACTTGCTGGATTTTTCAGAGAGCCCAATAATGTTTTGTGACAATCAATCAGCCCAAAGAATGGCATCCAATCCTATCTTTCATGCTAGGAGCAAACATATTGAGATACAATATCATTTTGTGAGGGAGCAAGTCATTGCAAAGGAGGTGGAGCTTCAACATGTGTCTTCAAGGGAATGTGTAGCTGATATCTTCACCAAAGCATTGGAAAAAGACTTGTTCATGAAGCATAGGACTTCACTTGGAGTATTATCAAAGTCTATGCTAAAACTAGTTGAAGAGAGAGTGTGAAAGATTCAACTAGTTTCATCACATTTTGCAATATTTCCATATTTGGCATATTGAGGCCAAAATTTGTTTTAGACTTAAAGGTTAACTTTTCAAAGTTCATTAGTCTAAATTTCATTTGAATAAACACTTTTTGAAAGTGTGGGAAAGATAGAATGTGAGTTTGAGTAGATTCAATTTGAATAAGTTGGGTACATTGAATCTAGACCCAAAATTAGTAGGGTTAGCATTTTGGTGGGAAAGCCAAGTGGCCAAATAGGGTCTGGACCTGCTATAAAAGGATGTAACTCATGAAGAGAGTCATCTTCTCTCTTCTCTATTTCATTTCATGCTTATACATGGTTCTCTTGGGTTCTACTATCCATTGGTGCACTATCTTGGTGATTGCTTGCAATTCTATGTGTAGAATGATATATATTTGTTATTTTTGGATCCACACGTGTGAAATACAGTAGCTTGCTGGTTTTGTATGGACAGCAACAATACATAATAATTTCATTCAAGTTTGATCAAGTTCTATTAGTGTTTGCATCTCAAATTGTGTGTAGATGCTGATTTTTCTACATTGGTGAGATTGATAGTGTATTTCTCCTTCTAACCAAAGATCATTCAAGTCGATTGGATCTTAAGGATCTGAAATCTTTCACACCAAGTTCGTTCCAAAGAGTAATGCAATTTGCTTTTAAAGATTATCTACAGAAATTCCTTGAAATTTACTTGGATGATCTGGGAGTCCATAAATAGTACAAATGTAGACCACCTGGATCAATTGGAGAAAGTATTTGAAAGATGTCGCAAATATCAAATTTCTCTAAATCCTAAAAATGTCAGATATGGGTTTCTAACGGAGTTGTGCTTGGCCATGTGATATCAAGACATGGTATTGCCACGGATTATTCTAAAATCAAGATTATTGTGGAATTGCCACCGCCAACAATGATTTGTAGAGTTTATGTGTTTATGGGTCATGCAAACTACTATCGCATTTTTATGATCTTCTTTGCGGATTTAGCACGACCTATATACAAACTGACTATTGTTCCTATTTGGACAGTAGAGGCATTAGACGATTGAATTTCATGTTCACACGGATGCCTTGAAATACGCCATTGGATCAGTTTTGATGCAGCCAGGTGATTATAAGAAAGATTATCCTATGCGATTTGCAAGCAGACAGCTTCGTACCGATATCAGGTGTCCAACCAAAAATTTACAGTTTTGTGGTGTGATGAATTTTGTGATCCAGACTCATCTATCCAGTAATGGCAACTCTAAGCAAGAGTGTCCTTAATGAGTCAAGCAAATTGGAAGGTCTCAACAACTATGCAGTTTAGAAATTCAAACTGAAAAACATTTTGATGGAAAAGGAGCTGTGAGAGATCGTGACAGGTGAAGAGACAAGGTCAGTGATTGAAAAAAAATCAGCGGGCATTTGATAGGAGAAAACGGAAAGCCCAGAATGTCATCAACTTATCAGTTAGAGATGCAATTATTACCTATATTTTAGATTTAAAAGGACCAAAAGAAGTGTGGAATACATTGAAAGCATTGTTTGAAACAACAAATAAATCTCGAATATTGTTTCTGAAGACGAAGTTGCATACATTGCGGATGGATGATGGTGCAACTATTATCGATCACATACTGAAGATCAAAGAGATCCGTGACCAATTAGCAGCAGTTGGAGAGCGAGTACAAAATCATGAGATCGTGCAATTGACATTGAATAGTCTGAGTGAGTCACATCAGATGTTTGTGACGAGTATAGCCACAAGAGAAAATCTTCCAACCTATGAAGAACTAGGTGGATTGCTTTTGCAAGAAGAGCAACGTCAAGAGATCTTGAATCATCATAATAGGAGCTATGATCAAGCTCTTGCAGTTAGAGGATGAGGTGGAAGATTTCACCGTGGAAGGTATCAATTGAGAGGAGAAAACTCAAGCTGGGGATCATTTCAACAATTTCATGAGCAAGTCAATGATAGTCCAAATCTAGGCAATTGGAATCAAGGCCGAGGTCAAGGACGCGACTATTCAAGACAAAATAAACCTAGAAATTGTAGGTACTGCAAAAACCTGGCCATTGAGAGCGTGAATGCTTCAAGAAATAGAAGGAGATGGAACAAAGAAAAGACAAATGACAAGCGAGAAATTATGCTAATCAACATCAATTTGATGACTATTATTATGAAGACAATTATACCTTCAACATCAATACGATGATGATCAATATGAAGATGATACTAGTGAGAGTTCAAAATTGTTTATTATAGCATTAATAACAAGTGATGAGGCCAAGGATACATGGTACATTGATAGTGGTGCATCCAAGCACATGACTTCAAGGAAAGAGTGGTTTTCAGAACTCAAGGAAACTGACAATGGTGATGAAGTTGGACAAGCTGATGGCAAATTGCTATCTGTTAAAGGAGTTGGAGTGGTACCAGTGAAGTTAGCCAGTGGGAAGATAAAGTAGATAAGCAATGTGCAATATGTACCTGGCTTAGCTAACAATCTACTACCTGTTGGATGATGGCTGATCAACAGCTCAAGGTCGAGTTTGACAGTGACAAATGTCTTGTCAAAGACATCAAAAATCACTACAAAGTGATTGTTATAGGAGCTAGAGTCAACGAGAATCGACTCTACAAATTGAATGCGAGATCTTTTACTCAAGCTATGGTAAGCACTGTTGATAGTCGAAGTGATCTTTGGCATCAAAGGTTTGGTCATATTAGTGCTCAAGGCTTGCGAATTCTTAAAAGAGGTAATCTAGTTGTTGGATTGCTTGATATCTCTTTTGAAGGAAAAATTTTTGAGGGTTGCATTTTGGGAAGACAACATAGAAAGAGATTTCTCAAAGATGGAGCAAGAAGAGCCAATGACATTCTTGATCTTGTTCATAGTGATTTGTGTGGACCAATACAAACTAGGTCCATTAGTGGTTGTTACTATTTCATCACATTCATTGATGACTATAGTAGACATATCTGGATTTATTGCATAAGCAAGAAATCTGATGCTTTTGCCAAGTTTAGAGAGTTCAAGGCTCTAGTTGAAAAACAAACAGGTTGTTATATTAAGACCCTCAGATCAGATGGTGACGGTGAGTATTTTTCAACAGAGTTTATAAACTTTTGCAAGGATCAGGGGATCAAGAGACAAACCACTACACCCTATTCACCACAACAGAACGGATTTGCAGAACAGAAAAACAAATCCATTGTGGAGATGGCTAGGGCAATGCTTAAGAGCAAGGGTTTTCCAAATATTTTTTGGGCAGAAGTATGCAACAAGGCTACTCATATCTTGAATCGGTGTCCTACGAAGTCCGTGGAGGGTAAGACACCTTACAAAGCTTTTACTGAAAAGAAACCTAATGTTTCTCATTTACGAGTATTTGGTTGTGATGCTTACGCTCATGTACTTGATGAAAAACGAAAGAAGCTGGATGCAAAAGCTGTTAAGTGTATTCTCCTTGGATATGATGAAAGAGCCAAGGCATACAGAATGTATGACACAGATGCACAAATGCACAGAAGATCGAGATTTCCACAGATGCTACTTTTAATGAGATGGGTCAAAATGACCAAATAAAATTGACAATTGATCCTTTTGATGATAAAGCTAAAGTGCAAGTGAAGGAAGAAGTTGGTGTCGATATGGAAGAGCTAATGGAAAAGGACAGGGTCAATAATGAGATTCCTAGGAGAGTGCAGATCAAGTAGAAATCGAAAACCTCCTACAAGATCAGAGATGAATCTAGCCCTAATGGGTTCTATGCTCAAGGCTCAAGAACCAAAATCTTTTGATAAAGAAAAAAAGCACAAGGAGTGGCATGAAGCTATGGAAACACAAATGGAAGCTATAACAAAAAATAGGACGTAGAACTTGGTTGAGCTACTTGATGGTAAGACGCCTATCACTTGCAAATGGATATACAAGATCAAATATGGAGCTGATGGGCAACTCAACAATACAAAGCACAGTTGGTTGCTAGGGGATTTGAGCAGCAGGAAGGTATTGATTTTGAGGAAACTTTTGACCCGTAGCTAAGATGGTAACTATACATTCTATCATTGCTATTTCTATTTTCTATGGCTGGAAGATCCAGCAAATGGATGTTAAATCTGCTTTTCTTAATGGAGTGCTGGATGAAGAGGTGTACTTAGTACAACCTCAAGGATTTGTTGAGCCAGGGAGAGAGCATCTTGTTTGTAAGCTCAACAAAGCCATTTATGATTGAAGCAAGCACCACGGGCGTGGTACTCTTGCATTGATGAATACTTCAAGTTACAGAAAGTAATGAGAGCTTAATTGATGAAATAAAATCAGATCTTTCCAATGCTTTTGAAATGAGTGATCTAGGATTGATGCACTACTGTCTTGGCATTGAAGTATGGCAAAAGGAAGACATGGTCTTTCTTACACAAAGCAAATATGCACAAGATTTGCTTTATAAGTTCAATATGTATTATTGTAAGCCTTTGAGTACACCTATGGATGTCAACATGAAGCTTACTGCATATGATGAATCTGAGAAAGTGGATGCTTATTTGTATAGACAGCTGGTGGGTAGTTTGATTTATTTGGCACACACACGACCTGATATTTCTTATGTTGTTAGTGTTGTTAGTCAATTTCTGCAAAATCCTAGTCAAGAGCATTGGAAGTCTGCTAAACGTATTCTTAGATACATTCGAGGGACATTGAATTTTGGTTTGACTTATGATCAACCTGAAGCGCCAATGTTGATAGGTTATACAGATGCCAATTGGGCAGGTAATATTGATGACAGAAGATCTACTAGTGGTCATACATTCAGTTATGGTACAACTGCAATTTCATGTAGCAGCAGAAAGCAACTACAATAGGCTTATCATCGACGGAAGCTGAATATCGAGCACTTAGCAATGCTATACAAGAAGAATGGTTACGAAGATTGCTTGTGGATTTAGGTCAACCACAGTTGAATGCGACTACTATATCTTGCGATAATCAAAATTGCATTCACCTTGCCAAAAATCCAGTTCTACATGCTCGAACCAAGCACATCGAAATACACTACCATTTTGTTCGAGAGAAAATTCTTGATGGAGCCATTGATCTTGTTTTTTGTAAATCTGAAGATCAAATGGCAAATGTTTCTACTAAGTCATTAGGTAGATGTAAATTTGAGAGGTTTTGTACTCTATTAGGAATAGAAGAATGCTATTTTATCATTGAGGGAGAGTGTTAGAAATCAATGATAAACTTCATTGTTATTGTTTACGAGGTACATTAATGTTGACAGTTGTGACCGGCTATCATTAGCCGTAGGCTAGTCTATTAGTCTACTCGTAGGTTTTCTCTCTCTATCAGGGGTTCAGAGTTTATTTGCACATTTTACATTCTGTATGAGTTAGTGTGATAGAGTGACAATGCGTGTTCTTTTTCCGCCTTCTTGTGGTGATTGCTTATGGTGAATGTTGAGGCTCTCAATAATAATATATTGGAGTAGAGAGATTCAAAACACTGATCTAAATTCTTACTCAAATAATAGAACAAGTATCAATCATCACACTTAAGAATCATCAACATTCCTTTAAACCCTCTGACAATAATTAAGTATCTATTTATGATCTGTGAATCATAAATATTTAGATTCATATGATTCGTCAATCATAATTTCCTGGAATCCAAAACCATAATCATTTACAGGATACTGGAGTATATGTTCAACATAACTCAGGAAAAGTAAGAATCATTCAAAAATCTTTCCACCAAGAAAATATTGGATTTAGGAATATTCTTCAAACAAGATTTTTTAACTAAAGTGCAAGATTCAAGGTTTATTAACACTGGTAATTAAAGACTGAACGCATACCAAAATGACAATCATCTTCAACTACAAAAACTCTAGATTACAATCTAGAATTAAATCTAGATACCCAAAGTCCTGCTGAATATCAATTCAGATATTATTCTTGGATTTATTATGATTTGTTATCCAATTGAGCGCTCTGGGATACAATCCTTAACTAAGGAATATTCTATCCCAAGAATACTGTATATCCAATGCACACAATTTTAATTGATGAACCCAAATGAGTCACTAATCATGCGTCTTACAAGCAATATAAATCAAAACCATCAATTTCTATTGAATCCACATCACATCGATCGTTTTACCAACTAACTTCACTCTGGAGTAATCAACTACTCAAGTTAATGGCCAATGATTCAGAAATCTCAAATGTCTAAGTGAAGAATTCAATTATACTAGTATAACACCACATTTAGATCCTTACCCAAATCATTTGTAAGTTAATCCACAGATATTTGTTAACTCTGCAAGTATCTGTCAAACAATACTTGATCATATGTCTATGTTCACCAACTAGGTTAAGTGCACCAAATAATCATAGTAACTAGGAATACACAGTAGATTCATACAAGATTAATTGTGCACATATGTGAATAATCTCACTATGACCCAGTACCTAAACACATTTTTATCTGGCAGATTCCTCCAGAATTCACATATGTTACTCACATATCTCACTGAGATCTTGTAACTCAGCTACAAAATATTTTTTATTTCTCATGAGTAAATAACATATTCGGAAAATCTCTAAGACAAATAACATTCACTCTCAACAGTTTTTCAATCCCACTTACCTCTAATTACATAATTTCATCTACTCAATCAACCTCTCTCTGATCCTAGTACTCAAACTAAGATTAGGTTGATCCAATTCAGAACTTTCAAACTTAACTTCTGATCAAGCTTACTTCTATTCCAACCAAAATGGAATTAGTAACCTTTGACCATTCACTGTACTACTTATAGATAGTGATTCAACTTTCAAACCTGTTCTAGATCCAGATTGTCCATACAATCCCTAGAGAATTCCTCTTATTCGAAAAGTTCCAATTAGGTATCTTACTCTGAATTTATCCAAAATTACTTTCAGACCAAATCTCATTTCTATGCCACAACTGGTTCTCTTCCGAAAGCTATGCAGTCCACAGATTTCCAAATAGAATTTTATCCCATCACTTCACCCCTCCTTTTAAAGAAATCATCAATTTCAATAAAAGTTAATTGGAAAGATGATATATGAAAATATCCAACAGTAATACGTGCATTCCACAAAAGGATTCACTCAATTACAAACATGACTTTTCCTTCAAATATTCTCAACTCGAGTGACAGAAACTACCATTCTATCGAAATCCATTTTTGCAAAAAGAGATATTCAAGGCTTAAGAAATCGAAACACTTTAAGCTTAGAATTTTCTGAATTCCAAGTCTATTCACACAAGTAGTAATTTATTTGACATAACAGTCTTTCAGAAGAATAACTTTATGTTGGAAATAATCATATAAACTAGTTTGATGTCTTATATTTGAGAGATTACTGGGAAGTAAAGGATTAGCTAAGAAAGCGAGAAATAGATTTGAGGGCCTCTGATTTTGTAAATAATGAGATACCACTTTGGGATCTAGATTAAACCTCAAAATTTCTCAAAATACCCCACATTTGATCAAACAGTTTTATTTATCCCATATCGCGACTAGGTACTAAAACACACCATTGATCATCAAATCTTTACAGTCCTAGAATTCCCTTTCCAAAATTACTGATGTCCCATACCATCAGCTTTTCTGAATTAGAAAATCCTTAACCGCCTTATCTGATATTCTAGAGATCCACTGATCTTCTAGTTGTCCTATAATCAATATAGGATATTATCTCTTGTTCCCAAATATAGGAGAGCCCATTTACTTGGATGGCTGGCATGCCTATCAGATGGATACCACAAATTCACACCTGATTATGTGATTTAGATAGAGGAATTAACATGGTTCAGCACTACATTCTGATCCTTACAGGTTAATGATAAGCTTCAAATCCCCTTGGATCCAAGAGCATCAACTCTAGGGACAAGCTTCAATCAACTAACAGATCCAATGTAATCCACATATCAGATTCTACTTCTAACCATCACAATTGACATCCAAAACTTCGGATAACTCAATGGTTACAAAGATATAAGCTATGAATTCAACTAAATGAGTTCTATCCAGAAAATTAATAACTGGTATTAAGCAATTATTTACTGAGATTATCAAAATCCTAATTGCGAAATACATTTCTCGATCACACTTACTACCTCTGATGTCCACTCTTCTTCCTTCTTTAGAGTTTTTAGTTTTCTGAAAATCTATTTCAGCTAAGGTACTAAGAAGACGTTACGACATTAGTAAATATTTAAAATTAATTACTGTAGGAAAAAATCTGAAACAATTTCATTTATATCCCATACCTAGGTTGAATAACTGATATATCAAAAATCATCTACTAGTATGTAAAACAATACTAATATGATCTTTTGAATATAATTCACCATAGGATTTTACTAGAAATGAAATCAGTTATGTACTTCCTATCATTACAAAAAAAAATTTAGACCGTTCTCCCTTTTGACTTACTAGCTTGAGAATTACTTCGTTAAAGTAATCGGTAATTAATGGGAAATAATGTTTAGATTTGGGTTCTTTCTACACTGTATTCATTCCAAATAATTTTGTTGAATAAAGAATAGCACCACCAAATACCATAAAATTTCCACCATTAATTAGCTAACAAGTACCTCAACAGCTTTGGTTTATTCAATTTTAATGACCAAAACCATCAAAACCACAATAACCAACTGATCGGAGTTCTACCGATTTGAAAAGGAGAAAACAAAACACAATTTAACTCTATTCACTGGGAGCACCAATACTCAAGAATTAATTGGTTTGAATAGCATCGTACCAAGGAATTAGATTCCTAACCTGCGTATATGCCTGAGAATTGTACCACTCCTTTCGTTCCGTCAAGATCGGTTTCGAAAAAATTCCCATCGAAAATCGATTAATACTGCTTGACCACGAATAAGGTACTCAAGTTCCACAAAAGTTGGGCTTACATTGCTGAAAGCCAAAAGCCAAGTTGATAAGAGCATATGACATGCATATTGTCCATGGAGAAAGAAAATCCAATTTTCTTCTATCCATATTCGTGAACAATATACAGAGAGAGAGAAAGAGTAAGCTATCTTTGTTGTGGATGCGTAGTGTTAATGGATGTTAGAGTTAGTTATGAATCCTCCATTCATGTTGAAATCTGAACTATACTATCGCCCTCATGGGAACGAATCTATGCATGACAACTAACTCCGTCTCTTAAGCAGTTTAGAGAAATTGGTTATTCATCCGAAATTCTTGGATGACTCAATAATGTGCAAGAGGAGAGCAAAGAATCTCTTCAAAGGTACACACGAAAAGTAAAGAATCTTATTAGAAAGCCAACTGGTGTATACCCTGTTGTAATGCAGATTGAGTGATTTTTGATAGGTTTACAACCGAAAATTGATCGATACTGTAGACAAGGAGAGATGACTTCTTTATCAGTAGTCATAACAAGTGCTGAAAATTATGAGACTTCCAAGTTAGCACATAAAAGACGTTCTACCAGACAAACTCAAACGTCTAATTATGACTCCAGCGGCAGTGAGAACGAATTGAAATCTGAATCTAGTTCAAGTTCTTCTAGTTTCGATTCTGATTCCAGTGATTCGCCAGACACAGAAACAGATGATACAGATAGAAGGAAGAAACAAAAGTCCAAACGAAAAGAAGATAGCAAACATACTGAGGACAAGTCTGCAACCTCTAAAATTGAAAAGCTTTGGAAAAGTAATATGACTAATCTTAATAAGAAGTTCAACGATCTGAAAACTCAAATTTCAGAAGTTGTAGATAAGAGACTGAAAGCTTCTTCTTCAAACTCAGAACTACGGTGTATGAACAAATTCTGGTGGGTTGTGTCTCTTTGGTGCAAACTTTGGTTCGCCTTGTTAGAATGGTGCTACAGTACCTTGGACATAACTGGTAGACACATCATCTTGAAATATGAAAAGAACTTCCTGAGAAGGATCTTCAACATACTTCTCGTTCACAGATCTACACTCTTCTTTAGAATGTCCAGATGTTCCAGTTCGAATGAAACTGTTTTGAAAAACTGTTATAATTGTGGTGAACTAGGACATTTTTCGTCTAACGGTCCGCAGCCACGAAAACCAATAGGATTTATACCTTTGTGCTCTATGGGTTCACAATTGGAAGGACAACCTTGCTCTAGGCCTTAGATGTAACTCAAATTAGCTAGAAAATGAGTTTGATCGGTGCAAGAATAGCTAAAAGGGTGCAGATGAGAGAGAGGGAGAGAGAGAGAGAGAGAGAGAGAGAGAGAGAGAGAGAGAGAGAGAGAGAGAGAGAGAGAGAGAGAGAGAGAGAGAGAGAGAGAGAGAGAGAGAGAGAGAGAGAGAGAGAGAGAGAGAGAGAGAGAGAGAGAGAGAGAGAGAGAGAGAGAGACGGTTGAGCATTACTAGGGAAGGAATTCCCTTAGTGCATCGAAGTGCTTAGTGGCCGGAGGACTTGGTTTCAATGTCCAGAATGGCTCCTAGCCACGAGATGGAGTCTTACAGTCTAGATTAATTATCAAATTTGTGGTGAGGATCAGGTGTTTCAAATCCAACATCCAAGATAATTTTGAGGGGCCCAAGGGGCACCGAGGTGCAAATTGGCCTTCAATTTCATTAAAAATCTTCACTTTGAAAGAGATCCAAGGTCCAAAAATATACTGTGAAGAAACAACTCATTTCTAAAAAAGAAAATGATGACCAGGAGAAGGCCCTTTTTGTAAAGGAAAAAAGAAAAACAAAAACAAATCCAAGATTGATAAGACTCAAATGATCAACGAAGGGTAATAACAACAACAAAGATACTTCTTCTGTGATCATTGTCATAAGTAGGGGAATACAGACAAATGTTGGTTGAATCCGACTATCCCTTGCAGTCACTACAAGAAAAAGGGACATTTAGCATACGATTGTTGGCATCAAGAAGGAGATTATGCTTGTCTCCTTGCAATTTCGCAATATGAAATTTGAACTTTGAACTTTGTCAAAGAAAAGTTCGTTTGCATCCAATTGACATTATTTTAACAATGTGAAATGGATATATATAACTTGTAGTCATCTTATGAGGAAAGTCACTAGAGGTCTTGAAATTTGGATGATATCTTTTGGTAAACTTTGGTGAAATTACATTATATATTCAAGATTCAAAAGGTCCAGCTGTATGATTTATCCTACTCTATTAGAAAAAGTTATTTTTGTGAGCACTAGTGAGTGCTCTTAAAATTTGTGAAAATTGTCAACTAGTATAGTTGGTCTGATTTGGCAATTTGGAGGTTAAAGTGAAATTTCAACTTAGAGATATATTTCTTAATGTCAATAAGGCCTAAAAAAGTGTCTTTACTATTTTTGGCAAGTATATAAGTGGATAAGCTCAGATTTAGACCTACTTCTATTGGCTAGTTGAGGTACACTGTGTTCTCTAATTCTGGTGATGACTATGTGGCGCTTGTGTCCTCTACTATGTCCTATGTGGAGCCTTTGTCCTCTATTTCTAGTGACAACTGTTTGGAGCCTATTTTTTTTACACTACACATTGATCCAACCTTTTGACATGTCTATCTCTCTAGATGTTCAAGAACATTATATCCATCACCAACTGAATTAGAGAGAAAAAATAACTTAAACCACTCTACAGGCTTGCAGATTTGACATCTAGGTTTGACCTCTTCAAGTTAGACTCCTCATAACATGCTCTTTCATCAGTGAAGTAGATGAACCCAAACTCCAAGCCATTTTTTTTGGCGAACCTCATTTCAAAAAATCACTAAATAGGCTCTCCACATGTGTGGCTTTGACATCTAGGTTCGCCCCCTTGAGGTTTTGTGAATCTTAACATGCTAAATCTACTATCAAATCGGTGAATCTAGATCCCCAACCAAACTCCCAAAATCAAGTGATTTCTTGAGTTTTAGACTATTTTTATCCTTATTTGAGTTCCCCACACATGTAAATGACCTCATCTGAGTTCGCCACTACCACCAATACCACCATAGTGGAGTACGCCTATAGGACTACCACTCTAGAAAAGCCAACCTTCAAATATAGGCTAAACCAAGTCACACACGAGGTCGGCACCACCAACAAAGGGGCCCAATCTGAACCTGCCAGCAAGCAAACCTCCGCCATAGCCTTGCTTGAATTTGGTGATTCCTTTTCCATTAAGCAGATGGATGTCCTACAAGGTGAGTCATCTAGGGCCGGTGCTTTGCAAGAACTTCCCTCCCCAAGTGAATCACACTTAAAGAAAACTAGTAAGGGCACAACCCCATCTAGGTGCCAGAACACTCTTTAAAAAGCCGGAGACTCTCGAGGAGTCCATCCAAGAGTACGAGGCCAAGTACCCAGAGGATGAGACAGGGAGACTATGTCTTGCCATGCTATGTAGCAGACATCAAGGGCAAAAAAAGATAGATTATCGAGCAGCTGGCACCTCAACCCACATGGCACAACGTCCTCTTCAAGGACGACAAAAAGACCCTATTGGAATATTTCAAAATTCCCAAGTATCTGCATGTGGATCCCTGCAATCTCCCCAACCCATGTTGTCCAATTTTGAGAACGACATAGAATATTCTAGAATATGGCAAGAGGCCCTTGCAATAAGCCCAAACACTACATAAATAATGTAGAGAGTCGAAAGTATTACAAATAGGCGACCAGTTGGCATCCCGTAGGTGTGTGAGTCCAACATTGAGCATTAGGATAATAAGAGCCATGAGCACAATTATTAAAAGTATTTTAAACTTAACTTTTGTAAAGTTCCTAAGTTAGGAAACACAAATTGTCCTCAAGAAACACAAAGTGAAACTATGTTTTGAGTGCATCCCAAGCACCTCTTGCTGATACAGCTTCACTAATGTGGGCAATGACATGATCCTTCACTGACAAGTTTATCACGGATAAGGCCTTCTGTGCCCTTTTGTTAAATGCACGAATATCGGCTGGAGTTGTAGTTGGCTGTTGTTCCACCCCAGTGACTATGTCCCATAGCTCCTTTTCCATGAAAATACTTTTCATTTTGAATTTCCAAATGCTATAATTGGATACCCCGTCCAATCTACTAGCTTCTCCAAGCACGGATTCTCCCAATCCTACCATTTCGCCAAAAATTGCTCCTATAGCGCTTTAATGAGACCCAATGACAAGCTTATAGATTATCGCAATAATATGCTTTGTTCATTCCATGCGATTGGTTGCCAAAAATTGGTATGGTGCTTCATCAATCTTGTCTAATCATCATTTTTTTTCCATGAAAACATTGGTTACAGACTAAAGTGAACAAGTGGATTCAATTCAATAGCTTTGGATCTGTAATGACGAAACAAGCTTTGAGACATGACATTCTCAATCATGACTACTTAACGTAGGTGATCATGTTGATCAAACAAACGTCTTCATTTTTTAGACAAAAATGTTTAAGGGGAGTGTCATCATGTACTTTTAATACATTAGCACTTATCAATGCAATACAATATCCATTATAAGCTTTGTAGGTCCAAAAAAAGCTATTAGCCCTAAGAATAAGGCGGCTCCCTCTTTAGGCCCTTCAAAGTACTTAAATAAGAATAATAAACCAATAAGGGTCCAAGTACAATTGATAAAACTTAATACTAGAGTTGTTTTCAGCACATTTTTGTGCGCATGTGCACAAAAGTGCGCATAAAACCCTTGGTCACTTGACAAGATATAACATGCCATCAAATGATTGAAATTTCAATATTTCAATTGTATGTGGAACTAGACTTGACTCTTCATTGTGTTATTGGAAGACTTCATTTTTTTTTCTCCCAATTGATGGCAATTGGCCCCCAAAAAACTTCAATTTTTAGCACTTCACATGGGTAACTTTAGGTGCACGTATATATCTCTATAAGACTTAGATTTTTTTTTTATAGAAATGATTCTATGGTCATAAAGGATGTTTGAAAGTAGATAACCAAAGAAAGCATTTTAAAAAGCACCTCCAAAAGAACTCAAACTTTCTAGCACCTTTCAATAATTTTCAGCACTTGACATGGGTCACTTTAGATGCAAATATCTATCTCTACATAACTCCAAATTGAAAAAAAAGTTGAGAGACATGTTTCTATGGTCATATAATACTTTTTAAAGTAGACAAACCAAAAAAATATTGTTAAAATCATGGTATTATACACTCATATATGATATTTCTAGTTTTGGTAATTTCTATCAACACTTAAAAGGGTAACTTTGAATGCGCGTATATATCTCTATAAATCTCCAAATTCAATTTTTTCTTAATAGGCATGTTTTTATAATCATATATGATTTTAAAGAGTAGACATGCTAAATTCACAACAATGTAGTCCCATATATGAAAACATCGAAGTTTCATCAGTACCCCCACATGTTTGGCACATGATGGCTTACATATAAGTTGCTCAAAATGAAGGTCTCAAAATTTTTAATCGATAATTGTATGTATATAGAACACGCATGTGAAAGGATTTAATATGATTCATCATTGTTTATGAGATGTAATTTTTTTAATAAGTGCTTAAAATGCACATTTTTGTCCCGCATTTTGTGACAACTCGTGTAATTACCTTGCAAGACAGATTGTCTAAAAGTAAGCAAGAGACATCATTTTGAGAATTTTTTGGCTCATTTGCAAAGGAGAACACTAGATTTCCTCTATATAAATGTGAGCTTTGAAATTTCCATTGCTAAGTCTCATATGCTCAATTTACATGAATCCATAACCTTTCAATCTTTTGTAATCAATTGCTCATTTCTGATGTGATTTTATGAAGATCCTCATGTCTTTTGCTTCTTATGAATATGCTATCTTGAATACTTTATAATTCTCTTGCTCTTAGTTTTTAATTCATTGTTATTGCTATTTGTTTGGATATAGCACAACATAAAAGTCAAAAGTTTTTTTTATCTTCAGTGCTTGAATGGAATCAAACTTCAAATTTTGAGGCCATACGAGGAGTTGTCAACCAGCAAGGCACTTATCTGTAGATTGAAAGTCTAGTTGCTCACCAAAAGGTGAAATAACAACTGCACCTATAGACTGAAAAACTACAGATAAATAACCAAGCTCACACCCACTGCCATATCCCTCTGAGCATGCTATACTAGGCATTGTTCCACCTGCCTAAACAAGTGTCTATATAACGCCACCCTTGGTCTAAGCAATTATTTGCAATCAACCAGAAAAATCTACATCGTCGCTTACCTCTAAACTAGCCTGCACTTCTAGCATTTTAATTCGTTAAGAATTTGAATAGACCAAATCCATAAGCAACAAAAATTGACATTTTGCATTGTATATGCTTGCTACTTCATCTAATCATCTAAATTCACTTAGAAGAAAAGAATGTCTTAAAAGTATATCAAAATGAAAAACCTGTTCTAAATTGCACATAGTTAAGAGAAAACCAAACATCAAACTCACGTTACATAATCTGAGCACCATATGCATGCTCTTAAAAACTGTCTAGAAACTACATCTGTCAATAGCTTAAATTGTCAAATAAAGCAGAATAATGATAAAGCTACAACTTCAAAACAGATTACTTTCTACTATATATTGAGAAACATCCCAACAGAAGCTAATTTGTCATATAGGTAGGGGAAACCAGAATGCCCTAATGATATAAACAAAAACTCTGCACAAAAAGCATCCAATTCTGTAAGAACTCTTGGTAAAGCATATACTTTTGAACAAAAGGTACATGAGATCTTTGATCTTTTGTACGTATTAAGTACTAATAGAGCTTCTATATGAAAAACAAAAAAACCAGAGCATCATAGCTCCAATAAAACTAACCTCAAAACTATCCATCTGCAATTGCCTAGCTGTAAACTATCAACTTATGACTGCTATGAGAAGCCAACCACTTTAAAATGTTCTGCTTCTCATGTTCAAAATTACGTAAAATTAATCAGAAGATTCAGGCCATATGCACTATAAACATACTACTAGGCCTGATGCAAGACAGATCCAGTTCAAAATACTGATGGAAAAGTCCACTCTTATAGATCAACTCACCATCCTCTTATAAACAACTCATATGAGAACACGTCATTGACGTGCCATGAATGAAAGAGTACGTCTCAAATAATGAGTACCAAATAAAGTTTCAAACACCTCAGAGCTATGCAACAAATAGCTCTGCCCCCAACCAAGTCTCCAGTCAAGAATTATGACACTGTGCGTCCATAGCTGACAGCAGCAATGTAAAGATTTTTGGACCATTTTTCCTGCATAAACATTATAGTGGTTGTCAACAAGCTGCTCTTGATAGTAGTTGTTTCCCATGAAATCATATAACAAAAATACTTGCACATACCATACAATTAGTTCCAAAAGCATCTACATAAGAAAGAGCATGATGTACTATTTGGAGAATTCATGATAAGCTAGTTAGCAAAAACCATCCGTTACAAATACAACTAGAGATCATGCATGATTTCTTACTGAAATTAGTACTTCCTGCTATGAGAGAGAGAGAGAGAGAGAGAGAGAGAGAGAGAGAGAGAGAGAGAGAGACCTTCACATGAGTACTTGGAAAAGCAGATGTACGAAGCGTTTCTTGAGTTTCATCAGCTGGCTTTCTTCGTGGTACACTGAGTATAAAAGCAGCTTGATCCCAAGTTGCAGCAGTAGCTGTAATTCGATAACCACCATCCCATCGTCGATGGATGCCTTCACTTGGGTATAGAAAATCAAGCTCCACTACCTGAAAAGCAAGCCGTTACTCAATGAACTCCAAAAAGCTTCCAGAGAGCTCCTTATATAAGCTTAAACTCAAGAAATAGTCTCATCATACAAACAATGTGCACTCACAAAATTTCAATGGATGCCAACGATGAAGATTTCACTGTCTAATATAGACCCAAAGAATACTCTTCACAATATATAACCAACTACCAAAGCTAGAAGAGAAGGTATATTCTGGAGATTTGAGGCACACAACCTCAAGAAAGTGTACAAAGAATCCACTGAAATAGAAGAATAAGTACTAACAACTCTCTGATTAGGTTTCAGGCAGTACCCATACCTGATCGGTATACCCTGCATTACGAGACATAACCACACCCCAGCGACTTCCGGCTGTGGCCATGGAAGTAACATAAAATCCCTCCCGCCACTTTTTGTTGATCCATTTAAAAGGAAAGGAATCGCTTACTTTGTAAGACTGTTGTGTATAAGGTGTACCTGTCAATTTTATAGAACCAGGAAGAAATCTAAGGGCTCTCCTTGCAACTTGCACATAAAACTATAAACAAACATTTGAAGAAAGGGCTAGTGAGTACATGGTCTCTTTACCTTTAGACATTACCACCAGGGAACTCCCATTATTGGCGCCAGCAATTGCACTAATGTAAAAATTTCTTTCCCACTGCTCCATAATCCACTCCTGTGAACATAATGTTTGATTAAACAGACAATCGAAATGAGAACTACTTGGATACTTGGCTAGTATGTAGTATGTACTATTCATAAGGCATAATAAGCAAAATACATCCCACTCAAATTAGCCTTGAAAATCCTATAATTAACATGATTGCATGAGGGCATGTTGCCCGACAAGACTTCCAAGGAAAATATAAACAGACCTTGTGTAAAAAAGCATTGGAAAGCTCATACACTTGGGCGGTAAATCCTGTTCCTGCATCCATTATAAGTGCCCAAAGATTTGACGAAGAAGCAACGCTGCTTATATACAACCCATCTTCATTGCCTTTATCCACATGTTGCGCAAGCCGAGAATCCGCCACATTATAGTGATACCTAATGAGAAACAAAAATTCTTTAAGAACTAATGTTAACGACTACAATTTGTGAGTCGGTTAAGACACTGCAAATTATAATATCACTGTTTACACATCACAAGTTAGGAAAGTACAGTCTGGTGCTGGAACTGCTGTCCATGAAAATGATCAGTGACAACAAGAAAGCGTTACAAAAGAACTCTAATTTTGTACTATTGTGGCATAAAGAGGCAGAAAACGAGAGGTCAACTAAAAAAAGTCTTACAGCTAAGAGAGTGGCTGCCAAAGTCTACAGTAATCTACCCTCACGAATAAGGAAAAAGGCTCTCAAACAGAAATCGAGCTTGAAGCTGTAAGCTTCTCTAAACTGTGGCAAGGTCCAGTAAGAATCAAACTTGTACTTCCATACAAAACAAAAATCATACCTACCAAACTTATGCCTTCAAATATTATTCCATTGGTCACAATGACTTGCAGGTCCAAGTTGTTCCTGGAACTCAGCCAGTGAACTAAACATAAAACAAATAAATTCTACCAAACATGAAAGGAATGCATCAACAATATGACTGTAACAAAAACACTACCAAACGTCCTGCATATAATGGACAAGAAGCGACCTGCTCAAAACGAATGAAACACCCAAACAAACAATAAGGTAATCTTTTCATCACCATCGTAGACTCAAAAGCTGGTCCAAAAGAAGTTGCAGATTGTTGTCCAGATTACAACCACAATACAGCGTGAAAGTTGAAACACATCATAACCAAAAGACAATTAAACAAACAGCTACATGAATCATATAGACAGTAAGAGTTATTATCTGAAAGATTTGCAGAACGTTCATTTGTACCTCTGCTTCATAGGCCGACGTGCATTATAGACAGTTATCCATTGTGTGGCAGGCATTCCCAAACGAATTTTCTTCTTTGGCTGATCGTCCTCTTCTTCATCAATTGAAAGCCTGCTTCTTTTTTGACCCACCTGAATACATATTATCCAATCAAAGGGTAACTGGTTCATTTCTGCTTTCCGAATTTTGCCTGTCAGCTCTTTGTTTTGCTTTTTCAAGAAGGAAGCGATAAACAGCTGAAAATAGAAATATTTTGACGAACACTATGATAAGTACAAAAGTAAGAGCCCTCATAATTTACTCCAGAAAGCTCCAACAACTGAATGTATCTATTTGTGAAATTAGGATATATCCAATTTCACAAATTCATATAGAGAAGTCAGTGATGTCATAAGGTAAAGCTTAGAAACAATATACGAGTAACTCAAAAAGTCAAAGGATCTAAGTCAAAACAATAATATAAAATACAATAAACAAAAAATATTAGCCAAACAGCATTGCTTATGTCCCATCAGTACCCAAGCATAAGTTGCTAACTGGGTTTCGAAAGAATCCGGATTCTCTTGGGTAGACCCATTCACAACTGAATGCCCTATCACAAGTTACAACATTCAGCAATTTCATAAAAAGACAGTTTTGAGGAGAATATTCTTATACCTTCTGAGCACCTTCAGTATTGATTGGTCTGGCGGCAAGGTTGGGACCAAGAATGCTATCAAAAAGCCCAATAAGCTTCGCATAATTTGGTTCCTCGTCAAACTTCATGTTCACCACAATTTCTAAAAACTGTTTAAAGGGAACTGGACAGAAGCAGCAAAGCATTTCAGGAGAAGTGGCCATTTTCTTCTTGCACACAAGAAATCCCTTATTTTCGCCCTGAAATAAGGAAAAAACCATCTGTCAACAGAGTCACATCACATAACCAACATAGCTCTAACAGCCTTGAAAAGAGTGACTAAATTATCAAATGCAAAAAGGATTGCCACTTGCCAGGCTATAACAGCCTTTAAAGGAACTAAACTATCAACTGCAAAAAGAATTACCACTTGCCTGATATCCTTGCCATGGAAGCCGACCTCGTAGCAAAAACACTAGCGTATAACCAAGAGATTCTAAATCGTCTCTCCTACTTCCTGTGCGTCCCAAGTGTGCATGAACACTAGCATACCGAACTGTACCCCTACACTCATGAATTATTGCAGCATGTGCAAGTTAATACATTGAGGCTTCAATCTATATGTAAAAACGAACAATAAAACCTGAACTGTGTTGATTAAAATCAACCAAAACCATTCAAAGTAGTACACGAATTGACATTCCCTGTCAATCCTTCTAAGTTTCACCTGAATACATCCGGTCTTTGATCATATTCTACATGTCCTCCATTGCTCACATCCCTCCATCTTGTTGCTGATAGCATCCAAGATATTTCAGTTTCAAATGGACACTTTATTGACAATAAGCACAATTATTAACAGATTTCAATTTCCTTTTTACTGATAACTTTAGCAGAAAGGAAACAGTTCTCGATGTAATCGTCTATCTCCTCGTCTATCTCCTAAGTAAAAGAACTAATCCATTACACAATCTATAGAAGTACCCACCTAAACCAAGGTCTACAAGAAAAAGCTTTTTCTCGTCCAAGGTCCCAGGTTGACCCAACAAAAAATTTTCAGGCTTAACATCTCCATGAACATACCTGCAAAAGGCTCATGCACAACCCATTACAGGAACCAATTGTTTTATCAAGTGATATTACGTAGAGGGTAGAACTGAACAAAGAAAAACCAATGAGCAATCTTAACTCTATGAAATCCATCAACAAAGTCTCAGATCATCAGCTCCATCATACATAAGCATAGAATGTATGCTACAAACGTCATCAACTCTCGTAATAGCTGTACATCATATGCAAAACAGATCCATAGTCCATGCTAATCATCGTACATCTAAGATGTATATAACCAGAAGCTAGTATGAGCAATTTGAAAATACCCTCGAGAATGCATTTTTTCCAAGATTGAAATTGCTTCCACTGCAATACAAGCAACCATCTCAGTGGGCATCCTGCAAAAAACAAAGCATTTGGTTATACTCCATTGAAAGTTTTCATTAGACCAAACAACAATTCATAACTAAAAACGAATCTTTCGTACCCTTGTCCTGATGACAAACAACAATTCATAACTAAAAACAAATCTTTCGTACCCTTGTCCTGATGAATTCCACACATCCCAAAGGCTTGGCCCCAATATGTCCATGACCTGCACTAATGGGTAAAACACCGTAAAAATACATCATTTACTTGAATATACTGCCTTTGGGACTTCAAGTTCAGAACTCTACTCATATAGCTTCTACATCAGTTTTGGAATGCTTCTAAGAAAATTACCATGACATAGTAATCTCCTTGTCGACCTTTGTAATGTACTCGAGGAACACCATGGCTGCCACCAAGGGTGCTGCAAATTGAAATAGAAGGT
Organism: Diphasiastrum complanatum; assembly: GCA_029204225.1. Classification (NCBI taxonomy): domain Eukaryota; kingdom Viridiplantae; phylum Streptophyta; class Lycopodiopsida; order Lycopodiales; family Lycopodiaceae; genus Diphasiastrum; species Diphasiastrum complanatum. The sequence continues at coordinate 75,529,350 of CM055095.1, read as the reverse complement.
GAGTGCGACATCCTTGGATGAACTACTAGTCCAAAAACGATGGTAAGCTAGTTGATTTTCATTTTTAGATTCTCACTTCTAAACATAGAAAGAAAGATGTGTATAGACAGGATAGACAAGGCATCATATTGCTTACTTGTAAACTTGCCACTCGTATGGAGCACCATTATTGCAGCCCTTACTTGTATGGTGCTCAAATTTCAATGCCACCTACACAGAATTGTGATAATAGTCAACCTTGGTCCACAAAGCAAGAAAAAAAACAACTTACACTGCAATTTATTAGAAATCTTTCAAACATAAAACCTCTTTGTTAGACAACAAAATGCCTGACAAGCTCAAAGCTTGTTCTTTCTTCGAGGCTATCTATCCATATAGTATCAAGTGGCCCACTTCAAGTTTCACAGCATCTGGAGTGTCATCTGTAGTTCTATCAAAGAATCTGTAGGGAATTCTTATATGAACTATTGTCATAAGTATGGCACCAGCTAATTTCTGAGATAAATGTATAAATACCTCTAAAGCTTGAGGACCAGTTCTCTCAGTCCCACCACATATCCGTCGACCCACATAAACCTGCCCAAAACCACCTTTGCCAAGCTTTCTCTCAACCTTATAAACAGGAGATGCTCCAACTTGTACCTGCGACAAAAAAAGCATCACCAGTCACTTCATCATTATTATTTAGGTCATTCCCCCGGATGCAATAAAATTTTGCCATTGAGATAAATGCCATTCATATATCCCTTTCTGATGAACAAAAAAGTAACCACTTCAACAGAAAAAGAGAACTGCAAACATCAATAACCAGTCTATGCATATGATCAATTGCCACTGGAGATACTAGAAAAGTGTAAAGTTGAGAACAGGGTCACAAAAAACGCTACCCTCTCCGGAAGGGGAGATGCCCCTTCATCATCTGCACCGGGCACTTTCTCACCACTTCTGCCTGCACTTTCTTCGTCCATCTTATCCTCCTCTGCGTCTCCGCCTTCCCTGGCCTGCTCCAAATTTGCAGCTCCTTCAACTCTAAGCTCAAGATCAAGTGGTGACTGCCTCGAAGGCTGCAACCCTGACACTACTTTGTTAGCAAGACCAGGGCTGCGCTGCTGATTTCTTGGGGACGCCCTCACCTGTGCAACTGGCCTGTCAATTCTGGTTTGTCTGGTTATCCTGCCGCTTCCAACAAACCTTGCCGCAGGCTCCACCACAGCTTCCTTCGCCACTGCCCCCCTTGTTCTTGCACGCGGGGTTTGCTTTGGCACCCCAGATCCGGCTTTCTTCCTGCTAGCCCTCTTTGTGCCTATCACCTTATCGTCCGCAGGAACTAAAGCCGCAGCAGATGGAAAGGAGCGACGGGGCCGTGCTCCACTACGCAGTTCTGGCATCCTTCACCCATACAATCTTCCCCGCCACGCAAAACCCTCCACACTTTCCCACTATTCTAATCAGATCTACGCACATATCTCAACGCCAACTCACTTATCTGCGCCCGTTATCCCACACCTACTAAATCAATCACCGCACCGATCCCTCGGATCCACAAAGCATCACTCACTGCACTTGGGAAGTCGCTCCATACATCATCCCGCATTTGCGATCCATAACCCTAATGCCCAATCACCGCCACATCCTTTGAAGCAGAGCGCAAGCAAAGCAAGAGCAATGCGGCATATGCCTATGTCTGATGACGACGAGGATGATGATGACGACCGAGGTGAGGTGGTATTTATAGGGAGCGGAGCGAAGGAGGGAGGGATGGAGAAGTTAGGGATGAGGGATAGAAGAAGAAGAAAAGGGAAGATAGACAGATAGAAACGGAAAGCAAGGCACAGGAAAAAGGAAACGCAAGGAACCTTAAAGGATAAAAGAAAGAAAGCCTGCCTATCTGTATCTACTGCCGCCCTTTCATTGTGCGCGACTGACTGCGCGGTAAACTGCTTCCTTCAGGTCACGCGCTTTCCCAAAGGTTGCACGCATAGTTACTTGCTTGCACTTTAATCATTCTATTTGCAAAATCTCCCATGTAACATAAATCCTTGCTCTCAACAACCTACCTATTCAAGGTCACGTCACACACACACACACTGAGGCCACATCACACACACAAAGTTCTTGGCCCTCGATAGTTGAAGCTTTCGTAGTGTATGAAACCTTGCTGGCTTGCATCCAACGTCGTTTTGAGTGTTTTACGGAGGCTTATGCACAAAATCAATGTTTGAATCAAGCTAGATCAAGTTCTTCTCAAGAAAGCCCATAATAGTGAGTTCTAACCTTTTCCCCATCACTCAATTTTGGTGTCCACCGCCTCAAAGGAACTTGAAACACTCAATCTCTATTTTTCCAAACTTTGTGGAGGAATTTTGGTCTCTGTTCTAGGTTGGCGGCAAGTAGCCAAATTGAATCCATTTTTGCACTAAATCTCAACTTCGATGCATAGCTCTTGATTTAAATTATACATTGGTGTTAGTTCAACTCAGCTTCCATGCAGAGTTTTCATTAGAGTATTGCTACTCGTGCTTACTGCTTACAAGCGAAGGTGCATCAGACAGAGTTTTCAGTTACTCAGAGATAACTTAGAGTACGTGGTTTCTATCTACAATTGTCTTGTGCTCGTCATCATCTGATTTGTACATGTTACATATTGAATCAAACTACTCTTGTTATTGCGTTCAATATTATGTCATTATGTATGCATCTCTGTGATTGTTTATAATTGATAATCTCATATTGTTTTTGTCTAATAATTCAATACTTTATTGTTTGGATACGAAATCACTTTAGTAATAACAATTTCAAAGTTAGTTGCTAAAAGATTGAACGCGACTTCTGTCATTATGTTTTGTTCAATATTGATAGGCGTAGTCATGCATTAGAAAAGAAGATTTTTATTCCGCTGCGCTCGATAAGTCGTTGCAGTCTTCAACTTGTCGGACCGACTGACTTCACCTCAAGCTTTCCAACTTGGTATCAGAGCATATTATCTAGCATGGAATTATAGCTCATTGCCTACAAGATATCAGAGCGATCTGTTATATCATAGCTCTAATACTTGATATTTTTTGCGATATCATTAGATACTTTTTATAGTAACATAATCTTCAATCCGTGGTATCAAATTTCAGTATCAAATAATTGATTTTCAATTGTAGCGCAGCTCGACATCACTCTTAACATCATCGATTTATCGATAGACTAAAGTTCAAGATGGATTCTCAAAGTAAAGCCGATCTTATCGCAGACAAGTTGAATGGATCCAATTACTATATGTGGAAATTTAAGATGAAACATTAGAGGAGTTCTAAATCCAAAAAAAGACACTTTGTAAAGATTCCTTTTATATTTTTTCTCAATTTTTTCTTACACATAGACCAATCAAAACACTCAAATTTGAAATCTACGTAACGTAACTTTTTGAGTCCATATTTTGATTCCACACTAAAAATGGCATAACTTTTTTAGTGGTAAGTCTAAATTTAGCGGAGTTTGGTGCATTGGAAAGCGCTCAACAAGGTCTTTTCAATGATATGTTAGATGACATACTTTTGAGCTACGATTAAAAAGTTATGACAAGTCAAAAGTATTAGTGTTATAATATTTTAATAATATAAACTACATCTTGCACGAATTCTTAAAGGGTCTTTTTGGAGCTCAAAACTCCTCTAATGACCTTGCTAATCGCCAACGAGTCGTGGGATGTTGTCACAGGTATCAAAGTGAAGCTTGAAGACGACACAACCGACTCAAAGTGGAAGTCGAAGGATGATAAAGCTTTTGCGCTTATTATTCTCAATATATCAGACACTCAGATTGGCCACATGTCTGAAGCTCAAACTTTGAAAAAAAGTATGGGACATCCTGAGCTCACTATATGATGTGAGAGACGTAACTTCTAAGTTACATCTACGAAAAAAATTCTTCACCCTCAAGATGTCGAATGGTGATTCACTTCATAATCATGTTAACTGTTTAAGAAATTTGCAACAGATGGCCATTGTCGAATCTCGATCATAGATGATCAAGACGCAATCACGACATTGCTTTCAAGCTTGTCCTCTACATACGAGAACTGGATGATGATCATATTGACACACTCAAATTTAACTCTTACAAGAGTTATCACTATGTTGCTGCAAGAAGATAATCGAAGAAGTCAAGACGCTTTGTCTACTTCATCATCTCATGCTCTATATGTCAACAAAGGCTCAAAATGACAGAAGCAGAAAAGCTCTAAGCAGTCTATATCAGATCGGAAACTGACACAAAGTCAAGAACAATTATCAAATCCACAATCGAAGAAAAAGATGTTCATTAAGCGACAATTAGGCTTTGTGTGCAGCTTTATAAGAGAGACACCGCCTCATTTGTAAACACACAGAGGTCAGATTTCTCTATCAATAAGAGAAGAGAGAGAGCTAGTTTTCTCTTAAGCTTGAGCATTCCTTTTCTTCTCTATGTCTGTTATAGTTGCACTTCTCATCCATTGAGCGAACACATTATGAGTTTATTTGTAACTGATTAGATGCGCATCTGTCTACGACATCTGTCTATGACACACCCTTCACTCTGTACTTAATTCCAGATTTTATAACGTGGATTTACAGGCAACAACTGAGAGCGACAATTCTAACTAATGTGTGCAGGAAATCAACCGAAGCCTAAAAGCATAACTCTAAACAAAACCTCCTTCATTTCTGAATGAGCTAAAGAATTAAATTGTTGTTCGGCTCTCTTTGCTTTCTGTGATAAGAACTAATTCCTTGTGCTTGTTAAGAGGAATCAATTGCCAAATTGATTCGTTGTGAGGGATCTTTTTGTTAGTCGCTATCAAATTAAGTTGCTTACTGTTATCCTAAGAACTTGGAAGATAACGTATCATCTACTCCTTCAAACCTTGACCAAATAGTTTCATGTTGGTGTTTTAACCAGATTTGTCATTGTAGTATTCTATTCTGAATATCTCCATCACCTTTGTACACTTATCATCCGAAAGAGGAGATTTCTCTCTCTTGGGAAACGATAAAACCCTTTATACTACATAATTCACTGATTTTGTAGAAATCTATAATGACTAGGCTACCACAGAAGGCTTATCATGAGCATTTGGATAGACTAGGCAATCAATCAACCACGCCATATTTGCAATACCAAATCAACAATGCCTCTGGGAGGAATTGTGCTAGTCTACGAGGATCAATATCAACAAAAATTATCATGTGGTCCTCCTAATAAATGGTGTCGAATACCCATTTGTCGATTAACAAAGTTATCTAGAATGGCCACCAAACCCCTATGGTATTATTAAAAATATGGCAAGTCCATGTTCTTGTTGATCACCATCATCCAATAAAGCCTCAGGTTTTACGTAAACGATCTCTTATCCATGCTTTTTCTAAAGCAACTCATTACCAACAATAAACGTGTCGACAGCTCTCTTCCACGACAAACGCAGGCAGGTGATGTGGAACCGACACCTCTTTAGGTGAAGGATCATGTTGGGGCTTAGTGGGTCCCGCCACTAAAACTACTGTTGGCCAAGCCTTATCAAGTGGGCCCGCCACAGTACACCCCGTATAGTTAGAATAATAAGTGCAAGTTCACTGGCATCCTACGTGTATAAGCCCAACCCAATGAACACATTGCTAGTTAGTTCAAGTTGTTTCTTAGATACTTGGGCCCTAGGTGTAAATAAATAATGTAGAGGCCCAAAGTTACAAATTCAAGTTGCAAGTAAGGAATCTAACTTGGTCAAAGTTGGACTCACATGATTCATGTGGCTTACTTTGTGTTTTTTTAGTACCATTAGATTGAGTTTGTATTTATTTGAAGGGCTTAGATCAAAATCCTTGCCATTTAAGTGTGGCCAATCAAAATGAACGAGGCTCACCTTTCAAATCTATAAAAGAGAGCCATTCTTTTGTATTGTATCCTCTATTCCATTTCTAATAAAACTCTACCGGTTTCACCATTTTCTCTCTCTCTCTCTCTCTCTCTCTCTTCTTCTTGTGTTATGCAGGCGAGATTGTCGCTCCTAGCGATTATCCCCATACTACACATGACACAACACATGCATCAAAACTCACCAAAATTCAACAAGTAGAGAAGGAAATCGGCCTACTACAAGTATTTTGACTTAAATTGAGCTTTGGATTACAAATATCCCTTTTCTACTCTTGAAAATGCTTGATTTTGACAAGGAATCACTCTAGCAAACTCTAGAATTGATGGCGCTTCCAAATCACTCACTAGAATTGGCTCTTCCAAATATAGCCTGCAATAAAGTTTTTATACCATGTGGAAAATCAGATCACAAAGATCTATATATGCCCTTTGATCTTTAGCTAATCAGCCTATAGCTTTCAATGCAAAAGGAAAGCTGGTCCAGCTTTAAGTTGTTGTCAATCTCACATGTTTGTACAACATCCAGCTTATACAACTTTCAATCTGCACCATTTTGCAACAAAAAAAAATCTTCATACAAAAAACCCAACAATGTTTTTACTTAATGACTCTTGTATGTGTCATACCTTCAGATATGTGTACAGCTATGTACAATAAGTAACAGAAAGATGACAGCAGCTCGCTCCAAATCTGCTCACTCTGACAAGAAGTTTGCTTTCTTCTTAACTAGCCTATGATGCCACTTTACAACCATTGACCACAAAATCAAGGTTTGGTGCTCAAGTCTCTAAAAGAAGCTTGAACTTTGTGTGGTGACAATACAACATAATCAGGTAGTACCCTGCTTGGTGAAACCTTGGCCCCGTCTCAGCTGCATCCAAGAGGCAGCCTTAGTGGTAACAAGAAAGTCATTAAAATTAAAGTCCTTGATACAATTAAACATTTGGAAAGCAAGTCAGGGTGACAATAAATAAAGGCAATCATATTTAAAAACAAAAGCGTGGGAAAAAGTACCCTTCACAAAGAATTGCAGAACTATAACATGTCATTTCTACAGGTCCATGAATTTACTGGTACATTTGTGTTAGCAGATACTGCCTATTCATATGCCATGAATCAGAACAGGGGTGACCTTAACTGTAAAAGAACATCATGAGAAGCTGTAAGAGATCAGCCTGAGATCAAGGAATCTTTCGCCTTGATGGGGTTCAGAAGTCTTTAAAATAAAATAATACACAAAAAATTCCTGCAATTGAAAAATTTCAGAGCACCAATCATCAACACTGGCATCGCTTATCATTGATAGTCAATAACCTTTACATATAAAAAAACATTCATGTGCTAGGAGATGCTTCTGGACTCGGACATTCGTTCATTCGTTTAGATGGACCTAAATAATAATTGGCCATATAGCAGCCATTTGATTTGTAAAATGTGCTTAAAACAATTTAAGGATTGATTCTTCTTTCTAAGATATGATGCTTTACAAGTTGCAAGGGTATCAATGTCCTGTCTGCACAGAACATGTCAACTGCAACAAGCATGTCCATGCTCTCTGAAGCCCACAAAAATAGCAGCGTCAAACACCATCAATTTCCAAGTTTTATTCAGACTATTGTGCTTTGATAAATGACTACTGCAATGACATCGGTTCAATCAAAAAGTTCCTGGAGAATTTTTTAAAAATGTCATTTTACTAACTAAAAAATATGAGTCACAATCCAACTTGCAATTTTTGCAACCAAAAAAATTACACTAGGCTGTGGATGTGATTAGGAAGGAGTTTTAAAGCACAGAGTTCTAGAACACTTCATAGAAAGTTCCGGTAACATTACCAGCATTCATCTAACACGACCTCATAGAAAGCTCCAGTGAGAATATTAGCAGTCTCCTAACTTTCATGAATAGAAACCCTAGCAGACTATTGCTGAATTTTCATTGCAGCATGTAATTACCTATTGCAAAAGGCTGCAACCACATCGACTCACAGGAGGGTCCAAGTCCTTAAATGTGGACTCTCAAATTGAAAGAACTTCTACTTACCTTTTGTTCAGAGTTACTACAGATTTAAAACATTTGACCATTTTAATAGGTGAGATTGCTTTTGAGTCTGAAGGTTTTTGAAGTACAGCAAATGAATCACCAACTATAGCAGCAGTAAGCTTTCTAAAACCAACAAAGCTATTCAAACTTTTTGAAAGATTTATACAAGTCAATCTAATAGCTTTCTTAAACTCAAAATTTTGAAAAATAATTGACGGCCACACATTGGTTCACCCCACAAAAATGTAATTGCTCAGAATAATCTAAAGTTCCAGCCACAAAAACAAAGGGAATTCGCACTTCAAAATTCATGTTTTTCAGAAATGACCGGAGATGAGAGATTTCTGAAAAAAAATCAAACAGCACAAATTGCATTAAAATCTGATCAACTATAAGAGAATGTCGGCTCAAGCCATTCAATAAGTGTCCCGGCAACCAAAACCTCACTACACATAGCTAGTCACAATGTACAAAATCAACTATCTAGTCCTTGATCGCTCTTTTTCTCTAAACCGATTTCTATCCTCATCATTATGGTCGTAACCTCTTTCTCGGTCACGATCCCTATCTCTCTCACGATCTCTGGGCCTGCTTTGTTCTCTATCCCATTGTTGATCCCTGCTTTTACCTCTTTCAAAATTACCACGAGCAAAATCAATGGATCTGCCTCTATCGCCATATCGATCTCGTTCTCTTCCCCTCTCTCGAACCCTATCCTTTTCATGTTCATAACCCTGGGCATCATCCCTAGAGAACTGTGATCCATTATACCCATCTCCATCTTGACTTCTGTCCCAACTTCCATCTATATCTGCAAGATATTCTCTGCCTCTATCTTTACCTTTATCCCTCTTCTCTTTTTCTACTACACCTAGCTCCTCGGTATCCCAACCAGCTTTACCCATGCCGGGTGCTGTCTGCTGGTTTTGTACCCAAGATTCTCCTTGCTTTGCTTTCGTTCGAAATTTCTTCTTCAAATTGCCAAACTCATCGTACATTTCCCCGTCATCCTGCAAAAACAAAATCGTCAAATCTTATATTGTCAATGCGAACACCAAAATACCTTTCTCAAACTGGAGCTTGATAACATATCTTACAGCACAACTTTAATCGAGAACTGCTAATGATCGATGCAGCTTAGAAGTTCACCTCTTCTAGTTCCCGACGCCTGCGTTTTGTCTCCTCAATTTCTGCTTCATCAAATTCTTTATAACCACCAGCCCTCCCTTCCCTAAGACGTTCAAGGACAGCAAAATATTTAGTGGTTGCTGAGGGAAAGCTGTTCTTGAAGGATATGTATTGGCACTTTAATGTAAACAAATGTATGACAGTACATTGCTACTAATTCTGAAGTGTTCTAACTTCTTGTATTGGCTCAGTAGCAGAAACCACATAGGAACACTAGCTATAGCTTTCTCTTGAGAGGACAAGATATTTTTATTGTGTGGAATGCCAGGCTCTGGAAAAGGAACTCGTCATTCTTTGTAGTGTGCTCCTAACCTAAGTCGCATCCAGCATAGATGTTGGAAAAAGAAAGAAGAATGTGACTAATATAATAAGTTTAAATACACAGTAACAAATACTCAATGCATCGGAACATATACAAGTGACATAATATCAAGAATGAAAATGAAATTTCCGGGCACGAAACAAAGACATGGATGAAGAAAGTGCATAAGGAATGGAAAGAGGGCATCAATTTCAAAATAAATGATGAGTATGAAAATACATGTGGAAAGCGATACGGTAGAAGAAGATAGGTTCTTTGAATAGATGCATTGTTGTGTACTTATCTCAAAAAAGATTTCCGATTATTTTTGGTTAGAAAACAGAAAAAATGAAAAATTATGTTATGTACCAAAAGATATGGGACGGTTATTTATGAGTGGAAGTGTGAACACGCAATGAGAGTAAGCTAGAATATTTGGAGCTGGACCTTGTGAATAAAAGTCTGGAAATTGTGTCCATAATAAGTTGTATATTTCAATTGCAGCTTTAGTATGTATTATTTAAAGATTCCGAGTGCAAAAGAATGCCTTTTACAAGACACAAATATACACCTCAAAAAGACACGAGACAATGTTCCGTGATAGAAAGCTATGAAACCTGGCTTAGAAGAATCTTGTCCAGATACAGAAGATCATTACCGGACACCACCTTCACTGATTCCTGGCTTGGTTGTGTTGCATATATTGCACTTAGATCGCTTTGCCCAGTTTATGTTGCCACACCTTCAAGAGAGTTCGAAGATATGTTAAATCCAAAAAGCAAAGGCACTATGCATCTAGCCCCCTTCACCGGTGCTGAAACTCTTTCTTCCAACATCATACTGAGATTTAACTTACACAGGCCACCTGATTATAGAATAGGAAAAAGTTCTTTTATATAATGGGCATTTTTTTTTTCTTTCTTTGTACTAGTTGGTTCGATTAATAATTGCTTTTGGAAACTAGTCAGACTCAAAAGTACATCAGTAAAATACCCGCAAACTCACATTGGACAATTCCAGTCATTTGGGCCAAAGAGTCCGGGTGGTCCACCGGGGCCTCGGCCTCGTCCTGCTGACATGTCAGAAGCACCACGCCCTCTACCATGACCTCCACCCATGCCACCACCTCCAATACCACCGCCAGCAGGACGAGCAGCTCCACAGCGATTACAAACACCTCGGAAAGCAAAGTTAATGTTGGCACAACTGCAAAAATCCCATATAAACGATAATGTCTGTCAACTGAGATTTGTTCAATCATTAACTGCTCACAAAAGCTCAAATCTTTCCCAAGAAGTGTTTCCTATGTGCCACAACATTGAGAATGATGAGCTGCAGACTTCACGATTGTGAAACTTAATATCGCACTCTTATGGACTGTGAGGTATTCATACTTCCATTTGAAGACCTCTAAAGTGCTGGAGTACATGAGCTGGTGCCATTCAAGACAAACGCGATGCAACTAGCACACCAACAAATCCCACCCCTGCACCAGGGTGACCCAATATTCCATCTTACATGCTACTAGCTTCAATGATGGACTTTCAGCAATTTCTATATGTCCTTTCTAAGAACAGAAACGGAAGGATTTTTGCAATTTTCAGACTTTCAGGACAGCCAAATGCATCCTTATCAAGCATAGGATTGTAGCCAACTATAAAATATGACAGTCAACAAAACTTTAACAACGAACCTCAGAAATATGGCATAACGTCCTTGTACCGGTGACACTAAACTAACATGCTCAACAATCAACAATATAGTACTAGACAAACGGTGAATATAATGATAGTCGTTTGCTTTGAACAACTTAAAAGAAATTCTCTTGAAGTAACTAGGTAAATATAATATTCCACATTTGTCATGACAGATATCTATGTTGCATTTAATACTGTTTGGGTGTTCGGAAACAAAAGAAAAGCCAAAAGCTCCACATTTACATGTAGCAGATGTTGCAATTCCTTCAAAAACCATTTAATCAGTATCAAGTCTGTTCCGCATCATTAGTTACTGAAAAAGCTTAGAAGTTAGTGTTGGAAGTGAAACTATTTACATGCAAGCAAAATAAAACAAAATATAACATTAATGATAACAAAATAAATATGTAAGAGACTGAACAAGCTGCTCACCAAAGCCATCACCGACCTTGGATTTGGACATGGCCAATCCCCTTCTTGCTGCCAAGTTTTTCCACCAGCTTCTCCTCTTCCCCTTCCTCTTCCCCCCCCAGTGCCATCATTATCAAGTACACCACCTGTATCATAGTCATCAGCCAAAGGTGGATTGGCAGAGGAATCCTCTTGCACACAGACTGCGTCTACCACTGGCTGCTCAGTGGGTTCTTTACTTTTTGTCTCAGCAATCGACACATTGATTGTACTTCCATGGAAATCTGTGTTATTGAACCATTCAACAGCAGCAATTGCAGCATGAGGATCCTCATATGTGACAGTGGCATCTCCTTTTGGTTCATTTGTAGACTTATCTCGATATATCCATATCTTTGGTCGCCCACTTCTTTTATCTGTCTGCACAGACAAAAAAATTCCAAAAACTTTTGAATCTCTAAATTCAAACATCCCCCAGTATCAGAAAAAATCAGAACAGATGAACCACAAGATCTGTATGAATCGAATCAACACAATTAATACTGCATGCGAGCGCGCACACCACTCTTATTCCTAGGATGGTACCTTAGGGAAGCTACTTGTAATGAACAGTTTCCAAGAAAGAAAATTAGAACTTAAATGTTGCAAGAAAAGGGAAGCTGAAGGTTACTTCGCACAAATGCTTTGATTTATTTACCTTAAGAAGGCCAATCTTCCCAAAATGTTCAGCCAAACGCATCTCATCTGTTCCTGGTGGCAAGTTGCAGACATATACCACACTTGTTTGTACGGTAAATCCCCTTTCTTGATTTGCCATTACAGAACAAGGGAATCATTCATGTACTTCAGATTCTGATCTTTAAAGCTGCATGAACATCAACATGAGAGCATTGATCATTGACTAACCATGTAACTCCATCCTGGTGACGCATCACGTAATTAAACTTTGTAAGCTAGTTGTGCAAACCATAAAACAAATGAATGATAAGTTAGAGGCTCCAAATTGAGTAGTAAACTTTTCATACACCACATGCACATGATTTCCTGAAAGTACAATGAATGTGATAGTTTATGTATACATTGTATTCTACTTTTATTCTCTGCTCACCTGTGCATCTGTGAATTGACAATAGCTACTGTGTTTTACCAATGCATGTATAGACGTAATGAGTTGACTATACAGATGATAGCTTGGATAGAATTGTATTTTTGTGATCTTTGCATCTCTTGGCTATAACCGTCGTGTTTATCAAACGAACCACCAAAATTCCATATGGCTTTATTTTCAAGTTACGTTGGAAAACATCTCAAGCATTCACTTACATTGGTATTTGTATCTATCCTCTCAGGGATCAAAGCATCAAATGGACATCCTATCATGACAGGTATGCAAAACTCAAAAATACGGTTACTAGATATAATTCTTTACCCCATCATAAAGCTACAGGTACACTAAGGAGATGAACACGTTGATGGCATGTTCCTTTCAAATAAAAGCCAATCAGAGAGGTAACCACTTCAAAACCAAAGGCCACAAAAAGGTGACTAATGCAAGTCGTAATGCTTCAATCCAGGAAAAGGAGCAAAGGAAAACACTCTCAAGAACAAAAAGCATAATTTTTGCATTCAGAAATGAATACACAATATGAAAAGAGCTAAGGCAATCAAATTGGACTGAATGAGGCTCCTCAATCCATGTTAACCCAGAAAAGTTTCTTGCATTTTATCCCTCTCACTTGTATATATGCAAGTTGTTGAAGCCTTTGCCTTACATAATATGATGCACAGATTAGTGGTTTACCTATAGACAAATACATTGCTACATTTAAGTGGATTTCAACACTATCTCATCCGACTACAGCATATTGCTATCATGGATCTGCCTCATGCCACTTCTAGCTCTGATTTCCAGAAATTGAGGGCTAGGGTACACGAGCATAACCAAACTTTGCAAAAAACTTCATAGTGGCTTACTCCATTACAGGAGCTGTACAAGCTCTTACTCAGGTAGTCCAGATTCTTCATAAGCTTACAGGTGCAAAGGATATCTGACCACATTCACAACTACTTGCATCAACTTCACTTGCTATAGGTTCTCATACTATTGCTAGCTTGGAATGCATTTGAGCCAACTTCTGACGATGGTGATTGGCATTCATGGGCCTTGAAGATAGCTTGGAATTTTTTTGGCAGTTTATGAATTTGCCTCTAGCACTCTTGTTTTGTTCAAGTAGCATTGTGCAAGCATGGTGATACTTTGCATTCCCCTCATAAAGTTTCACGAGATGTTGGCTTTAATGTGGCTACCTTGGTATTTATATGACTAATAGCTATGGTATTTGCATGTGGCATCATTGGTCTATTCAACTAGCATGGCACTTATTGCCATGTTAAGAGCTTCATTGTTAGGACCTCTGATTATGCATCAAAATAATTATCACACTGATATTGTTGGTATGGGATAGCAGCATTAACCATCAAAAGCTTCTATTTGGCCAAGATGAGGTGCCTGTTGTTTTCGAATGACATTTTGGACCACATACTTGACAGCAGAGCCACCTATGCTCCATGAAAATGACATAGTGCTCTCTAGCCATGTTGCTCATATTGTTGCTTCTATTTGGAATTAGTTATATACTAGAAATAGCCCCTAACTAGTATGCCTTTAGGTACTGGGGCAGTTAGCATTAAGGACATGTCTTTATGGGATCCAAGTACCCGAAGTTGCCCTAATCTCTAGAAGGTTCCACTAAAGGACCTCTAGATAGTATATATAGCGCTATCAATTAGACATCTCATCATATCAAGCCCTTCCTATTGAGTAAAACCTTTTGCAACAAGTTGCCTTATAATTCTTTATCTTGCCACTTGCCTGATACTTGGTCTTGTAAACCCATTTGCAACCCTAGTGGTTGCTTTCCCATTAGGTAGTCCACAAGCTTCCATGTGTCATTCTCCATAATGGAGTCATACTTCTCTTGCATGGCATTTTGCCATACATTTACCTTCACGGTTTCATAGAACACGTAGCTCGTGTGACTTTAAGATAGATGTCATCGGTGCAAAGTTGGTCTCATAACTCTCGCGTTGCATGGGTTTACCATAGGAATCTCCTCGTACCTTCCCTACTACATTCACCTTCTTCCATCATCCCTCCATATTTCACCGTTTGCCCATACCACCTTGGTAGACTCTTCGAAGGGGCAGATGATGCAGATGGTGACCATGTATCCCAATGTGTCTTTCTAGCCCTCTTTGCCCTTTCAACTTGCGTCTCATCAATGTGCTCCTCTTGTTCTTGCTCTTGAGGCTGAGAAGTCTATTAGTTGGGCTGCTTTGACACTTGCTCACTAAATCAATAACCAGAAAATACTCACTTTTACCATTGTTCTCATGCTCCTCCACCTAAGTTGCATGGTCTTCGTCAAAGGCAACATCTCTACTCAAAATCTTTTTTATGGTCTCAAGATTGTACAACATGTATGCTTTTGCTTCTTCACTATCCCCCAAAATTATACACTAGATAGATTTTGCATCTAGCTTCTTCCTGTCACCCTTGGGTATGTGTGCATAGCTAGTACATCCAAGTAATCAAAGTAGTCCCACCTTTGGCTTATTGCCATTTCCACGTGTGGATAATCCACGCAAAAAAATATTTAGACGAAAAAAAAGAAATTTGGCGTGGGAACCTGATGGTTCCTCACCTCGTTTTTGCTTTTTGAGTCTAAAAACTCTTTTCTATTGTGTGAGAGGGAAGAGAAGAGAGAAGAGACACTACAACAAGACGCGCGATTTTAGGTGCATTTCTTGAGAATTTTTTTTAGAGATATATTTAAAATGAGTCTAGTGGGGGAGCGCAAAGCTCGAGCGTCGGGTCCGGCATTTGGCCTCGATATAAACCTTGCAAATTGTAACGTGTTTTTCAAAGATTTATAGAGAGGGTTATAGGAAGGGTTATACAAAGGGTTATAGGGAGGGTTATAAGCAGGGTTGTTAGGCCAATTCTGGCCAATGTATTGAAGTTAGGCTTTAGACAGTTATATATTTTGTTGATGATGAATAAAGTAAAAAGTTAGACATCTACATGGGTTATATAGAATGTGGACTTAGCATGGGTTATATAGTTCAAATGTTAACTTAGAATAAGTAGAACAATGATAAGATAGGCCACCTTGTTATTTTCATAGGTTATTAGTGCATATCCTCGGGCACAATTTCCTCCACTACTTTCGTAGCACCCCTGCAATGTTTTGTGCACCGATTCGAATCGACCGATCTGGTTCGAACCGGCCAAGTCAGGTTCAAACAATTTTTCATTTTCAGGGCCAATTTGAAATTTTTTTCACACGGGCACCAATTCGAACCACGATTCCTTGTTTGAATCGCCGATTCGTGAAACATGAATACGTCAGTATACAAAGCTTTCATCATCTAGTCTTAAGTTTGGGTTTGGGACCCAAGGGAGTTGGGTCCCTAACAAAGTCCCCCTATAGATCTAATTTGCATGGGTCCACACAGATTTGAATGAACAAGTTCAAGTACTTGCTTGGCCCTGACAACTTTTGATTTAAGAAACCTTTTCCTTTCTTGTTTGCCAAATGCACATGCTTCACAAAAGTCATTGCTTAACTTGATAGAGGATACCCCAGGCATACACAATGTTCACAATTCATGTCTCCAAACCAATCAAAATGTGGAGTTAGGTATATAGAGGCACCAAAATCTACAATAGTGAAGAAATTGGACAACTTGAACTCTTCATTGCCTCATTGGCAACTCAAGCCACGAGTTCTGGTTCTTAGTATAGTGGCATGTTTTCTTCGTCCCTTTCTATTGCTCACTTTGCTTCTTACGGCAATCAAAAGCAAAACGTCCGTACTTCAAGCGATAGTTGCAAATGGCCTTTCTTTTTGGGGTAGATGAAGAACCATAACTCTGTAAATCCGAAACTTCATCTAACCCATTTGTTGCTCAAGATTTTGTGTTGGGTTTGCCCTTTTTCTATCCTTTAAAATATTGCTTCTTCTTCTTCAAAGCAAATGCATGCTCATCATTACCTTCACTTTCAGAAAGGTTCTTCCTCCTCACCTCTTCACGCATGAGTATACCCCACAGTTCTCCAAATGAGGGAAGTGTCTCTTATTGAGAGACTCATGAGATAGCCTTGAAAAGCATCTGCAAATCATTCAAAGCTATTGAGATATGTCCCTATCACTGCACTCTACAACTATAGCAAGTTGGTCCTAAGGATCCTTGATCATTTCGTAATGTGCTCAGTAATTGAATCACTTGTGTCCATATTGCAAGGACTCTAGTCGTATTGATAGTCTGATACATAGACCTCAATATCTCCCAAGCCTCACGAGATCCTATGGAGAACCTAATGTGAAGGACAATGTTATCCTTCGCAGAAAAGTTCATGATATGATGTGCCTTTGATCCTCGATGTAATCTCTCAATTCAAGCCCAAAATCTAGAATAGGCTCAGGCCCTATGACTATGTACCAAAATTCTTTATCCATGAGAATGTTCTGCATCTTACAATTGCACACACTGCAATTGGTTCCACCCAATATACTTTACTCGTTGACCTCTAGCTCAAGCCAGCCATGATTGATTCTTCAATCAAACAAAAGAAATCAATCATGCTGCAAGAAACAACCTACTATTGCTTTGAATTGCACCAAGGTTGAGTATAGGGCAACCAACTACAAGGGCTACCTAAATAAGACCTCTACTTAATGGTGCGTAGATGAGATGGGCCCTGTTGTTTCACACTGAGATAGCAAGAGTTGTATTCAATTGGCCAAGTATCCCATATACCATGCAAAGACGAAACACATTGAGCAGCCAATCGAATGAAGCTCCTGCTCCAGCATGCAAATCATATTTATCCTCTCTTTGACAAAAGGTTTCAAACTGTCTTCCGTGCAAGATGTTATTCTTTGGCCTCTTAGAAAAACTACCCCACATTCCAGATTCCATATTTTACCAATTCCTTAAGAAAACGTTGACTTCAAGGCACTGTCCTATCTGTGATTAATGACCATTGTTGAAGTGGTATGTATATGGACACGAAGACATGTGCCCGGTCATGCACTGGTCTAGTACGCTGGCGCAAGTGAATCTATGGTCAAGGCTTGGACAAAATATTCAAAAATCACATGCATTCACACTGCAGGCTTACTAAGGATCTGCTGAAGTTTAAACCTCCCATCTGATGTTCTTTCATGCCACACCAGCCTACCAAGGCAGTGTTTTTGTAGCTTGGTGTGCTCATAATCAATATCAACTGCCTTTCGAGGGGAGGGGCTGGACAATGGATGGTTTGTTTCAAGTTATGACGTGTGGCATATTGTACCTACCAAATGAATTTTTTTTTGTAAAACATATATTTTGTGGCTTTAGGTACTGCAAACTTTAGCAAAATTCGAATACTCACAGGGGAGTATGGGCGTATTGTGGCGACTTTACTAATGACGGTGAACAAGACTCAGAACGTTGAAATTTGCACTGAACAACAGAATGAACAGTTTCAAGTGTTATATACACATTTTGTGATCCACACAAATCAACTTATCCACATGCTCAGAACCAGATACATTGAGTTTATAGCAAACTATGTAGGAGTAATTGCAAACCCTAGAAATGTTGAAGTGATAAGTCAACTCTGAAATAGCTTAAGAGATCAACACACAGAACTCCGTTATACATGTAACCAAGAAAAAGGCTCTCTGTATTAACCCTAATTACTGAAATATTGTGTGCTAGGAGTCCAAAGATTTCCCAAAATTTGCCTCATAATCTTCAAGTGCTGGGTCCCGAAACCTGGTGAATGAAAGCAAACATGAACCAAATCTTGCTCCTTATGCATTATTACAGAATCGCATTGTTGCAGCATGAAGTACTCTTTCAAGATCCCCCTTGACAATATCCTAACCCTACGGATGTTTCTGAATATGAACATAAAATATAGTAGTCCTTTGATAGCTACGGGGAACTCGGTATTACCTTTGATAACTTTTCCCCTCGATGTTTCAGAGCATCGATAACTGCACTCGAGCAATCGTGCGCGTTTGAACCTGCAAAACAACCTAATAGAAAGCTTTGGAGCAAGAAAAACTCCTTTATTGAGCTTGCCCTTGCATATAAGGAGCACCGGGCCGTTCGGCCCCACTGCATTCTCAACCACGTTTTTTTTTAAATGGCTTCCCGGGTGCCACGTCACTGCCCAAACAATATCCCATAAGCATCTGTGTGAGTGTCCTAAGGGGGCATATATATGGAAACATGGAAGGGAGGCTTTCGCTGCCCGGCCAACACTACTGCTGCGGCTGCCTGCAGCGCGGCTACCACTTCTTTGTTGCCATCCCGTTGTTCGGCGCTCGCCACCCACCTACCTGCACCTACCTGTGACGACGCACCCCCGCTGCCCGAGACCCCGGCTGGGGCCAACAAACGCCCAACACGTGTGCCATGTGCCTTAGAGAGTCATGGCCCCTTGCTTTTATGCTACACAACATAGCTTTGAATAGGGGCAAAAGAATTTTGGTCCCCTACACAACATTTTGGAATTATACACGAATATGCTACCATATATTCTTATGGTTACACAATATTTAAATGTCTTATGTGTTACTTGTACTCACATATTAACAATAATAATATCCTTGCTTTTATTAAGATTGATGGGAAAACCCATGATCAAACAAGAAATAGTACCGTAGAACGGCAATAGCTATGTAAAAATTTAAAATAGTGAGCTAACTACTCAAAACCAACTGCCTGATGTAAATCACTAACTAAAATAGATCCAGTAATAGGCAATGTAGGAAGCTTTGAAGCAGCCGCTCCTGCAAACTGAGCCCGCCTAAGAATTGAAATTGTCTGTGAACATTGTAATTCAATAGAAATACGTTGACGGTAGAAAGAAACAATGATTTATTAGATGAATTTGACTATCAAGTAGAGTTAAGGAGGGGGAAGGATCACCAAAACGCTGACTATATATCATGGCTTAAAACTAAAAATCAATTTAAACCAATATCAGATGAATTCCCAGATGACCACATAATGCGCATTCAAGAGGAATCATCTATTTACGCACATAGGATGCCACGACCCTCGCATCTTATTTCTACTAATTTTGGCATTTTATTTATTTACACGCATGACGGGAATACCCCCAATATGATGTTGGCTGCATCAACCTCTGGTTTGACCTCAGTGCCATCAATGATGTCCCACAGTTCTTTGGCAAGTAGAACTACTTTTATCTTGAACTTCCAGCAATGGTAGTTCTCTCCGTCGAGTTTGTCAATCAGAGGAGTGAGACATTGGTAGAAACAACGATATTGTAATACTGTTGGCTACGCACTTGCTGAGATGAGGTCTTGGTAGAAACAAGACTGATAGTACTGAACCACCCGCTCTGATACTATGTCGGATATCAGGAATATAGAATGATATCGGATCAAAGGAGCTTTGGTAGAAACAAATGCTTTGATATCGAACCGTTGATGGTAGTATAGCAACATAAGTGGAGAAAACGGATGGTAGGTGGATTAGAAGTGCAACAATTACCAGCAAAACAAGATAAAAATAGAAGTGCGAAATAGAACAAAGCAGTAGTGGTGACTAGAAACTTGCACTCTGATTGAATGAAGGATGAGTACAAGAGCATGAAGTAGCGCGAGACAATGTGCGCAAAAATTGCTTCAACTGATAATTGTTCACCTATCTCACAATTACTTAGCAACTTAGTTGCTTAACTAGAATACAGCCTATTGAGCATGTCAGATCTGTTGACGCTATATAATAATGATTGCATGTCAAGGCTCAGTACATTAGAAAGCATAAATCTATCTACTTTTATGCATTAGATGACCATCCTTTCCAACTATCAATATCTGTACAAATTAGGCGAACTATCAATAACATACTTGAAGTCATCTGATAGTGCATGGATCAACTTTTTCTTGATGAAGAAGAGGTCAACAAAGTTGAGTTAGTTGGTAGTTGATGAAAAGTCGATGTTGATAAAGTCGGTGGAGTCGATGTCGAGTTGATGGAGTTGATGATGGAATATATACAAGGAGAAGTCAAAGTCGATGACTTCGATGTCGGTGACTTCGAAGTCAATGGAGTTGACTTTGGCTAAACTTTTCAGGATGCTCATTACTCAATGGATTTGGTCTTGAGCATTGAAATCCAACAATTTGTCCGGTTGAACCCGCATTAGATATTCAACTATGTCTGCGGCCCATTCAGGTACTGTGTCAATGTAGAACAAGACAACATCTGGTAACTCATCATCAGGTTGGATTGCAGTCTCGTTTCCCTTGATTCGGACACATGATCTGCCATATATTGCTACTTCCCCTTGCACACCATTATCTGGAAATCAAACTTCAACAATAGCAGCAATCATTGAGTGATTCACCACTCATTACGAGGTTTGTTCCCAAGGAATATGTGATTGCAATAAGGTCTTATAATACAACTAATGAACAGTCACGTGAGGACATGTAACACATAAGACATTTAAATATGGTGAAAACATTTAAAACATTTAAACACATTTGTATCTTTATGTGCGGAGCTTATGGTGAAATGCCAAGGACAAAGCATTACCTTACCATCTAGCTATCCTTCCTAAAAGGTCGGGTTTATTTACTAGATGCTTTAATACATAGTGGTCTACATGGAAAACAAAAGGGTATTCTAATAGATAATGCCTAATTTTTTTTACTGAGTAGATCACGCCTAATGCTTCCCGCTCTATGCAGAATAATTTTTCTCGGATGCTGCTAATTGTCTACCAGCATAATATATTGGATAATTAGTATTTTGATCATCTTTTTGGCTAAGCACTACACCGATTGCAAACGATGACATGTCTACATACACGTGAAATTTTTTTGCCCAATCTAGAGGTCTAACTCTAGTTGCTTATGCTAAGGACTGCTTTAGTTTTTCAAAAGCGTCCTGGTGATCCTGTGACCAATGATATTCAACAGATTTCTTTGATAATACTATTAAGGGAGTAACTACTATAGCATACTCTTTTATTATTCTACAATAGTATCCTACGTGGCCTAAAAATCCCCTAAGCTCTCGTAGATTAGTTGGTTCATCCAATTCTAAAATCATTTTAACTTTTTTGATATCGGCTTGAATGTCATCCTTCGAAATTTTGTGTCCTAACATGATGCCTTCCCTCATGCCAAAATAACATTTCGAAGGATGCAATTTTAAGATGTCTCTTGACATCATTTTAAAGTCTTTTCTAATCCATCTAAATGATCTTTAGTGGATGAGTAAACATAGAAATCATCTATAAAGATTTCTAAAAATTTTCTTAATTTTTTTGAAAAATGTTTGTCATCATACGTTGAAATGTTGCAGGTGCATTACACTGATCGAAGGGCATACACGTATAAGCATACGTCCCCCAATCAATGGTAAAACTGGTTTTCGATCTATCTTCTTCTTTAATGAAGATTTGATTGTAATAAAAAAAACTATCTAAAAAACTATATTGTTCGTGACTAGCTACTTGGTCTAGGATTGCGTCTATGAATGGTGGTGGATGATAGTCTTTAGCTGTGGCAACATTTAACTTCCCAAAGTCCTGACATACCCTAATTTTGCCTGTCTTCTTTTTGGGAACTATCACAATAGGCGATACCCATTCACTACTTAGAACAGGGTATATGAACCTGCTCTAATGCATTTATCTAACTCATCTTTCACTAATAATGAATATTTCGGATTTAACCTATATTGTCTTTATCTAATCGGTACGGCTCCCTGGATCAAGTCTCTATCCTATGCTCTCTAGCAATATACCAGTTAAATCATCCATTGACCAAGCGAATACATTTTGATACTTCTGAAGAAGTATTATGTACTCTTCCCGTTCTTGGTCTGATTGGTGTTTATACAAATTTTACCTTTGTTAATTTCTATTTCTACATAATCAGTCTTATCTACCATTCCCTCAGTCAGGCTTGCTCTGGTTTCACCCAAAGTCTCCCTTGACTCGGATATTGGAAACTCCTTTTACTCTTCCTCGTCTACTTTATAGCATTCTATGAAATTGACTAGCAATTATGTAGAATTTGCTATCTCTCAAGGTGACCTCCTAAGGACTGGCTGTGAGAATGCCTGAAAAAAATATTTGTTTGGTAGACCAGTTTATAATAGCATCAGCCTGGTTATAACCATGGCCTTACAAATAATATTGAGTATGGTGGCGTATGTATTGGGTTTATGACAAAGAAATTCTTAATGAAAATCTCTGTCTCTATATTTACGTTAACACCCCTCAGCTCTCCTACGGGTATGCATCGAGATGCATATGCTAAATGGATTTCATGATGTGTAGTAGGCTGGATATGGTCTTCTAATCTAGATTCGATATCACTATGTATTTACATTCTTCCTCAACGTCGGTCCTATCTTTTGGAACAGGTGTAAGCAAACCTCTATTGCTCTTTTCCTCTACAGAGAAGCAGAGTACATTGCTTCTTCTCAAGCTATTGAAGAAGGATTTTGGTTGAGAGTTTTACTGTCAAATATTAGTCGAAATTGGTACACCCTGAAAATTGTATTTTGTGATAATCAGAGTGTTATTTCCTTATCGGCCAAACAGGCTAGATTTCGCACTAGGAGTAAGCACATTGAGATTCAATATCACTATCTTAGGAGTGAGGTTCTTGACAAAGAGGTAAACCTAACATACTCTTGGATGCAAGGCATGATTGTAGATGTGTTTATCAAGACATTGAGCATTAATGCACACAACAAATTTTGTGCGTTGCTTAGTCTGAAGATCAAGACATTCACGGATCCAGATTAAGGAGGGGTGTTGGATTTATTCCTCTACTATCCTAAATCCCATGTTAATCTATTTCCATTATTACAGTTTTACTCGCATTGTCGCACAGTCTACAGAAATACATTGTTATTAGAGATAGGCTTGAAAGGCTCATTCGACTTGTCGACTTATCGGGAGGACCGACTTGTCGACTCACTCGACTAGTCGACTTGTCCGACTTGTCAAGATGTCTGACTTGTCGAATCTCCTGACTAACCCAATCTTACTGACTATCGGCAATGACATGCTCGACTCCAAATAGTTGAAGCCTTCTCACGATCACTTCTTGTACTGCGCAACTACTTGACAATGACAACAACCGCCACGATCTACCCCAGATGACACAACGGCTCCACGCCATCTTCTTGTATACTCATCTGCACAAATGTAAATTGTATATAGATGACTATTGTAATCTAGTCAGTAAGTCAAAGGATAGTGATTAGAAAAACAAACACTGTACATGCTTTCATTTATCCATTTTTTCTTCCATACCGATTGTCAACAATACGCTCATAGGCTTTCACAGAGCGGAGTGAGCTTTATGAGCACGCGGTTTCGTCCGCTATTGTCTTGTGCTCATAGCATCAATTTGACTTGTATTTCTATACATTAATCTGAATCAAGCACTGTCTTTTATTGTGTCCAAAGTTCTTGTCAGAATTGTATGCGTTGCTACTACATCTTCTTGTTTGACTTTCTAACTGTTTTGTCTGATTGTCTGCTTTTTTGCTTCCGCAAACAACCATGCAATTAAGCTTTACACTACTCTTGTGTTCGCCTACTATTGTTGTAGTGCACGCACCAAGGGAATCAGTCAACCACTGCCTCTATGCAGTAGTAGGACCATTTTGAGTACTCAAGCATCATGTGCTATTGCTATTGTGTCCATTGCTCTTTTGTTTGAAGTTTTCTATTTCCCTTTGATTGTTATTTCATTTTTTATGGTAGTTAAGGCTTTTTCATTTGATGCTTGAAATAGCTAATGAGCATCTCTCTCTAATCTCTTTCTCTCCTTCTTACTTTCACTTCTACCAAGAATGTGGGGTGTGGTTAGTGTTAGTTTGATGATAG
Source organism: Diphasiastrum complanatum (assembly GCA_029204225.1). Classification (NCBI taxonomy): domain Eukaryota; kingdom Viridiplantae; phylum Streptophyta; class Lycopodiopsida; order Lycopodiales; family Lycopodiaceae; genus Diphasiastrum; species Diphasiastrum complanatum. The sequence continues at coordinate 75,504,854 of CM055095.1, read as the reverse complement.
GATAGTTTGGGGTTAGTGTTAATGTGAATGTGGTTAGGAAAGCAACTAAGGTAGCCAACTTAATATAGTTAGAGCTCTATCCTCATGGAACTAACACTTTTGACAGGTGGAGGGCTGTTCATCATATGAGTCTGCGAGAGTTCATCTTGATCCAGTGAACTGTAAGAAGGTTTCAAGTGTCGAAAAAGGTGGAAAATCATCAAAAAAAGAGAACCCTCGCACAAGTAACTCTCGCAGCATGGTCCATTGAGTCTAGAAAGTCATTTTCATTCATCAAGTCTACGAGAGTTAATATTCAGTATTGATGAATCTGTAAGCTAAAAAGTGGCTATCGACACTCTCCATTGTAGTTGGCAGCTCGGTTTCTCTTCTTGATAACCTTTATGCGTTGGAATCGGTTAGAAGAACCTTCACTAGAATTTTCTAACATGAATCTCAACAATCAAAAGGGGGATGGCTTAATTGAGGCAAAGTCTCTCAAGGCATGCAAGGATACACCATCAAATTCTATGGAGGAAGATCCTTGGTGGATTGATAGTGGCATGAGCTCACATGTCATAAGGCAAACAAAGTATTTCTCTTCTTTTTCATCATGTTCCAAGGATTATAGATATTCTTGTGGTGAATGGTGTTAAATGTGAGATTCATGGGATAAGCAAATGGTTATGTCATCAAATGTATGCTATTGGATCTTGTAAGAGCAAAATTGTGTTTCTCATTTATAGTGTGAAAAATTGTGTTTTGTCATGTTGTGAGGCAATTTGTAAACACATAATGAGAATAAGTTAGTCATCCATAATGATGTATTTAGCCTCATTAGATCAGCATGGAAATCAAGCATAAAGATATGATGCAAACTCTTTGTTATTTTAGCATGCATAGTCTTGCCAATCTTGATGTGTCTGATTCTCAAGATCTTGATAACATGATGTTGGATCTTTGTGATTCTTATGAGTCAAGAAGGAATCGTGATTTCCTCATGAAGTTGCAGTTATTTTCAAGGAGGAGGAATTTGGGATCAATCATGCTCTTCAAAGATGGAAAAAATCAATGGAAAAAGTGCTAAAATGGTGGAAAGCTCTTCTTGATGCTTGGAGATGGCTTTCAATCAAGGAAGCCTTGTCTTACCTATGGTGACATTGCTACAATTTTAGACTTATTGGCTGGTTTTCTCATCAAGTTCATGCCAAAGAATCTACTTGAGAAGTTAGTATTAGTTACTTCAGTTTTGGAGAAAACTAGCATAGTTATATATTTTAAGGAGTGTGAAGAATATGCAAAATTGAGCTTGATCTTTTCTCATTTTCATGTAAAAATGCTCTTTAGTATCTTGTACATATTTTCATGTTGAGTTTGAAAAGTCAAGAGGCCTCCAATTCGAGTTCTAGTGAGATAGTGATATATGTCACAAAATGTAAGGATTGGTTTTTTGCTAGTATGCAATCAAATCCACATCTCAATGTCACGTATGGCCCAATCAAATTAAGAGGTGTAGATCCTAAAGCCAATCACATTAAGAGGTGCAAAATGAGTAGTCCAATCTTGTTTAGAGGTGCAAATCACTTGGCCAATAATATTGTGAGGTTCAAGGTACTTGGTCCAATCATGGAGAGACGTGAGAATTTAGAGGTCCAATCTTTATGAGAGGTGGAATCCATGAGGCCCAATCAAAATTGAGCATTCCTCATGCTAGATTTCGAGCTACTCCTATATGGAAGTGCTCTCTCCTTGTACATACAATCTTTTTGTGAGTTTTTTGAATGAACAATGGAGTTTTCCTTCCATTCTCTCTCTACCTGAGTAAAAGTCTCTCTTTCTCTCTCTACTTGAGAGCAAGAGCTCTCTCTCAATCTTTGAATGTATTTTAAAAATTAGTTTTCTCATGCTAAGTGTTTGGTTTGAGTGAGAGAAAGTGTGAATGCTCATTAATGAATGCTTGTGTGCTCTTGCCTTGAAAATTGTCTAGGAAGATTGCTTGCTACAATCAAGTGATAGTGTCATGTGCAATCACACCCACCTCAAAAGTCAATCACATTGATTTGTGTGTCCTCACACATGTGAAAAGTTGACAGGAAACTAAGCATATCTAAGTACCACATATATCAATGAATGAAATTAGAAAGAAAAAAAAATGCAATTATTGTCAATTGGCTTTCTAAAGTATAAGCCCCCAGATTTTCTATCTTTCAAGTGTAGATATGTATTCAAGCTTGGGTCTCCTTTGCCACATGTAATCTAGGCCACTTATAATGAGGAATCTAAGTGTAATTGGAAAAACTTCACAAAACTACATTTGATAATGATATGTACTGATGGCATTTTTAATTGCTAGTAGGGTCACTATGGACATGTGTTGAGCTCATTAAGCTACCAATTGATGTGATGCAATTTAAGCCAACATTTAAATTGAATATAGAGTTGTAAAAAATGGTGGTATGAGTCTATATAATAAATAAATGGTAGAAAAATAACTTAAGCTACTATTTAAAACTTGAATGTTCAAATGCATCTTATGTGACACTTATAACATTGGATTGGTGTTATCTTCTTAGCTTGTTCTTTTTTACCATTCAATATAGTTATTATGGGAAGAAACGTTTATTTGAACATATCATGCCGATAATATGTCATATTCATGAATAATGTCTGTATATGTATATTCACATCAATTCTATATCCAAACAATTTGAAAATAATCCCCATCTTTGAGGAAACAACGTTCCTCATTATGTGTGCTATATAAGTGACGTAAAATATATCATCTCATCACATATACCATGGGACTTGAAAAGTTTTCACTAAAGTAAAAAAAGTATATTATTTTCACATTGAAAGTGAATATTCTCTTTTACATATTACCATCGTTCGATACAAAACATATGTTTATTTTTATCATGAGAAGCTTCACATGCAAAAACCTTTTATAGGAAAGTGCAAATAACAAGATTTATAAATACACAACTATTAATGTTAATGGATGCAAAATAGAATTTAATACAATCACATTCAAAATGAGAAGAGTCTTGATGGTGGTTGTATTCTTGTTACAAACTCAATGTCAGTACTTGTTAAAATGATTATTGACAAGTTTTCGAAATAGTTTCTAGATTAAAAAAAATTAAGATATATATTTTCTTATGATACACCACTTTGCAATTTGATAATGTAATCAAAGTGGCATCAAACAAAAATGTTGTGAGTTTATCTTGCATATTAAAATCTTTGGTTTCAAAATAAGAAAAACATAATAGTATACAAATTTTATAAAACCATAATATAATTATATGAGCTATAATTTTGATTGATAATAATCTGAACAAGATATTTTTTACTAGTAATTAGCACTAAGTTCTCACTTAGCTTGCCATGTGATATCTTCATTTTTACTATCAATGTTTGAAACTAGTTTTTTTTTTTATATTATATTTTTTAGAACTTTTGTAGAGAAAACAAAATCAACAATTGACATCAATATTGATGTGATAGGTACTCGAACTTGACAAATACTTGAAATTAGTTGATTTAAACTTTTTATACCGATCAATAATATATTTATATGTTGATATATATTATTATCATTTTAGCGGCTGACATCAATATTGATGTGATAGATACTCTAACTCGACAGATACTTGAAATTAGTTGATTTAAACATTTTACACCAATCAATCACGTATATTAATGAATATTGTTATCATTGTTATTTACCTTATGATAGAAATAACTTGATAAATAGAAATAGTAATTGAGAGAGAGAGAGAGAGAGAGAGAGAGAGAGAGAGAGAGAGAGAGAGAGAGAGAGAGAGAGAGAGAGAGAGAGAGAGAGAGAGAGAGAGAGAGAGAGAGAGAATGTTTTCTCTTCCCACGAGTTACATCCTTTTATAGCAAGTCCAAAATTTAATTCAAACTTTGGTTTCCCTCCATAATGAAAACCCTACTATTTGTGACTAGATTCAATGTATCTACTACTCAAATTGAATCTCTCCAAAACTCGTGTTCTATAGTTTTCCACACTTTCCAAAAGTGTTTATTCAAATGCTTTTAGACTAATATAAATTTGAAAATTCAAAATCTAAGTCTAATATGAAAATTGGCCTCAATTGCCAAATATACAAATATGACCAAAATAGCAAAACTAGTTGAAATGTTTCACACTCCCTCTTCAACCAGTTTAAGCATAGACTTTGAAAACACTCCAAGCGAAGTCCTATGTTTCATGAACAAGTCCTTTCCCAATGCTTTGGTGAAGATATTAGCTACACATTCCCTTGAGGACACATGTTGAAGCTCCATCTCCTTTGCCATGACTTGCTCCCCCAAAAGTGATATGCCACCTCAATATGCTTGTTCGTAACCTGAAAGATAGGATTGGTTGCCAACCTTTGGGCTGATAGATTGTAGAAAAAGATGATTGGGCTCTCTGAAAAATCCAGAAAGGGAAGATCCTTGATCATGATGCAAAAAATGTGGAACGCAAATTGCAAATATCAATCAGGCTTTGAAACAAAACGAAACGAAACTAGACGAAACCAAGCAAAGCGAAGCAAAACAAAACTTCAACAAGCTCTGATATTGACATTGCTGAAGCAAAATCAAATTAATCGTGAACAAAAAACAATTCGGATGGATTTCAGATATGATTGCTGGTCACTGCCGAGTATGTCATTCCTACAATCCTCTAGAATGTAGATAGACACTGCTGATCTACGTTTCATATTAATACAACATTCAACAAAAACTGAACCAGTGTGGGAAATTGATAAAATGAGTGAATGAGATACACAAGTGATGGTAGACAGTAATTCATTAAGATCAGATAAATTAAGAGAGATATATGCATAATAGCTACAATATCATCTATTGATCCTCTTGATTTCGAGTGCTGTATGACAGACCCACATAGCGCATTGGCGTGAGAGAAGCAGTGTTTTCCCACGAGTAATGTCTCGCTTACTAGCGAACATTCTGAATCTTTGTGGATTCTGCTTTCAAAACTTGTCTCGCTTGCAGGCGGACTTCTATTCTGTAGTCTGTATATTTCTATCTGCTACTATATGTATCTTATATATTCAGAGTAGCACACCATATTAGATAGACTAAACAATCTATAACTAATCACGGATTATAAGAGAGGTATGTTAGGCATGTCTTAACACTCTTCCGCTGATGTCATCATATCAAATCAGGGTTTTTGTACTTCATGATACTTGCATGATCTTCCTGATCCTTTGGAACGTGAAGGTCAAAAAGTGTCATGAAGATTTTTGTGTCGCTTCGAGCCGTTTGACTTTTGCATCGTCTGACTTTCTCCTATTGTATCACGAAAATTTTTCTTTCGTGAACTTTTTGCGTTTGTGTCTCTTTGTCAGGGTGTTCGTGAATATTTTTGCTTCGTGTCTTTTTGTGATGCTTAGGGTCATTCTCGCTTCGTGTCTTTTCGTCAAACTGAGGGCTGAAAGCTAGCAAAGCTTTGGTAATAGGAACATTTTGTTTCTTCAGCTCTCTCTCAAAGCATGGTAGCTTGCTGACTCCAACACTACTCCTCTGTTTCTCGAACAGACCTTTGTCTAAGGCCTTTTTGAAAATGTCAGCCACCATCTCCTTTTTTCCAATGAAAATAGTCTACAACATTTTTTTCTCGATCAGATCCCTTATCAAGTGATACTTGATTATGATGTGTTTTGTCTTTGAGTGAAACACAAGATCCTTTGTCAGATGTATTGTCCATTTGCAAAATCAAAGGCTCATTCCTTGTTTTTTCCAGTTCATTAAGAAACTGTTTGAGCCAAATGATTTCATTAGCCATCTTTGCTGCTGCAACGTACTCTGCTTCGCAAGATGACTGAGCCACAGTGGTCTCTTCTTGCTGACCTAGAGAATTGCTGCTTCTGATGCGATGGTACATCCTTTTGAGACACTTTTGTAGTCGTCCTTGAGAGATGCCTAGCTAGAATCACTTTAGGAAAGAATCTGGAACCTTGCATTACGAGAATAACACAAACCAAAATCCTTCGTTAACTGAAGGTATTACAAAATCCATTTCACAATCTTCCAATGAGTTGAGCCTGGATTTGTACAGAATTGGCTCATCTTGAACACGACATAAGCAATGTCAGGACGTGTATTATCTGCAAGGTACATTAGCAATCTGATCAGCTTTTTGTATGGTGTAAGCTGCATCAATTCTCTTTCTTTCTCAGTCTTCGAACAATCTTCATTCGTCAGGACTGTTCTTGCAAGCATTAGAGTATTTGTTCCTTTGCAACTCAGCATCCCAAAATCTTCTAGGATTTTCTGGGTATATTTGAACTGATGAAAGTACAACTTACCTCCCTCATAGTCCTTGTCAATCTGTAAGCCAAGATAACATCTAGCTTCTCCCAGGTTTGGAATCTCAAAATGTTTCAAGATGTCATACTTCACTTCAGCAATAAGCTCTTCACTTTTGCAAAGTATCAAAGTGTCGTCCACATATATAACTATGATGATGATCTTTCCATATGTAATTCTTACATAAATATTAGGATCAGCAACTAGTGGCTTGAATCCTAAAGACTTGAGGGCTTGATCTTTCTTCTTATACCATTGTCGCGCTGATTGCTTCAAACCGTAGATACTCCTATGCATTCTGCATGCATAAGTAGGAATTGAGCTCAAAACATAGCCTGAAGGTTGATCCATGTAGACTTTTTTGTCTATCTCACCATGCAAGAACGTTGTCTTTTCGTCCATGATGTGAATCTTGAGATTATAAGCAGCTGCATACGCAAATAGTAAATGTAGTGACGAATGTTTCACGACAGGAGAGAAGGTCTCAGCATAATCAATACCATATCTATGAGAAAACCCCTTCGCTACAAGTCTTGCTTTATACTTAGAAATATCTCCATTCGGTCCATACTTTAGCTTGTATACCCACTTGCATTTTACAGTCTTTCGCTTATTTGGTAATGGCTGCAACGTCCATACCTAATTCTTCCTCATGGATTCCATCTCCTCGTTCATGGCTTGGATCCATTTGTCCTTCTCTGGACATTCAATCGCTTTCTCGAATGTTTGTGGTTCTCCACTGAATCCACAAAACTCTTCTAATGTAGAAGTTGAGCTGCCTGGCACAAATCTTGTTGGCGCTCTTCATTCTCTTGTCAACCTTCTAGGAGATCCTTCTGGGACTGCAATGCTCTTGCCTTTATCAGCTCTACTAGGTCCGGAACCGCATTCTTCGTCTAATAATGCTACGTGCATCTCTGCAACAACTATTCTTGCCATTGATAGCAAGTCCTACTGCAGTGTAGGCACAAACAAAACATCTTTGAGTTGTCTGTCTCTGTCATTTGTGTTGAGCCACACTGAACCAATACCATTCACTTGATGCTTCGATCCATCTCCAAGAATGATAAATCTTGATGAATTGGCACTTTGAAAATCAGACATGATTCGTCTTGATGTAACGAAGTGCAAGGTAGCTCCTGAATCAAGAATTACATCTGTGTGTCAGGTGTTGATACATGTCTACACAGATGTAGGCGGTTGAATTTCCGTGATTCGATCTCTCTTTGCCTATCTTTGAGCTCTCTGGCTCCTCGACATAGGATGAACTATTATTGTTCTCCTATCTGATTTGAGCTGATTTGTTTCTTGGAATCTGGCGGCAGTCCATGTCTGCATGACCCTTCTTATGACAGTGGATACACTCAATTTTTGGATTAAGCCAAGACGAATCAACAATATGTCCTTCGCGTTTGCATCTTACGCATGTCTTCTTGTCTCCACTCTACTATTTCGACCTTCCTTTGTTCTTCCACTTGTCTTTGCTGGCTCTTTCTGCTTGCTGATCTCGATCCTGCCTTTGATCTGACTCCCTCTTAGGCTTGAATTGCTTCTTTGATTTCTCCTTGTTGCTGTTTGTGATTTTTTGCTAGCAGCGTTTTGGTTGTCTGGAAGGATTTTGGTAAGGCTCTCAATAGATATGTAAGCTACTTCTCTGTTGACATTGCATTTTCTGCTCCAAAATTGTGTAGTGAAAGGAATAGATCCTTCATCTTCCTAATAAAGGAAGTGAGATCTTTGCCATCCCACTGCAGGTTTGTCAGCTGATCTTTGAGTAGCATTATCTGACTGCATGATTTCATCTAAAATCTTGTGAGTAATGTATTCCACATCTCTTTTGCTTTAGAGATTGTAGCCAGGTCAAGAGTTAGACTATCCTCGATGGATGAAGATAACATGACTACTGCCTTTTCATTCTTCTCTCTCCAATATTTGCGTAGCTCTTTGCCTATAGTTGTAGGCATCTCCTCGGTGCCATCTACCCAAGAAAATAATCCTTCTCTCTTTAGTATCAATGAGGTCTTAACCTTCCATGCTAGGAAGTTAGATCTTGATGAATCGAGGATTGTACAGATCTTGGATTGTATGCTGCTTATTGAAGCCATTGCTGTGAATTGTGTTCTCACTTGTTGATGGTTCATTGTTTGAATGCTTAGCCTCCTGAATTTGATAGCTTTGTGGCTATGTTAGACTATGATAGGTGGGATTTGATAGCACTGATGCAAAAAATGTGGAACACAAATTGCAAATATCAATCAAGCTCTGAAACGAAATGAAACGAAACGAAACTGGACGAAGCGAACGAAACTTGAAGAAGCTCTGATATTGACATTGTTGAAGCGAAATCAAATTAATCGCGAACGAAAAATAATTCAGATGGATTTCAGATATGATTGTTGGTCACTGCCGGCTATATCATTCCTACAATCCTCTAGAATGTAGATAGACACTGCTGATCTACGTTTCAGATTAATACATCATTCAACAAAAATTGAACCAGTGTGTGGAATTGATAAAATGAGTGAATGAGATACACAAGCGATGGCGACAATAATTCATTCAAGATCAGACAAAATTAAGAGATATATGTGCATAATAGGTACAATATCATCTATTGATCCTCTTGATTTCTGGCATTGTATGACAGACCCACACAGTGCATTGGCATGAGAGAAGCGGTGACGTCATCATATAAGATCAGGGTTTTTATACTTCATGGTACTTGCATGATCTTCCTGATCCTTTGGAACATGAAGGTCAAAAAGTGCCGCAAAGATTTTTGTGTCACTTCGAGCTGTTTGACTTTTGCGTCATCTGACTTTATCCTACTGTATCATGAAAATTTTTCTTTCACGAACTTTTCACGTTCGTAACTCTTTATCAGGGTGTTCGCGAACATTTTTGCTTCGTGTCTTTTTGTGATGTTCGCGAACATTTTTGCTTCATGTATTTTCGTCAGACCGAGGGCTGAAAACTACCAAAGCTTTGGTAATAAGAATGTTTTGTTTTTTCAGATCATCCTCTTGATCCATACCATCTCCTTTGTGCAATGTGTAAGAGCTTTGTACTCGGCCTCACTATATAACAATTAGATAGTGGCTTGTTTCTTCTGCATCCATGATGTAGCTCCATCACCTATGAAAATACAATGAGCACTAATGGATTTCCTATCCATTATATCTCTAGCATAGTTCGAATCTGAAAATCCAAACAAGTTAGGTGATGATCCCTCGTACAATATGCCAAAATCTCGAGTCCCAATGATGTACCTCAAAACTCGTTTCCCTAGCTTCCAATGCTCCTCAGTAGGATCTTGCATGAATTGGCTCAATCTTCCAACACAATAGCTTAGATCTGGTCTTGTAATGGTTATATAGATGAGTGAACCAACTAGCTTCCTATAGAGAGTAATGTCCTCGAAGGATCTTTCACTGCCTTTTATGGTTAGCTTTACATTTGACTCCATAGGTATATCACAAGCCTTTGCATATGCAAAATGAAATCTTTCTAGAATAGAATTAGCATACTTCTCTTGACAAATGAAAGTAGATTGAGAAGATCTAATCACTTCTATTCCTAAAATGTAATGCAAATTACCAAGATCATGCACCTCAAATTCCTTCTTAAGAGCACTCTTGATATCCTCCACATCCTGATTGTTTCCACCACTCAAGATGATATCATCCACATAGATTAGCAAGATGGTAACATCATTTCCAACAAGCCTATAATAAAGTGAATGATCATACTCACTCATAACAAAGCCTTGAAAGATTAAAAATGTGTTAAGCTTAGCATAACAACTCCTTGGTGCTTGCTTAAGGCCATACAAATTCTTTTGTAGTAGACACACATGATTTGGCTTTGTAGATGAAATGTAGCTCTCGAGTTGTTCCATGTACACTTCCTCCTCAAGATCACCATTCAAAAATGCATTTGTAATGTCCAATTTCCATAGATTCCATCCATAAACAATAACAAGAGAGATGATGACCCGAATGCTTACCATATTTGCCACAAGTGCAAAGGTTTCATCATAGTCAATCCCATGTTCTTGAACATATCCTTTTGTCACCAACCTTGCCTTGTACTTCTTGATAGATCTATCTTGGTTTGTCTTCACCTTGAAGATCCATTTGCATCCAATAGCTTTCTTGTCCTTAGGTAGCTCCACCAATCTCCATGTTCCATTCTTCATAAGAGCTTGATACTCAAGATCCATTGCTTGTATCCACTCCTCTTTGTTTCTTGCTTCATCTACACATGTAGGTTCATCAAAAGACGTTAGAAAAGCATCATAATTTCTAGCAACTACTTTTTTACCCTTTTCATCATAAGTGAGCCTTGAAGGCTTTTGTCTTTCCCTTGATGTTCTCCTTGGCTTTTGGCTTGATGATGGTCCTTCACCATCCAAAGTAGGATCCTTTACATCAACATCAAGAATGTTAGATCCATCCACATCACCATCAATAATGCTTGAAGACACTTTTGGAATGTTACCCTAAGCAAAAATGACATCTCTACCAACAATCACCTTCTTAATAGAAGGAATGTAAACCTTGTAGGCTTTACTCACCTCACTATATCCAACAAATATACCTTTCCTTGAAGATGGATCCTCCTTGGTCCTATCATCAAGAGTTACATTGACATAGCATGTGCATCCAAAAGTTCCAAATGTGCATCTCAAAAGGTGTTCTTCCATCCAAAATAGCACTCAGCCACCTATTGCACAAGAAATTAGCACACAACAAAGCTTGATCCCAAAATGGCTTATCAAGGTTAGCACTTAACCTCATGGCTTTGCCACTTTCACATAAATTCCTATTCTTCCTCTCAGCCACTCTATTTTGTTGTGGAGTCCTTGATGTTGTATACTCTCTCTTGATCCCATGCTCATCACAAAAATCCTTGAACTTGGTAGATATGTAGTCACCACCATTGTCAGTCCTTAAGCACTTGATCTTTGTGGAAAATTGGTTCTCCCTTGCATTCTTGCATTAACAAAGACATCATACACTTCATCCTTGCTCTTTAGTAAATAGATCCAACAAAATTTACTAAAATCATTAATGAAAGTTACATACATCTTAGCTCCATTACTGTTAATTGTAGTAGTTCCATGAACATCCGAATGTACAACTTGAAAAGGCTTTGTAGATCTAGATGTAGATCTAGTATAAGGTAGTATATATGACTTTGACAAAGCACAAGACTCACAAACATGATTGATACTTTTTAAGGAACTGGAAGACCAATCACAACTTGCTTCCTAGCCATTACCTCCAATGACATGAAGTTAAGGTCTCCCATCCTTTTATGCCAAACCTCTTGAATAGGCATTTGCCCTCTTGCAACACATCCAACTAAGTTAGCAATAACACAAGAATCTAGTTTCAACAACTTCCCTTGTCTTTTATCATTTGCAATCAAGATATCTCTCCTTTTGATCGTACAAGCATCTCCATCAAACTCAACTTTGAGGCCTTTACTTTGCAATTGACTCACACTAAGTAAATTTTTGGTAATAGATGGAATGAACAAAACATCCTACAAATTAACATTCCTATTTGTAGAGAGAGAAATAGGAATTGTGCCAATCCCTCTGATTGCACACTCACCATCATTGGCCGTGTAGATCACCCTCTTGTCATCTACATATGCCAAGAAAGAAGTGAAGTACTCTTTGTGAAAAGTCATGTGTGAACTTGCTCCAATATCAATTCACCATGGATCTAGATCTCCATAATTAGCAAGCATACACGAAGACATCACAAAAGCATCATCATTTGCATTTTGAACATCCAAACCATCCTCATCAAGAGAAAGATTACCTTGCTTGTCTCCTTGATCTCTCTTCTTCTTGCAGCACTCACTTGCAAAGTGTTCTTTGATACCATAATAGAAGCACTTGAGCTTTGATATATCTTTCTTTTTGCCATTTGAAGAAGCCTCCCCTTGATCTTGCCCTTTAGGCCACTTAATTTTGCTTTTGCCCTTGATGAACATAGCCTCCTCTCCAACTTGAGATGTTGATGAAGATCCACCTTTTGCTTGAAGTCTATATTCATCATTGATCAAGATCTCTTGAAGATCAATCAACCTTGGCAAAGTCTTTTGAATGGCAAGACTTTGAACAATGTTAGCATGAGAATCCAACAATCCATTAAGAATAGCTTGAACAAGCTCTCCTTTCTTAATGCTCTCATCAATGCAAGCTAACTCATCATTCAAAGCTTTCACTCTCAAAATAAAAGTATTTGGACTTTCTTCACTCTTTTGCAAAAAGATTTGCCTTCTTAGAGTCAACACTCTAGAAGCAGACTTGGATTATTAAAACTTCTTCAATGAATCCCAAGCATCCTTTGATGAAGTACTCTTACCAACTTCCTTGAGAAGCACATTGGTGACATTCATCTTGATAATGTGTAGAGCCCTTTTGGCCCTCTTATTATACCTCATTTGATCTTGTTGTGTATCTGGTCTCTCCTCCAAACCTACAACAATATCCAAAACATCAGTCATCTCAAGAAGTGATTCCATCCTCACTTTCCACAATAGATAGTTACTTGACCGGGTAAGCCTATCATTAGCTTCCAACATGATTCCACTTGATCTAGCCATGTAGCAATAACCTGATCCTCTCTTTCAGCCTGTTTCAATGCACAAATCACTCTTTTTAACAACAATAAATGTTTTCAAAAGGAAATCACAAAGATATAAAACTACTCAATTCTCTTCTAGCACTTATACCAAGCAAATCAACACATATAGTGAAATCTTGATCAACCTATGATCTATCCTCAATATAATGACTCTTATCTTTTCCTAAGATTGAAACACACTCAAATGAAGTTTAGTAACCTCACAATCTAGAGATCCAATCAAAATTAGGGTTTTGACAAAATCACAAAAACTTGATTATTTCAAAATCTACATGCAATTGCCTAAATCTTGATATGCAATCTTGTAACCACAACTTAGGATTTTCCCATGCTCTAAAAATTGACCATTTTCAGTATGTAATGTGTGAAATCAGATTGGACAAGAATATAAACCTATTTTGAGTTTTGATCTACAAAAGATGCAATTTACATATGCAAGAAACTCGATCTTGGTGTAGAATCCAATCTAGCATGCTCTAGCATTGATATGTTCTCCAAATCATTGATAGATTGTGAATGCTTCTTTCATAACCTAAAACACAAGCTCCGATACCATGTGAAGAATTTCAAATCATTAAGATCCAAAATATCCCTTTAATCTTTGCTTAGAAAGACAAGCAAATCACCAATCTTGCCAATGTAGAAAAACTAACATCTACACTATGAATGAGATGCAAAATCTAATATATCTTGATCAAACATCAATAAAAACATAACCTAATGTTAATGTCCATACAAAATTAGTAAGCTGCTGTATTTCACACATGTGGATCTAAAAATAACATTTAGTGAGCATTCTACACATAAAATTGCAAGATATCACAAGTGTAGTGCACCAATGGATAATAGAACCCAAGAGAACCATGTATAAGTATGATAAAATAGCATTTAATAATCATTCTACGCATAAAATTGCAAGATACCACAAGTGTAGTGCACCAATGGATAGTAGAACCCAAGAGAACCATGTTTTCTCTTCCCACGAGTTACATCCTTTTATAGCAAGTCCAAAATTTAATTCAAACTTTGGTTTCCCTCCATAATGAAAACCCTACTATTTGTGACTAGATTCAATGTATCTACTACTCAAATTGAATCTCTTCAAAACTCGTGTTCTATAGTTTTCCACACTTTCCAAAAGTGTTTATTCAAATGCTTTTAGACTAATATAACTTTGACAAGTCAAACTCTAAGTCTAATATGAAAATTGGCCTCAATTGCCAAATATACAAATATGACCAAAATAGCAAAACTAGTTAAAATATCTTTCAAGTTTTTCCTTCTTAGAATGTGCCTTTGCCTTGAGTGATGAGTGCCCTCTCTTCACTTTCTCTTTGCCCCATCGTAACAAGCTTGTGTTCTTGTCTACTCCTCATCCACGAAGACACCTTGTAGACTCTCCACGGATGGAACCTTCCCTTGAATGGCATAAGATTGCAAAGGTTAGAGAAATCCTCATTAAGACCATTCAAGACAATTTGGGAAGGAAAAGCCAATGCATGCAAGTTGCCTATTGTAATCTGTCACACTATAACATAGTTTTGGGCACTCTCTCCATTACTTTGAAAGCTTTGTAGGATTTGGTTTCTCAAAGTGAGTAGCCTAATTGTATTTTTGGATTCATAGATTGCTTGCAAGGTATCCCAAGGCTCCTTGGTTGAGATGCAAGTTCCAATTTCCCTTACGAGCTCATTAGAAACATTCATCTTGTCCTTGATCTCTTCTTGAATCTAGTGGATTCTTGTAGATTTTGAGGCTCATCCTCAACTCCACTCCCTATGTCAATGAGACCTTGAAATATCAAGCTAGATTCCATCCTTACTTTCCATGTGGAATAGTTTGATGGAGTCATTTTTCACTTGCCTCCAATAGGTATGCTCCTATTGATGCCATGACGAGCAAGTAATGAACACAAAGTTCACGTGTGAAATGAATCTAAAAATGACTTTGAGATCTCCAAAAAACTAGATTTGAACAAGATTCAAAACAATAACAAGATCTACCAAGATCTAGATCACAGGCTCTACAATCACACTACACCAAAATCCAATCAATGTAAAAAATGGATCTTGCCAAAATTTCACCAACTTGACCAATTGCGTTCTTGTCCTTAGGAAGTTCAGCCAAGTGTTGTTCTTCATAAGGGCTTGATACTTGGACCCACTCCTCCTTTTGAATTGCTTCATCTACACATGTAGGTTCATCAAAAGATATTAGGAAAGCATAGTTTTTACCTTAAACTTGCTTACCCTTCTCATCATATGTGAGCCTTGAAGGTTTTTTCCTTTGCCTTGATGTCCTCCTCAGCATTTGACTTGAAGAAGGCTCTTCACCATCAACATTCAAAGTATCTCAACATTGCCATCAACATCAAGAATGTTAGATCCAATAACCACATCACCATTAGAACCAACCTTTGGAATGTTTCCTTCATAAAAAATGACATCTCTTCCTATGACCACTTTCTTAGTTGAAGGTTCTATTCTTTCTCTTAGCCACTTCATTTTATTATGGTGTTCTTGGACTTGTGAGCTCTCTGGATCCCATTTGCATCACAAAATGCTTTGAACCTATTAAAAATGTACTCATCACCATTGTCACTTTTCACTTGATTTTTGTGTCTAATTGGACTTCCCTTGCAATCTTGAACTTGAAAAAGACATCATATATTTCATCCTTGCTCTTTAGTAAATACACTCAGCAAAATCTACTAAAATCATCAATAAATGCTACATACATCTTAGCACGAAATTCGACATTGCACATGGTTTTAATTTCTTAGTTGGTTATTACGTCAATCCACATCCCTAAATTTGACATTGCAATTTTTGAAAAAAGAACATTGCACATATAAAAGCAATGACAATATAGCAGGATCATTTGCAATAATAATATTTTTGTAATATGAATCAATGTATTACAAAATTGGTGCTTTAATGTTTCACGAGTCTTTCTAGATCTAACATCAATTTAAATTTATAAACCTAATCTACTCGTCGTCGTCGTCATGATAAACTGCATATATGCACAAGTACAAAACACAAATAACACAAGCAAACAAACTACATTAATATTTAATGCTTGATCACATTAAATTAAGTAAAATTGATGTCAGAATACAAACCACATTAGTATGAATACAAAACCTAGTACTTACATTTGGAGGATGAACCTCGCTCTTTAGTTTGTCGACTAATGCGTCGTATGATTCCCTGTAGGCATATTCGTATTCCTCCTTAGTTGGCAGAAGTCCATAGTCCGCCAACTATCCATGCATTCAATTTAAGTTGAAATTAATTTAGGGCTACGTTGAAGCAACTAGTCATAATGAATATTAAAAAATAAAAGCATATGAAATCAAAGATAAACTATAAGAGTAGTGTGAGTTCACTTACCAAGCTTGCTTGCAATCCCGCCTTTCTACTCGAGCCCAATCTAGAATTGCCTATCCCATGCATCCTAGCGGCCGCAACATCTTTCTGAATCTTGTATTTATCTGCTGTTCGTTCATCCGCTTTTACACGGTTCCAATCATTTCTTGAACACCAAGAGGGCTTGGATTGCTCGTCCCTATAAGCTCGTCGTGCCATATCACGATTCCATAGACCAATGGATAAGGCATTGGAACTTTAAATGATGATTGAAATGGAACTAAGCTGCTAATTGTGATTTGATTGTGTTACAATATTATCAAGCCTTCTATGCAGGACTTGAGATGTTGTTCTTCATAAAGATCTGATGCTGATTGGAACCCTTTTGGGTTAGCCTAAGATGCTATTGGCCGGTCCAAGGGGGTAATCTGTTGCTGCTTATCTTGAAGACATGTTGCTGTATGGCCTTTGGGTCAGCCTAGGATGCTATTGGCTAGTCCATTGGTCTTTGTGTAACCGAAAATGCTGAATTCAAATAATGGGGACCATTCTTTACCTGTGAAATTCGCCACTGTTTGCGGGGAGGAAGACCCCTTTTTCAAATTATTTTTGACAGAAAATCATTGCCTTTACTATTATGCCAGTGTGGAACTGCTTAAAACTGACGCATAAATGGCTCATTATGGCTGGTTGCACTTTTATTAAAACTCTGTCTATTTATTTATTTATGCTGGACTTATATTTATTTAAGAGGCTTATGCCCCTAGTTCCCAGGTTTTTCGAGGCTAGGAGGTGCCAGTTTGTCTTAAAAACTAGTTAAATGACAACTTTATTCACCGAAGGCTACTTTAGTGATTTAAAACCAAATTTGGGGCTCGATGAAAATGATGAAAAAGACAGATGTGTGCTTACTTTGGCATATCCCACGAGTTGAGTACCCTCTCAAACTCTCTAATTGCCTAAAACTCTTCTAAAAACAAATCAAATTGATTTAGAAACAAGAGCAACACATTCTACTCTCCAATACCTATCCAACAAGCTATATAACATCAAATTTGGATCATTCCTTGCGAAGTAGCACTCATTAATGAGGGCTGATTTTACACGTGTGAGCTCTCTGTCCCTACAGAGCTCCGCTGGATCAGATCAGCCTTGATTTGATCCACTTATGATCCACAGAATGCTTGTTTCTCAACAAGTTTGAATCCCTTTCCAAAATCCGAGTTCCTGCAAGCAAAAACACTCATGATAACACAGTGAAACCTAAGAATGACTTAAATACACCCTCACTTCTTCAAAGCAAGAAGCTCTGATACCATGTGAAGTTTTTAGCATGTGTGAGCTTCACCACACACCCTACAGGATCTTACTGAGGAGTTGTGATTGCACAAGATTGATCAAAAAACAGTATGCTTGAAAAATCTAAAGCAAGAGCACAATGGCATACATCTGATGTAAAACATCTAACTCTTCAATATGAGAAATGAATGTCAGAAATAATTCTGCAAGTGTTTATTATGGGAAAAAGAGACTGCTCTCGGGTAGAGAGAGAAAATCAGGCATAGAAAACACGGGTATAGAGAGAATGAGTCCAAAACACCAAAATCTCAATATTCACAATATGGCAAAACATGCCCAGCTTTTCCTACATGAGAGAGACTCAAATTCCTACAGTGGAGTTGCATGGAAAGTCCACTTAACTGAACTAATTCACCTGCCAGAGATCAACATGTGTAACTGCATGCATGTATGTTGCATGTACAGCATGTCAACTCATAAAACTGCCTAGACATGTGTAGATCACAGAAACTACTTTGCATGTTGCATGCACTGATTGCATGTGGCTTGTATGCATATAGTAAAACTTTGCATGCTATCTAAACATCTTCATGTCATCATAATTGAACCTATCTAACTCAAATCCGAGCTACACTAGAAGGATATGTGCTCAATTCACACTCCTTTAATGTACAACGTGAATTTTAGTGGAAATCACCATGGACATGACCCCAAACTCGAGATAGGAAGATAATATTTTAATAATCTTCATAGTTGGAATGTTTCTCGTTTATTTTAGACAACCAGGAGGAATTTTTTCTCTCTTCACATTTTTCACAAGAAGCCGAAGGTGCCTTCAAAAAGATGGTGATGTCTTTAAAACAGTTTAACTCATGAAAATAGATGACCTTCAAGATTTTCTCTCTCTTCATATTTTTCGCAAAGAGCCGAAGGTGTGTTAAAACAGTTAAACTTTTGAACTATGCAAGTCTTCGCATTTCGGAGAAATGCAAAAAAACTGAAGTTGTTGAAAACATATGTATTTCTGCAGATTGTTGAAAGAGTAATGTATTTCTGCAGACTTGTTCTAAATGCAAGTTTTTTGGAAGTCCTTGAAGATGACCAAGTCTTCAATGACTTCAAGTTATTAAACTTGACATCTGAACTTTAAAATTATGACAAGATTGGTTATCCTTTGCTAAAGATCAGCTGAAAGCCCGTCGTAGACATTCTTCAAATGAATCGATTGTCTAAGTTTGTGATTCCTGCAGGTATCATGTTAAAATATCACTTCCAACTTGTTGTATCTTGTAGATCTCAAGTTATTTGAGCTTGATAGGATCTCACACGTGTGGAGTTTGTTCCCACGTGTGAAAGAATGTACATAAGTCATTTTTATTAAGTTAGATTGGTTTTAGCTTAATCTACACTAGTGTGAAATTGACCTTTGAGTAAAATCTACAAAATGGTCAAATTGGTCAAACTTTTTGTAAATAGATTGGACTTCCATGTGAATGAGTTATTACTCACACATGTCAAGATACCATTCACACGTGTGGATAAGCTTCTAGAAGATAAGATAGGAAGATTCCATTAGATCCTATTTTATAGGGAATATTCCTATAAATGTGGAAGATTAGCTTTTAATTTTCTAGCCAAAGAGAATAGTTAACTTTGGGAAATGAGCACATATGGCTCCCATTGGTGGATCTGGATGACTAGGCACTCTCCACACGTGTGAATGCCTGTTGGACAGTACACAACTTGTGGATGTACTTGATCTATAAAGAGATCAACCAAATCAATAACAAGCTGATGTGACATTGGCAAATTCTAGTTTTGTTGAGATTTCCACATTTGTCTTGAGTTTTGATGAATGAAATTTATTTTTAACTTAATGTATTTTACTCTCTGAAAACAGGCCGTACAGGTACTTTCCTTCACACGTGTGAGGCTGCCCATCCATGTGTTTGATCATTTGGTCCATTGCTCTTGCTTAAATCATAGTGTAAAGCATCTAGATCAAGATCTAACATCTAGAACTTGATACATGTTTGGATTACGCAATCAATAACTCTTAATGATTGATAGTACAATTAATATTTGTCCTTTTTTCTCTGAAAATTGACATATTAGATGAGCAGACGTAGAAACAAAGTCGGTTTCACCTGACCCTAGATCAATGATCAATAAACATGTAGGAAGAATCATGAAATAGAAATTAGTCATTCACCAAGGAGACAACTATGGGCTTAATTTCCAGCAAATGTCTTCTATCAAAAGCAAGTAAAAGAGTTATTAGTAAGAAGACCAAGGAGAAAACCAAAACTACCAGCAGTCAATATTAATAAGGTTGAAATGGATGACAAAGGAGTCCCAGAAATCGAATTACAAATTGAAAGATGTATTATTTCAAAGGTACCAGTTGATTTGGGATCTGGAGTGAACATCATTGTAGAGGAGACAACTCATGAGCTTGGATTATCTCATATCACACCTACTAATTGATAAATTTTATAGTTTTTAGGACAATAATGATTGTACTTTACAATCATAAAGAGTTATTGGTTGCTTAATCAATGGATCTATCAAGTTCTACACATTAATCTTGATCTAGATTCACTACACTTAGATTTAAGCAAGAGCAATGGATCAACACATCATTAATTAGTGAGAGCGGCCTCACACGTGTGGAGTACTATCCAAAGTATGGCTTGCACATGAAACAACAAGTACAATAATCCTAGATAGCAATCATTCATAGAAATCACAAGACGAATGACTAGAAACCTCACAAAAGTGTAGAATGCAAAAGTCTCATCAATCTTCTTAGCAAAATGATGATCCTTTTATGGATCAAGTACATCCACGAGTCTGGTATAGTCCAGCATGTCTTCACACGTGTGAAGAGTGCCACATCACTCAGATCTATCCATTTGATCCATCCTTGATCCTTATCCAAATCTTCTAGTACTCTATATACACGTGTAGACATCCACTTGCCATGTGGGAGCATTTACTCATGCACATGCAAGGAAAAGCTAATTTCTAGTGACTAGTCAACTTGACTAAAAACTAGTCATATCATGTTCACACTAACTAGATTGATACAAAATCAATTTAGATATATACAAGTATGAAAAGTACATCCTTTCACATGTAGGAATAGGCTCCACATGTGTGAAATCAGATCATCAACATTATTTAAATGTTTGATCAATATTTACAATAACCAATGTCAAGTGAGAAGTGATAATTTTCAACACTCGTCCTCACTTCTAACTTGGAAAATCTAATGTACATCTATCTACAATTCCAAGAGCATATCTTAACTTAAAAAATGGATCTTTGGACAATGGCTTGGTTAAGATATCAGCTATGCATTTGGATGATGGTACATGATGTACTTGCACCTCCTTGGATTGTACCTTCTCCCTTACAAAGTGATGAGCTATCTCAATATGCTTTGTTCTAGCATGGAAGATAGGATTTGAAGCAATTTGTTGAGAAGCTTGATTGTCACAAAATATGTAAGGGATATCCTTGGCCTCTAGCACATGTAGCTCTATCAAGAGTCTTCTTAGCCATAGGAGCTCTTTGGTTGTTGAAGTCAATGCCTTGTACTCGGCTTCACAAGAAGATAGTGAGATTGTATCTTGCTTTTTGGAAAGCCAAGATATTACTCCTCCACAAAGAAATGTTGTAAATGCACTAATGGACTTCCTATCCATCTTGTCACCTACAAAATCTGAATCTGAGTAGGCTCTCAAGTGCGATTTAGATCCTTCATAAAGTATGCCAACAAATCTAGTACTAGAAACATATCTAAGTAGTCTCTTGGCACTTTTCCAATGATGAACTAAAGGAGCTTGCATACTTTGACTCAACTTACTTACACAAAAACTTAAGTCAGGTCTAGTGATGGTCAAATAGATTAGAGAGCCTATAAGCTTTCTAAAGAGGGTGATGTCCTCAATGGATGCTTCATCACCTTCATTAGTTGCTTTCAGAACATGCTTCATAGGGGTGTCAATCCCCTTACAATATTTCATACCAAATCTTTCAAGAATGGAAGTAGCATACTTAGATTGACTTATGAGAGTACAATTGCTACTTCTGGACACTTCTATCCCAAGTATAAACTCTAGGAAGCCTAGATCTACCATCTTGAACTCACTAGATAAATCAACTTTTACTTTGCTTATACCTTCATCATCATTTCCTGTCAAAATGATGTCATCAGCATAAAGTACCAAAAATGATGATCATTCCTTCATTACATTTGAGATATAAATAAGGTTCATAAGCACTTAGTACAAAGCGAAGAGAATAGAGAAAATCATGCAACCTAGAGTACCAAGCTCTAGGTGCTTGCTTCAAGCCATATAGGCTCTTCCTTAAGTAGCACACCTTTTGCTCCTCACCAACCTTGATGAAGCCCTCGGGTTGCATCATGTAGATTTCCTCTTCTAAGAAGCCATTCAAGAAGGCATTTGTCACATCCATTTGGTAGAGATCCCACTTGAACAAAGTAGCAATGCAAATGATTAATCTAATAGTTACAAGCTTAGCTACAGGTGCAAATGTTTCTTCATAATCCAATCCTTTTATTTGAAGAAATCCCTTCGCAACAAGCCTAGCTCTGTACTTACTAATAGATCCATCTTGATTGTACTTTATTCTATAAATTCACTTACATGCAAGTGGTTTCTTCCCTCTTGGAAGATTTACAAGATTCCAAATATGATTTTCTTCTAATGTCTTCAAAAGATGATGGTTCTTCAAGCAATGTAGCTAAGAAGGAGTAAGAGGTAGAAGGTGTAAATTCTTCCTTTTGCTTTCCCTTGTCCACATAGGTGAGCCTTGAGGGCTCGGCCTTGCTTCTTGATGACCTTCTCGGCCCCTTTTGACTTGGATCCATGTCTCCATCCTCGGGTTTGTCAAGATTCTCCTCGGGTTTGTCAAGATCTTCAATGCACAATGGGTTAGATCCATTTGACAAGCTCTTAGCAAATTGTGAATCATAAAAAAGTACATCCTTTCTTACCTTTACTTGCTATTTTTTCCATAGCCAACAAAGATCTCTTTGAAGGAGGTAGCATCTTCTTTCCTTCTAGTCTCCAAAGGGATGTGAACATAACAAATACATCCATAGATCTTAAAATCTTTTACATTGGGTTTCTTATCAAACAAGGCTTGATAAGGTGAGATCCCATCTATAGCACTACTAGCAAGTCTATTACACAAGTAATTAGCACATGTTATAGCTTCTTCCCAAAATGAGATGGGAAGTGATGCATCAAGTCTTAAAGACTATGCACACTCACATAGACTCCTATTTTTCCTCTCGGCCATCCCATTTTGTTGGGGGGTGTAGAAACAAGTATATTGCAACTTAATGCCATCGATCTCACAAAAGCCTTTCATTTTATTGAAGGTGTACTCTCCTCCATTATCACATCTTAGTGCTTTGATGGAAGTACTAAGTTGTTTCTCTACTAGATACTTGAACTTAATGAAAGCTTCATAAACAAGACTTTTCTTTGATAGTAACTCAATCCATGTGAATCTAGTAAAATCATCTATAAAAGCTACATACATCAAAGCACCTCCATTACTTGCATGTGAAAAACTATGTACATCAGAATGTATGAGATCCAAGGGAGAGGTAGATCTTGATGAAGATCTCTTGTAAGAAGATTTGTGTGACTTTGCAAGGCCACATGTCTCAGATCTTTCCACACTTCTTGAAGGCTCTTGGTAGGCCGAGAGCTAGTTCCTTGCTTGCCATTGAGTCCATAGATTGAAGATTAGGATGGCCTAATCTCTTATGCCATAGCTCCACTTGAGATAGCTCCTCCCTAGCCAAGTTCACACTTTCACTTGCAACATTAGCATCCAACTTAAAAAGTCTACCTTGCTTAATGCCACTAGCTATGCACTTATCATTTTTCAAGATGGAACAAACTCCATTCTTGAAATGTATATCTAGTCCATTGTCCATTAATTGTCCTACAATAAGCAAGTTTCTTGAAATGGTAGGAACATACAAAATATTATTTAGATCTATCCTTATAGATGTGCCTAAGCAAAGAGGTATAGATCATATGCCATTTATCTTGCATGCTTGATCACTAGCACTGTATATTGACTTCTTAGAGTCATTACAAGATAGAAGAGTAGAAAAATAATGCTTGTTAAAAGACATGTGGGAACTAGCCCCACTATCTATCCACCATGTGTCTTGACTTGAAGTTGGTGTAGATGCAACCATTAAGGATGTGTTGAATCCATCCTCATCTTCTTCCTCTTGAGAAATGTTCCCTTGATCTCCATTGGCTTCTTCTTCAAGTAGCATTCTGAGGCAAAGTGTCCTTTCTTTCCACAAAAAAAACACTTGAGTTCTGCCTTGTTCTTCACTTTGCCTTTGGAAGTAGATCTTCCATTCTTCATCTCGGCCTCCTTGCCTTGATTTTTCTTGAATGGATGTTGCTTCTTCTTGCCTTTAGATGTAAAGTTAGCCTTCTCCTCTCCTCCATTAAGTGACATGCTATCCATTCTTGTCTTGAGGTGTAGAATCCTACTCTCCTCGGCCACAAGAACATTGTGCAACTTTTCAATGGATGGAAGAGTGTCTTGAATAGCAAATGATTAAACTAAGTTGGTGAACTCATCACCTAGACCATTCAAGATGATTTGTACTAGCTCTTGATCTTGGATCTTCTCTCCTATTGCACTTAACTCCTTGTTAAGAGATTTGATCCTTAGAACATACTCTTGTCCACTCTCTCCACTTCCTTTCATGCTTTGAAAAACTTGATTTCTTAGCATGAGAGTTCTTGAAGTATTATTGGATTCATAGGTTCTCTTTAATGAATCCCAAGCCTCTTTGGATGAGGTACAAGAAGACACCTCTTTCAAGAGGTCATTGCATACATTTAACAATGTAGAGCTAATCTTGCTCTCTTCTTGTATTTGGCTTGTTCTTGGGGAGTTTGAGGCTCTTCCTCAACTCCTTGAACTATGTCAAATAGATCATGGATCACTAGGAGTGATTACATTCTCACTTTCCAAATGAAATAATTTGTGGAAGTGAGTCTCTCACTTGATTCCATCAAGTATCCACCCATGGATGACATTGTAGAATGAATGCTCTTTAGCTAAATGTAGAATCACAAGACTAGTTAACGCTAATCAACTAGTTAGTTAGTCTTCGTCGTTGCTATTCATTTCAACTGGGCATGAAGCCCATTGAGCTGTCAGTTGACAGCAAGAAGGATTTCTTTTCGTTTGTTTCATTCTTTTTGTAGTCTTCATTCTGCGTCTCTTTTGTGGTTTGCGGTCTTGGAGGTGTATTTACGATTCACAATTGATTTGCGAATCATTTGTGCTTTGAGTCAAAGACACGTTGACTGTCGTGAATTGTTCTCGTTCGACCTTCCTGTCTTGTTTGTGTTGTGAAAAAGTTGTAGGAGTTCACCATTTCTGACACTCCCTCTTGAACCTTGCAGCTTTGTTCCTTAAATCCAATTGTCTCTCTTTTCTTGGTAAAGAGTGGCTTGTCGAGCGGTTTTGTGAGGAGATCTGCAATCATACTTTCTGATTTTATGAACTAGACTTGGAGCTCTCCTTTCGAGATCAAATCTTGAATGTGATGGTACTTAAGAGGAATGTGCTTCATCTTTGAATGGAAGACATGATCCTGGTACATATAGATGACACTCTGGGAGTCCATCATCGTTGTGCTTGGCCCCTCTTGTGGTATCTTGATTGCCTCCAACATCATCCGCAACCACACTACCTCATTTGCCACTTTCAAGGCTACGACATACTCAGCTTCACAAGAGGATTGAGCTACCAAGGTTTGCTTTTTGCATATCCAGTTGATTGCAGCTCCACAGGCTATTGTACATCCTCTAGTAATGGACTTGTCATCCTTGTAGCTCGCCCAGTTCGCATCACTGTAGTGATGTAGCTCGAATCCTTTCTCCTTGTTTCTAGCTCTGTAGGTTAATCCAATATTCTGGGTACCCTTTAGATACTGTAGGATTTGTTTGGCCATTTGCCAATGTGCTAGACCAAGATTGGAACAGAATTGGCTCAATGTATAAACAGAGAAGGCCAGATCCGGTCTGGTACAAATCGTTAAGTACATCAGACTCCCGATCAAGTTTTGGTAGGGTATACTTGCAATCTTCTGTTCTTCCTCTTCTGTTTTTGGACAATCCTGTTTCATGAGCTTGGCTCTCGCTTTCTCTTTGTAGTCCATCATGTGGTATTGCTTCAGTACTTTTCTGGCGTATTCTGACTGACTCAAGTGCATTTTGCCATTTGTTCGATCCTAATCTCCAGCCCTAAGCATTTTGTGGTTTCTCCAAGATCTGTGATTTTGTAGCTTTCAGAAATCTGACTCTTCGTGTCTTTGATCAACATCAAGAAATTTTCTATCATCAGTGAATCATCCACAAAAATAGTCAGTATCACAAAATCCTTTCCTACTCTTTTGATGTAGACATTACAGTCTGGTTGAGTAGGGTTGAAGTCTAGAGACTTCAAAAGACCATCAAGCTTTTTGTACCAGGCCCGTGATGCATGTTTTAGACCGTAGATGCATCTCTGCAATCAACAAACATATTGTTTGTTGTCGGGTTCTTCATAGCCTTCAGGTTGCTTCATGAAGATTTTCTTTTCTAGATCTCCGTGGAGAAAGGCTGTTTTCACGTCAATTTGGTGAATTTCCAGATTGTACTGTGTGGCATATGCAAGGAGTAGCCTTATGCTTGTCATCTTTACCATGGGCGCATATGTGTTGAAATAGTCGACACCATATCTCTGCGTATAGCCCTTTGTGACAAGTCTTGCCTTGTAGCGGCCAATAGTGCCATCTGATTTAGCTTTTTCTTGTACACCCACTTGCAGTCAACTATTTTTCTATTTTCTGGTAGTGGCTCTAATGTCCATGTCTTGTTTTGCCTCATCGACTCAATCTCCTCTAACATTGCCTACTTCCAAAATTCTCCCTCTGGACTCTGGATATCTTCTTGGTATGTTGCTGGCTCTTATGTGAAGTTGCAGTACTCGAACTGCATGTCTTCGCTCCATTGAAGATTGTCAGAATAGCGTTTTGGAGCTCTTCTTTGTCTTGTTGACCTTCGAGGTTCGTTTAGTCACTGCTCGAACATTGTTTATTCATGGAGTCAATCCTCTGCTTCCTGCTGTTCTGGAATTTGGGCCTCTGCATTCTGATTTGATGTATATCCCCGATCTCCCTCTTGAAGAGACAACAGTGTGAAGATCTCATGGCCTCTTTCATCTTTCAGTCCAGGGCATGTGGACTCGTCGAACTTCACATCTCTGCTCGAAACAACCTTCTTCATGGTTGGATCGTAGAGTCTGTACACATGTGTTCCATTTGAGTAGACGACCATGATTATTTGCTCGGATTTGTTATCGAACTTGCTTCTCTTTTCCTTTGAAATGTGCTTGTATGCTGCACATCCAAACACTCGTACATATGACAGATCAGGCTTTGTGCCTATCCACATTTCGTATGGTGTTTTGTTCTCTAGCGCTATTGTTGTAGATTTGTTCTGCAGGTGTATAGCTGCAGCTATTGCCTCGGCCCAAAATTGACCTGGCAATTGAGCTTGTGCCATCATGCATCTGGCTCCTTCGACTAGCGTTCTGTTTTTTGTTTCTGTCACATCGTTGTATTCTGGTGTGTATGCAGGAGTGGACTGGTGTTCGATCCCCTGTTTTTTGCAGAATCTTGAGAATTCTGTGCTTTTGTATTCACCTCCATTGTCAGATCTAAGGATCTGTATCTTTTTTGAGGTGTCTCTATGAATGCCACGAACTTCTTGAAAGAATCAAATACATCAGATTTCTTCTTCAAGTAGTAGATCGTGGTCATTCGACTGTAATCATTGCTCCTGAATCAATGACTACATCGTAGTCGTGTTCAGAGTAGCTTGTCAAAGCTTTGTCAAGTATCGTGAAAGCTTCGTCTCCTCTTTCAACATCCTTTGATGACTCTACAACATTTTTCTTTTCAGCTTTGTTTTTTCTTTTTGGGTTGAATCTGCAGTCGTATGTAGAATGCTCTTTCTTCTTGCAGTGCATGCAAGGTATTGCTGGATTGAACCAACATTTCTTGGTCGTATGGCCTAGTTTGTGGCAGTGATCGCAGGAAGAAGATTGCTAATTTGAGGGCTTCGTCTTCTCGAATCTTGGCTTGTTTTGTCTTCTTCCTTCCTTTCGTGAAGAGAGGCATCCCTCTCCTTCGTCTCTCATCAGTCTCTCATTAGCCACAAGACTGACTGCTTTGTCGAATGTCATATATGGTAGACTCAATATGAGCATTCTCAGCAGCTGATAGGACGTCGGTAGAGATTTCATGAAGTACATCAGCTGCTGTGGTGCTGGACCTGGTGCTCCTGTCCTGATGCAACGAGTTGAGCGAAGATCGTTATGATCTTCTCAACGTGCTGATCTAACTGGTTGCCATCCCACCGTATGGATTGTAGCTAATTCTGAATGCGCATGACTGAAGCTGTAGTCCTCACTTCATACTTCTGCTTTAATCTTTTCCATGTTGCATGGCTGCTTTTGCAGTCTTTAATCAACATGAGTAGATCTTCATTTATGGACGAAACGATGATCGCCATTGTGCACTCATTCTTTCTGATCCATTCAGCTCTTCTCGGGTCTCCCTCTGGAGGCTGCACCTCTGAGAATTCGGTCACCGACCAGATGCCTTCGCCCTTCAAGAGTGTTTTGATTTTGAATTTCCAGATTCTGTAATTTTCACCATCAAGACTGATTGCTACTTTGGTCTGGATTGTTGTAGCCATATTGTGTTGTCTGGAAGAATCATTGTTGGTATTTTAGTAGGTAACAGGATAACCACATCATCCAATGTATAACGTTTAAAATGTTTGGGCATATCATGTTGGACTGAATTCTGTTTGTTCCTTTTCGAAAGGAATTGTCTTGGATTTTCGCTTAGTCTTCTTAGCAGGAATTGATCGTGGAGGTGATGACTTCCGAGACGATGATGTCTTGCTAGAATTTTGACTTGTAGAATCATTCTCGACTTTTCCTTTGCCTTTATCCAGTAAGGGTGGCACATTCTTTGAATCAATCTTCTGAGGAGGATTTTTCCATTTGAAGACCGTATTATAATTTTGCTTAGCTTGTTTCTTTGTCATCGATGTTGTGATCCTATCTTCATTCAATATAATTATTTTAGAATATGGTAGATTTGACCAATTTTTGTTGTTTTTTTTTCTGATATCTCAGGTCCAAATGGATCTTAAGATTGGTGATCTGAATAGCTTTCTCTGTTTAACAATCAAATTATATTTCAAACAAGCAAATCCACTCAAATCAGACAAAATCACTCCCAAACTTACCCTAAATGCAGATCTAACACTATTCATGCCACGACAAGTTGCCTAATGCAAGCTAACCATCCAACAAACATGCTGGAAACTGAAAAATTGGCGTAGCTCCCTGGCAACGGCACCAAAATTATAGTGGGTTTCTTTCCTTTCCTAACTTGAATCCAAGATCTAGTCAATCTAGCATCAAAGAGACAAAGTTAGTTGTCATGCGTAGGTTCGTTCCCATGAGAGCGATAGTATAGTTCAGATTTCAATCATGAATGGAGGATTCACATCTAACTCTAACATCCATTAACCCTACGATCCATTAACACTACGATCCACAACAAAGATAGCTTACCCTTTCTCTCTCTCTCTTTCTCTCTCATAAAAAGTATAACAACACACAATCCCAATAACATTCAGATTCAACAATTAGCAAATCCAAAGAAAGCATGAGAGATGGAGGAAAAGTGATAGAGAACAAGGACATTCATCAATCCATTCCTGAAGAGAACCAATCTGCTTTATTGAAATGAGGAAATGAACATGAGGAGCAACTCGAGTTGGTCCCTTTTTATAGTAGAGAGGAGGACCCTGGCCTCTGAATCCTATTGGTCCACTTTTGCCGCCCTAATTATTCAAATTTAAAAAAGAGTGGGAACCATCCAAATTGGAGGGAAACCCAACTTTATTCACTAACTTGACATTTAGGCCCTGCGACATTAAAAGTCCCGCAAAAAGGCCTAAAGTCCTTTTATTGACTTTCTAATTAATCAAATCTCTATGTGATCATCGGGTTGGACTTACACACGCAGGGTGCCAAATCCCTCTCACTTATTAACTAGGGTTAGGATTGCCTTGGGATCCGCAAACCCTCCAATATTACTTTTATTGATGATTATAGCAAATGCATTTGGATTTATTTCATAAGCAAGAAATTAGACGCTTTTGCTAAGTCCAGGGAGTTCAAGGTATTAGTTGAAAAGAAAATAGGAAGTTACATCAAGACTTTGAGATCTGATGGAGGTGGTGAGTATTTTTTGACAGAATTTATTGATTTTTTCAAAGATCAAGGGATCAAGAGGTAGACTACAACACCTTATTCACCGCAGCAAAATGGAGTTGCAGAGCGAAAAAATAGATCCATTGTTGAGATGGCCAGAGCAATGCTCAAAAGCAAGGGTATGCCAAATACCTTTTGGGTAGAAGCTTGCAGCACAGCTATGCACATCCTGAATCAATGTCCTATGAAATCTATGGAAGGTAAGAACCTCATGAAGCTTTTCTTGGAAAGAAACCTAATATTTCTCATTTGACAATATTTGGTTGTGATGCTCATATTCTTGATGAGAAACAAAGAAAATTGGATGCAAAAGCTGTCAAGTGTATTTTTCTTGGATGTGATGAGAAGGCCAAGGCATATAGGATGTATGATAAAAATGCACAGAAGCTTGTGATTTCTAGGGATGCTACATTTGATGAGATGGGTCAAGGTGAACAATCTGGAGAAATCACTAAACCTTTTGATCAGGGAGCGAAAGTACAGGTCAAGAAAGAAGTGGATTTTGATGCGGAAGATCCAATGGAAAAAGATAAGTTTGAAGCTGAAATTTCTAAGAGAGCACCTAAATGGTACTTATCAGTCACAAGTGATGCTAAGAAGGGAAATACTCCCGAATCTAGCGAACAGGGAGAGCTTAGAAGGTCAAGCAGAAATCGGAAACTTTCTCATGGTTAGAGATGAATATAGCCCTAATGGGTTCCGTGCTCAAGGCTCATGAACCAAAAACCTTATATGAAGCAAAGGAGAACAAGGAGTGGCGTGCAACAATGGAAACATAAATGGAGTCCATATCAAAAAATAGGACGTGGAACTTGGTTGAGCTACTGATGGTAAGATGCCTATCACTTGCAAATGGATTTATAAGATCAAATATGGAGCAGATGGGCAACTGAACAAGCATAAAGCACGGTTGGTTGCAATAGGATTTGAGCAGCAGGAAGGCATTGATTTTGAGGAAACCTTCACACCTGTAGCTAAGATGGTAACTATACGATCAATTCTTGCTAAGAAGTCTAAGCGAAGATCCAAGACAAGTCCTTTCGAAAAAGAACAAGCAGATGTAGTCCAACATGATATGCCCAAACATTTTAAACGTTATACATTGGATGATGTGGTTATCATCTTAGCTAAAGCACATCGTGAACCTAAAGAACACGTGCTAGAATCAAAAGAGGTTTACGATGGCCCAGCTAGGACGCAGCCAATGAATCTTGCTGAACCAGAAGAACCAGAAAAGATTGTACAAGTTGGATCACAACTTAATCCTGAACAGTATCAAGCACTATGCATATTACTTATTAAGTATCAGGATTGCTTTGCATAGACTTATCAAGATTTGAAGGGTATTCCGACATCAATGATTGAACATACCATTCCTTTAGTACCTGATGCAGTTCCAAAGTTTACAAAGTTCTATTGCGGTAATCCTAATGTTGCTGTTAGCAACTGTGCTAACACAGAGAAAATAAAAAAAGAAAGAAATAAAACTCTGTGGCATGTGTTTTGTAAGACCACGTATGAGTATCTGTCAATAAATTTCAACCATGGCTTGTGTTTTATACATCCATGAGTAGAAGCTTAAATAATAATAAAATAGCTTAAACTTAGATGCAAAACTTAGACTTAGGAAACTTAAGATTAGAAATATTTTATCTTAAGTTTTCCTAAGTTAAAAAATTTGAAGTTCTAGATCCTAAGAAGTTCTAGAAAGGCTAGTCAAAATCACTATTGTGATTATCTTGCATTTCATTGTGTTCCCATTGGAAGGTGCATAGCTTGAGGGAAGGTGCTCAGGCCTCCTCTTGCCTCCTTTCATTGGCCTTTAATTGTGGCATGGTTTTAAGTGTTTATTGCTTAGTTTAGCCGCAATTCTTGTTATCTCCCTTTGGGTGTTACGTAAGATTTAGTAATCTTGCTAGTTGGGTTTGCCTTAGGAAGGAATTTTATTGTTGTCATTAATTAGCTTTATTTCTGTTACGGGCACTAGTTGGGCAAGCCTTAGTGTTCTCATTCCTGTTGATTCTTTCCGTATTCTGTTGAAGCTTGTTGTAGAAACTTAAAAGGTGGACAAATCTCTACATCCCTATACTACACCCGTAAGTAGATCTAGCCATCGCATAGACTAGAAATACTTCCAACATTGGCGCCGTTGCCGCTTTTTAAGTATTTTTTACCTAGCTTCTTCTCTTTTTTCTTTTGTTTTTTTTGCTTCTGTGTTTCATGTTTGCCTGTGTGCTTGTCTCTATCTACCAACAAACAGCACGCGTCGTCTCTCCAAGTCCTACACGAGCTGCGGAGCAACTTCTTAAACCGGGGGGAAGCAACAAAAGAGTCAACTTAGGCATTTTCTTCTTCACTGAGGCTAGATCTCATCAAGATCAGTCCTCTAGCAGCTCCACGAATTCTATCTCAGAGATTTTGCCCGTTTACTGTCAGAAAATCACATTTTTTTTCCATATTTCCTATCTGCCAGTCAAACATCTCTGTTAGAATTTGCCATCTAGCCTAAGAATTCGTTCTCGAAGAGCACGATTTCCCTGTCCTACTAGTGAATTTTGAAACTCCAATTTTTTCCCAGAAAATCTAAAAAAATCACTATTCTGACATTCAGAACTCTTTGTCAGAATTCGCGAATATTACAGTTAAATTTATCTGTCTCTCCACGATTTCTCAGCCTGTCCACGAATTCTGTCACGACTAGAAAGACCAATTTTTGTCCTACACTATCCATTCTGCAAGCAAACTGCCCTTTTGTCAAGTACAATACTGTCCTGCTCATCTATATTCTGCATTATGTCTCGTGACTGTGCTGAATCTTCTAATCTGACTCCTCCACGACTAGAACGAAGAATTCCACGTATCGATGCACCAAAGTACGATGGTGAATCTGACCCAGTCCGATTTTTCCAAGACTTTGATAATGCATGTCGTTTTTATGGAGATACCTCTAAAACTGAAAAGCTTTGCCTATTTTTCATGGTACTCTATGGCACCGCCAAGGAGTGGTACTTGAACCTCGAAGCTCCTGATCTTGGACCACCCTCAAGGACGCTCTCATCAAGTGTTTCAAACCAGCCAAACTGACTTAGAGCCCATTCATTCAAATTACTCATATCAAGATGCGTCGCAAAGAGTCTGTCCGAAACTACATTGAGCATTTTAAACGCCTCGAAGCAAGCCATCCTCTTCTCAGGCTCCCAAAAAGATCCGACGTATGACCCTCCAAGCTTCCACATCTCGAGATGATGGAATTGT
Source organism: Diphasiastrum complanatum (assembly GCA_029204225.1). NCBI lineage: Eukaryota > Viridiplantae > Streptophyta > Lycopodiopsida > Lycopodiales > Lycopodiaceae > Diphasiastrum > Diphasiastrum complanatum. Next base: position 75,471,505 of record CM055095.1, on the reverse strand, counting down.
AAATATTGTAGCTCTTGATATTGTGGTTGATTCGGCCACAAAAATTTTGGACATTCCCTCCATTGTAGATACTCTCCTGCCTACTCCCGTTAATGTCAAACCTATATCATATTTAGATTCTGATGATTATTTAAAGTTTGAGAAAGATATTTTAGATGCGATAGATAGTATCGGCATGCCAATCCTCTTCCAAATAGAAGAGATTGGTTTTACTCTTAGTTTTAAAATTCCAGATTTCTTGCAGATGAAGGATAGAAGGGCCTCTATTAGCGATCCAATGATTGAGGCTGGTCTTCCCTTACTACAGTATGATATAGCAAGGGTTTCAATGAAAGTAGTGGCGCTTCTCAACAATTTTTTCCTGCAAGGCATCAAGGACAACAACGACACTTTATCACACTGTATCCTTGGTGCTTGCTCACCTGCTGTGAGGTTTTTGTTGATGCCATATCATACCAAGTATGTCTACCTCTTTATTTGTCAAATTCATTACTTGTCTACTTCTTTACTTGTAATTATCGTATCGTTTATCTAATGACATTCTTCATGATTTTTTGTAGTGATCACTGGAGCTTAATTGTAATTTTTGTAAAAATCACAGATAATAATATTGTAAATCTTCTTTGTGTAAAGATGAATTCTGCCAGCAATACACATAAGAATATTGACTCGCTGTTGCTGGAAATATGTAAATATTTTCCAATAGAGAATCCCACGGCATAAAAATGTGAAAATGTGAGCATTGAGATAATCATTGAACATTTCTGGTGTATTTTTGTTTATCATCATTGTTAAGCATTAGTACCTTCATCACATTATTAATCAATTGAATGTATTGTAGACACGCCATCAAAATGACTCATTTAGCTGTGCATGGTGTACTCTATACAATGCAAAGTTATTTTTCCAGTGGTACAATCTTCAGGAGGATGTTGATATTTCGAAGGTGAGTTATTAGCCCTTTCTATTTTATCTTTATGTAAACTATTGTTTGTTATTAATATTCATCTAATATAGTGTTTATTGCAGTTTGCCCTCAGTGATTATATCGCTGGCGAAGTGTACAGATTTTGACAGGAGATCATTCTTAGTCTATTGGCCTGGTCAACTGATAGACCAAAGACTGATGTTGGGCCATCTAAGCCAAACGATGTTCAGATTTTGAATGAGACTGGGCAATTTGTAAATACCCAAGCTGAATAGATAGACATATAAACATATAGAAATAGAATTATAGAGATATAGACATACAGAAACAAAATCATTTGAACAGATGTACAAAATCCCCAAGTTCAAGTGATCTTTTATTGAATACAGATACCAATTTGTACAATTGATTGTATGGATTTTCATTGTTCTTCTACAATGCTAATATCTGTTGGAAGATCCTTGCAGGGTGTTGTGTTTTCCTGTCTTTTTTGTATTTGCATGAAAGATAAGCAACTTGTTAATTTGTCTATTCTCTAATAAAGTTACATATATGATCATTGACTGATTTGCAAATCAGATCAAAATCTTACGAGCTTTCCTTTGATAATGAATCCGAAGTGTTCTGGTAGAATTTTATTGTGCATTAAGACCAGATATAACTCGAGCTCCAATGATCCTCCACTATAATTGTAGTTAGCATATCTTCATTGTTGAAAATGTGGATTTCTTTTTTATCTGTGTAATCATCCATTTGAAGATCTTGATCGAGTGGCATCCATCTCCCACTTATTCGTTTCCATCTCTGGTAACTGAATGTAAGACTAAGCATTTGTCTTGCAATGCAATTACAAAATATCGTAGATGATTTCTTAATTCTACATTCAATATCTCCAACTACCTTGCATTCCCAACCCACATCCATCAGATCTGAAAGAGTGTCATCTGGCACTTCCTTTCAAAGAAATAATGTTGGTGTTCTACGAACATTTGCATTTGAAAAAAAATCTACAAATACATATAAGAATAGGAACCAACTTAGTCTATTGACTTTTGATCCAGTGCTAGCTTTCATTGAGTTTTTCAAATCTAAAAGTAATTTTTATCTATAAGATTCTGACACCATACTATTAGGTGCAAGCCATTCATCACTTCCAAAATGTGGTAGTGGTATATCTTCAAGCTTTCCGAAACCTCCATGCATATCTGGAATGTACTTGGACTTATAGAAAAATATACCACTATCTGTAAGCTCCTTAGAAGTTCTTCCTCTGTATTGTAATTTTCCAATATCCGAATGAATCACATCCAATATACCTGCTAGGGATTGTGTTGGCTCCCATTTGCTTATGTTGGATGGATATAAATCTGCAAGAATGCAATACATATATGATAACTGATATGATTTCAACAAGTTTCAAAAGCATGAATGTTATAATAAAGATCCCAATTTTTTTTAAACTTACAGTTACATTTTTGGCGATCATGAATATTGAAATCTTGTAGATACAACTCCGAATGCATATAGACATGTTGAACCAAGACTTCTGAGATTGATTGCCCTCCTGGAGAAGTCATAAAGTCAAGGATCTTTGCTTTTCAATATGATTTGAATGTCATCTTTGTTTTCGTTTTTGGTCTAAACATGCCTTTTGAGGATGGATGCAGTAGAACCCATGAGTTTTTTATATATCTTGTTGGTTATCAAAATCAAGCATCATCCTTTTCATTGTGAAGAATCACTAATTCAATTTTAGATCTTGGTCTCCTGGCCATACCGATTGCTTCCAAAGTTTAGCGCCAAATTCTCAAATCTATAAAATGCCAAATCGACTCAATGTTTTATGATACTTATTCAATGTGAATGGATAACTGGACCACAATAGTAACAACATGTGGTAACTATGCTTATTGTCTAACTGTGATGCATGTCACCAATTCCTATGCATGTGATGACTTACTGTTGGCAAACCTGTGTAGTTTGAAATTTATGAGCATATTAACCGGTGTGGTTAAATAATTAACTATAGACAATGTTGTCAGGCATATTCACACGTTCAGGGCAGACACTATCCACCAATAGCATTTTCCCATCCTGCCCGGTGGCAAATTCAAAATTTTTAAAAGTTGATTTTTATAACTTTATTATTTCTATTTACGTTACGTAGATTTCAAATATATGCAATTTCATTGGGCCACATGGCGGATGAAACTAAGAAAAAAATAAAAAGCATCTTTAGGAAGAGTCTTTTTTTAATTTTGAAACTCCTCTAATGATTACCTCAAGTAACTATTCATTGTAGAAAGTGAGGATGGAATCACTTCTTGAGATGAATGATGTTTTGGATATTGTTGTAGGTTTGGAGGAGAGACTAGCAACACAACAAGAACAATTGAGGCATGATAAGAGGGCCAAAAGGGCTCTACACATGATCAAAATGAATGTTACCAATGAGTTTCTCAAGGAAGTTGGTAAGTGTACTTCATCAAGTGAGGCTTGGGATTCATTGAAGAAGCTTTATGAATCCAAGTCTAGTTCTATAGTGTTGACTCTAAGAAGACAAATCTTTTCTTGTTTGCAAAAGAGTGAAGAAAGTCCAAGTACTTTTATTTTGAGGATGAAAGCATTGAATGATGAGTCAACACTGCTAGGGTTTTTTTCAGGGCAAAAACCCTGGTTCTCTCTCATAGCTATGGATGTCTTCAAGAAGATATGCTCTAGCATGCTTGCCTCTCCACGGCCACCCACGGCCTTTTGCTAGCATCCACATAGTACCAGGGTGCCCTGCCTTCTACTTCTACAGCAACAAAATCTGCTTTCTATTGAGAGAGAACCAGGGTTGTTGCCTTGAAGAAAACCCTAGCAGATAGAAGACTGGAGGTTTCTTGGGCTCTGCTCAGTCTTATACTGAGATCTTCTTGCAGCTCCCTACCTGGATGAGGTCGCCCTACCTCAAGGCATCTAATGCAATTTACGGCTCTTTGATTGATGCGGTATTGACTACAAACAAGCAGAATTTTTTAGAAATCCGTCAACACCCCATGAAACTGGAAATTTCTCAAATTTCCTCCGTTTTCAACCAAATTTGCTCCTATAAATTGCCATGGCTCTCCATCACTGCTCTTTGCATTCTCATGCAGCCCTGTTGCGTCAAACGGCTGTCAACACAGTGAATTCTGAACCCACTGTCGATGATTTTCCCGAAACCACCGAAACTGCAAGATTTTCCGTAAATTCTCCCTGAAAGTCACCTAGACGATCATTATGATCTTCCCCAAAGCTCCGATCGAAGGAACTTTGCTGTCTCCCGCCATCTGGACTGTCGATATCCCGTATGGAGTCCTCTCTCCTGAGACACTCCGAGTGCTTTTTTTCTTAGTGAAAGACGCTATCCCATAGCTCCACCGAATCGTGCATACTTGCATCACCCTGATGCTCTGATACCAAGTTGAAATTCCAATAGAATCTAGTGCTGTATGCAGATCATATCACACAATCACCATAGCCACTCCTCACAAGCTCTCAAAGATGGCACAACAAAAGTTAATAGATTACAAAGAAACACTGTACATATAGGGTATTCACAAACTACATGAAAAGGCAAGTGTCCTAAAATTGGCCTACCACCTGTCAAATTAAGGTCGGGCCCAATATGGCCAAATTCGACTGACAAACTTGGGACATGCCCCCAAGTATAGCAAGTACTGTAAATAACTCTGTACAAGCTAATTTTTTCTATGTGTGGCTACTCGGCTAACCCAAGTAGCCGGATACGGGATCAGTGCCCGATCAATATATCCTAACAGGTCACATCTTGATCACAACCATATACAGTAAACCAAATAAACTGTACACTAATTACATCATCACATTTAGAGCTTATACTAATGAATCAGATTAGAACTGATTTTTAACTGGTGAGTGTGCAATCAAAGGGATTTGCACAATTCCTATTTCTCTCTCTACAAATAGAAATGTTCATTTGGAGGATGTCTTGTCTATTCCATCTATTACCAAGAATTTTCTTAGTGTGAGTCAAATGCTAAGTAAAGGCCTCAAGGTTGAGTGTGATGGAGATGCTTGTATGATCAAAAGGAAGGATGTCTTAATTAGAAAAGGTAAAAGGCAAGGGAAGGTGTTCAAACTAGATGCTTGTGTTATTGCTAACCAAGTTGGATGTGTTGCAAGAGAGCAGTTACCTATTCAAGAGGTTTGCATAAAAGGATGTGACACCTCAACTTCAAGTCATTGGAGGTAATGGCTAGAAAGAAGGTTGTGATAGGTCTTCCAAGTTCTTTAAGTGGCAAGTCTTGTGCTTTGTCTAAGTCACATAGACTACCTTATACTATATCTACATCTAGATCTACAAAGCCTTTTCAATAGTGGAGCTAAGATGTATGTAACTTTCATTAATGATCTTAGTAGATTTTGTTGGATCTATCTACTAAAAGCAAAGACGAAATGTATGATGTCTTTGTTAAGTTCAAGAATGCAAGGGAGAACTAATTTCCCACAAGGATCAAGTGCTTAAGGAATGACAATGGTGGTGAGTACATATCTACCAAGTTCAAGGCCTTTTGTGATGAGTATGGGATCAAGAGCGAGTACACAACATCAAGGACCCCACAACAAAATGGAGTGGCTGAAAGGAAGGATAGGACTTTATGTGAAAGTGTTAAAGCCATGAGAGAGAGAGAGAGAGAGAGAGAGAGAGAGAGAGAAGGCAAGAGAGAGAAAGACATTGCAAGAGAGAAAAATTAGGCGAACGTCAAATTAAGCACAGTAAAGGCCATTTGGTTGGGCAATAATGGCCTCAATGCCCATTATTTATTTGGTCCGATTATTTTGTGGTAATGGCCCTCCAATTGGCCATTACCTAATACACAATGGTGATGCACCTGTTATTCTTCATGTGGATTCGGCTTTGTGTTTTTCCACTGGGACATCGATCACAGTTACGGATAAAAAATATCAATCACGTTCATGACGACTGCTCCTTTCGCTAGTGTTTTGGATCACACACCTTAAGCTATGGATTGATTTTCTCAGTTATCTTTGATGATCCGTTGCTAGAGTTTTGCTTTCTGGCTGCTTGGCAATTGCTGATTATGTTCGAGGCAGAATTTGTCTGCCGTCGCCTGCATTAGCAGCTGCATAGCGTTGTCTACTAGGAAAGAACAGTTTGCCTAACTATTTTATATGAAAGCTGATTGTGATACCTGATCATTGGTGGCATCTGGATATGACTTGGAGCGTAGACTTGAGTCTGAGTCTTCAGTCCGTGTCAGTGTGCCTTTGTTGACTTAAGTCTTCCGGCTATTCTAAATTGATCTGAGTGTCGACTCTCGAGTCCTTTCGGTTTCGGTGTGTGGAGGCAGTGGAGCTGAGTCTTTCGTCCTCGTGGAGCTCGCAATATCTTAGATACAGATCTCTTGCCGCTTTCCTGTAACGGAAAGTTGACCAACAATGCAAGTTAGGAGAACGCTGCATTACACTGATGACAGGATGAGCTGCGTCGGTATCTAGTATGTGGTTTTGAAAGGATTTAGTGGCAGGTCCTTAAGACTCTATACCAATGAGTATTCTTCATTTAAGTAGACTTACCTGAGCTAGAAAGATCCTTCGCCGAAGTTTAGTGTTCTGGTCAAAACACTGGATTGAGAAATAGATGACGGACACGTCGGACAGCACAATTGATCGCATTTTTTGTAGTCTTAGTTGTGCAGACCAGCAGACCTAAAATCGGAGCATCATCCATTGTTTGTTTGATATTATAAATTGTTTGTTTGATATTATAACGTGAGTGCAGTGCTACCAGTGTAGCAAGAAGAAAGCACCTGGGTGAGTGACCAGGGCTCCCGGCTGGGAAACCTCTTTTGAGTTATTTAAAAAAGGGCTGCATTTTTTTAACTTTTCGATGAAGATTTTATAATATCGATTTATGAGAAATTATGTAGATTTTATTCCTATACTTTGCCAGTTTCCCGAGACTAAGGAGGCTCGCAAAGCATGACGCAATAGGCTCATATGCGAATACATTCTGCACGTCACTATTCACCTGCCCGCCTGTAACCAGTTTAATGGTCTCTCTCCAGCTGTCTCTTCGAGATTGCAATAGCGATAATGTTTTGGATAAGCGATTTGTTGGCGCTTTCCAGGATATCACAAGGTTTACGTTTTGGCCGATTATGCTATAGGTCTTTGTCTCAATAGCATTTCCATCTTCTAAGAAGAACTTATATCATTGCCAAATTATTGCGATGGAAACCTGAGATGGCGAATATATATGTATTTCGTTCTCTATGATCTATTCTCAGAAATATTGGTGGCTGGTTTTGATATGGAAACAGGGGAACCTAGGACCTCGACCTTTCTATCGTGAAAATTTCGACGACTTAGAACGTCTGTCTGGTGGCTTGATTGAGGTCACTGTCATTGCTATTCATTAATTTTTTTTGTGCAGCTTGGTCTTAGACGGGACATGACATCTGCGATTCTGCCATTGAGTCTCTTGCTTTTCAATGCTGCATATGCCTTTTTAGTATGAACGTCATGTTTCCAGGTTCCCTTGTTTCCAAATCGAAGTCAAATACCAGGTGCTTAACGAATTTTTTGAAGATGTTTGAGAGGACTTCACAGGTACATGTTTTTTTTTTTCCGAAAGAAAACTTCGCCTACTTATGACTTGCTTTCAAAGGAACACGAGAGTCGTCTTCTTGCTACGAGTATCATCCGTCTGGGATTTCCAGGGTCGTTGGTAAGTTTATAGAGATACGGCAAAGTGGTACATTATGCTAGAAGAACGTCAACCTTTGTAATAATAAAATTTCAATATTTTTCTTTGTACTCTAAATCAGTAAAGCGGCAAGGCACTAACAACGATACTAACTGTTGTTTAAGGAGGAAATGCGTTACAGCTGGTTGTTAAATTATTGCTGACACAACGTCTTTTTTGACAATATATGTATATGACATTGTAGTGTCATCTTCCCCGAGTATCCTGTAAGGACTCGATGGCGAGAAGCTCAAGCAAGCAGACTGAACGACTGTGGTACTAGTTTGCTTATGGAGAAGTGGGAACAGTTTTGACAGGCTAATGTATTTTATCTGTAATTCATGTGTCGTACTGAAATTTGTGTTCCAAGTTCAGTATTACTCTAAGACAATCTGACAAACTTTAGAAAATTACTGTTGGTCAATTACGAGATGACTTACTATGATTGGATATAAATGACGTCGTGCTGGTAAGCTTCATTCTGGTGAATCTGTAAGGTTTCAATGTACTACGGAAGGAACAAAGGAAAGTTGAAAGTGACGGACTTCTAAATATTGAGTAATCTGGGTTACAGCCTCATTCTCAGCTTGCACATATTGTCAGCCACTTCATGGATCTTTGATCCAAGTATACTGAGGTTTTCTGTGCCGTTTGCCACCGGCCCACCAGGTATGCGCATCTAGAAATTTCTGCTAAAATAGTTTTGTCAAGCTTCTGACAATATTGCACTCTTACGATCTCTCACACTGCCAAAAGGCTAATTTACGGTATTCAGAATTCTATAAGCTGACAACGGCTCCTGGAATTCTTGTTATATTTAAAAAGATGTGGTGCCCAAGAATATGTGGTGGTCTTTTTTTCGACATATTGTATTGAAAACTAGAACTATATATATACAAATGTTAAAAATGTAATGTAACCATCTTGCAATTGTCTAACCGAAACTTCAAATTCACCAACCAAGTGATATATTAATCTGAGTTGGGTAGTTTTTTATGTTTTGCATCAAGTTGGTATGAGATGTTGAACACATACCTTCATACTTTCTTGAAGCACGAACTACTACTTGACTCCCAACAAGTATCTTGGAACTTGAAGATATTGGAAACAGAATAACTTACAATCCAGCTTTGTGTTCTCACTAATATTAGAGAAAGTGTAAGCATTATGTTGCATATGACTATGGCCCTTACATGGCATAAAGAGGCACGATGTTTTAACATTAGCCTAATGATGCACGAAAAGCATTGATAGAGATTTTCATGTGATGGTGGGCCTATCTTGTTGGAGAACATAAAGGTTTTCGTGTGGGGTAGGCCAACCTAGTTGAAGAGACTACATAACGTATGGACAAAAGCATTTTGCAAGGTAGATCCAAGGTTTAAATGGAAAAAAAAATTGAAGTTAATAATTGCATGGCTCTTACTCTAAGGTCAAGGATCCGCAATCCAACCTATTGTATTGGTGGAGAGCATACTCTCATGGAAATTACTTGGAACAAGAATGTTGTGGCATTATGCCACAAAGGCCTTGCCATCAAAGTGAAAATTTGGATTGAAAAATAAAAATTATCTCAATTTTTTATTTTTTTCTTTGAGGTTTAATGAAAATGTCATATTGTCTTTTATTTACTTTATGTCAACAATTTTAGCATTATGAGAAGGCATTCACGACATATTATGAGAGTAATAAATTGATTTGATAGAAATAGAAGTTATTACATGAGGTAGTGAAACATAACAAGTTGGTTGCTTAAAAAAACAAGTCGGCTATAAATTTCAAATATTTTCCTTACGTAGTTGTACTATTCCAATTTTCATATTTTGCCCAAATTTGACCCACAAATAAACCATCTCTAGTATTGTGATGCATGTCATATACTTGAACTGCCTGATCTCAAAATGAATGCGTAGGACTAGTTCTTAGTTCTTCGTTGATGACATCGCAGACTTCATCTGGAAGCTCTTCCCATTGGTAGACTTTTGGTTTAGGCCTGTAGGCCACGGTGGAATTTACCTTGTATGAAAATTGCACATGAGCAATAGGGCCTAGCGTTTGATTGACAGACATGCAAGAAAAAACATAACGTAAAAGTGTGTAAAAAGAAAAGTAAAAAAATGAGCAAACTAAAAGATCATGATCACAAAAAGACATAGGTTACGGACTTACAAACACATATTCAAACTCACATAACAATGTCAATCAGTAAATCTCTCAGTAGTGAAAAACTAAGTTTGCCTGGGCAGCGAATACTAGGATGTTTACCTACAAAGATAAAGCATCCACGTATTATGGGAAATTGTTGCATCATAAACACAGCTTGGTTTGGATCGTAGATCGGGGCATTAGGATCATACTAATAATATACCATTGATTCAGAGGATTATCCTGGTGGTCTCCTTAGGGACCGATTTAGGTGCGAAACATTTACTATCGAGATAATTGAGAGCTTGTTCGTCACTCATCTCCTCACCATTCTCTGAAAGAGTTCCATATTTCGATACACGTGAAGAGGTTTTAGATCATTAAGATCCAAAATCATCCCTTTGATCTTTGGTTAGAAAGACAACAAATCACCAACATTGCCAATGTAGAAAAATCAACATCTACTCTATGAATGAGACGCAAACTCTAATAGAACATCAATCAAAAGTTGAGGTGCCCCATCCTTTTACGCCAAACCTCTTGAATAGATATTTGTTCTCTTGCAACACATCCAACTTGGTTAGCAATAACACAAGCATCTAGTTTGAACAATTTTCCTTGTCTTTTAACTTTTGCAATCAAGATATCCTTCCTTTTGATCATGCAAACATCTCCATCAACTCCACTTTGAGACCTTTACTTAGCAATTGACTCACACTAAGTAAATTCTTGGTAGTTGATGGTGTGAATTTTTTGTTGTATGAAAATGATTGATTGTACTAATCAATCCTCAAGAGGTGTTGATTGCCAAATCAAGTGATCTAACAAGTTCTATTGATTTGATCAAGATCTAGATGTAGAGACTTTGAGCAGAGAGCAAAGTACAAGACTCAATGATAGTATACAAAGCATAAAATCACAATTCTAATGGTGAAATCACAAGCAAAATGCATAAGACCTCAATGTCTCATCAACTTCTCATTGATCAAGGAAATCTACTTATAGATCAAGTACAAGCATGACCTGTATGTTGATTCAACGGGTCTGGCATGTGTGAAAAGTGCCACATCATTTAGATTCACCAATGGGAGCAAGTTATTTCACTTAGAATTTGCTTTGCACAGGAACACAGATCATGCTACACAGTAACACAGACAGAAAACACTCTCCTCAGCAAGCTCACATAGCAACTGTATTTCACAAAATGAAATTACACTGTACATATATTTATTCACTCAGGCAACCCATGCATGACCCAGGTTGCCGTTGGCAGGATGCGTGTCCCATGGACTTGCCTTGTGGCGAGGCCAACTGATCCTTATCCACCGATAGGACCCACAGTACAGTAACACAGTGATTCTAACTTTAATTCTAACTCTCTTCCTTAAAGTAGAGTCACTTTTTATACAGTCATATACATAGCTTTAAAGTAAACAAACTTTAAGTATAGAAAGCTTTGATCTAAATTTATCAAACTTTTCTCCAGTAAGTGGCTTAGTGAAATATCAGCTACTTGTTCTTCTGTGCTACAATGAACAACATGAATTTCACAACTCAGTAGCCTCTCATGTATGAAGTGATACTAAATCTCAATGTGTTTAGTTCTCGCATGGAACACTGGATTCTTTGCTAGCTGAATGATGCTAGATGAAAGAGCATAATTTGCTTCATACCTTTCAAGTAGTATCGTCTCTCTTGTTGATCTTCGTAGCTCTCCCTGGTTAGATGATCCTGGAAAGTCATCTATGTCGCGGCTCTCCATCAATCTCTCAAACCACTTAGGGAGCTTTCTATCAGGTGATCGGCTTCCTAGTGAAAATGTATCCCACGGTACATCCTTCTCCTTGCTTTTGTCACCTATAACTTCAATCCTTCCTGCACCAAAAGGTTTGTCCCTACCTCTCCAACCTGTTTCTTGAGGTTGAGTAGTAGTATCTTGAGATGTATCCTCATGTTCATCACTCGGAAGGTCAATGAATGGATCATCATCAGGTGGTATCCTCACTATACCATCTTTCCCACTGGATGTGTCTATCTTCTCAGCATCCTCGTCTTCATACATCTTGGATTCATCAAAGATAACATCACGACTTATATGGATTTTGTTTTTGACTGGATCAAACATCTATATCCCTTCACATGATCATCATATCCTAGGAATATGCACTTGATAGCTTTTACATCGAGTTTACGTCTCTCTTCCTTATGAATGTGTACAAAGGCCTTACATCGAAAGATTCGCAAGTGGTTCACCTTTGGTTTCTTCTTCGTGAATGCTTCCTCAGGTGTTATCTTTGGTATGGCAATGGTAGGACTTCTATTTTGAAGATAGACTGCCGTGCTACATGATTCTGACCAAAATTCTTTTGGTAGTTTCATCTCAACTAGCATAGATCTGGCACTTTCCACAATCGTATGAGTTTTGCACTCAGCTACACCATTGAGAGCAGGAGTATGAGCTTGCGTAATTTGTCTTTTAATCCCACATTGATCACAAAGATCATTGAAGTCATTAGACTTATACTCACCTCCACTATCTGATCTTAGGACTTTGATCTTCCTACCTGTCTGATTTTCGACCAAGTTTTTCAAGCTCTTGAAGTTATCAAATGCACCTGATTTCTTCTTCAAGAAGTAGATCCACATCTTACGTGACATATCATCAATAAAGGTCATGAGATAGAAGGCTTTACCTAAGGACATGGTTCTCATAGCCCGCATAAATCTGTGTGGATTAAATCTAGGATGTTCTTTGCTCTTGCAACACCCCCTTTATTGAACTTCTCTCGATGCTGCTTCCCATATACACAAGATTCGCACATCGATTTCAAGTGATCTTCTATGGTAGGCAATCCTGTTACCATCTCCAATTTTCTCATCAAACTGAGGCTTCCCAAGTTCAAGTGACCAAGCCTCTTGTGCCACAACTCAGTTTGCAAAGGAATGAACGATACAAGTCCATGTTGCCCCTTGATTGTAGCATTCAACTTGTACAATTTTGTATTGGGCTCTCTTACTCCATCCGCAATAACTTTGAACTTTTGGTTCGCATCCTTCACAAAGCAACGATCATGGGCGAATTCTACTTTCAACTTTTGATCACTAATGACTCCAACATAAAGTAGATTTTTCCTTAGACCTGGTACGTAAAGTACCTCCCTGATCATCCTGCTTTGGCCATCATGCAGTTGGATTGAAACTGTGCCTATCCCCTGGAGCCTATAAGCACTTTTACACCATGTTCCATAGTGGTGTCAATCCCTTTACAATCTTTCATCCCAAATCTTTCAAGAATGGAAGTAGCATAATTTGATTGAAAAATAAAAGTACAATCACTACTTCTAGAAACTTCTATTCCAAGTATAGACTTAAGAAGTCCTAGATCTACCATCTTGAATTCACTAGACAATGTAACTTTTACTTTTCTTATGCTTTCAACATCATTTCTTGTCAATATCTATCATCCACATAAAGAACCAAGATGATGATCTCTCCATCATTGCATTTGATATACAAAGAAGGTTCATAATAGCTTATCACAAAATCCAAAGAGTAGAGGAAGGTATGCAACCTAGAGTACAAAGCTCTAGGTGCTTGCTTAAGGCCATATAAGCTTTTCTTCAAGTGGCAAACTTTGTCTTCATCTCCATCTTTGATGAAGCCCTCGGGTTGCAACATGTAGACCTCCTCCTCCAAGTAGCCATTAAGAATGCATTTGTCACATCCATTTGGAAAAGATCCCATTTGAACAAAGTAGCAATACAAATGATCAATCTTATAGTTACAAGCTTTGCTACATGTGCAAAGGTTTCATCATAATCTATGCCTTTAGTTTAAAGAAAACCCTTTGCAACAAGTCTAGCTTTGTACTTATTTATAGATCCATCCAATTGATTGTACTTTAATCTTTAAATCCACTTACAAGAAAGTGGCTTCTTCCCATGTGGAAGGTATACAAGACCTTAAGTTTGATTATCTAGCAAAGTATCAAACTCTACTTGCATTGCATCTCTCCAAAATTGTGACTTACTAGCATCTTCAAAACTAGATGGCTCTTCAAGCATTGTGGTTAAGAAAGAGTAAGAAGTAGCAGGATTTGAGTCTTCCCTTTGCTTTCCCTTCTCAAAGTAGACAAGCCTTGATGGCTCAGCCTTGTGTCTTGTAGATCTTCTTGGACTTCTTGGATCTTGATGTATGCCATTACTCTCACAAAAATCTCTCATTCTGTTGGAGATATATTCTCCTCCATTATCACGTCTTAGTACTATGATGCTAGAACTAAGTTTCTTCTCAACAAGAGATTTAAACTTTACAAAAGCTTCATATACAAGACTTTTCTTTGAAAATAGATCTTCCAAGTAAATCTAGTACAATCATCTATGAAAGTCACATACATTAAGACACCTCCATTACTTTCATGTGAAAAGGAATGTACATCAGAATGAATGAGATCTAAAGGAGAGGTAGATCTTGTCAAGGTATGAGACTTTGAAAGGCCACAAGCCTCACATACTTTGCCACATCTTGAGAATGATTTGGGGAGGTTGAGAGCAAGCTCCTTGGAGACCATGGACTCCATTGCTTGCAGATTAGGATGGCCTAATCTTTTATGCCATAACTCCTCCCTAACCATGTTCACACTTTCAATGGCCACATTAGCATCCAATGTAAAAATTCTTCCTTGCTTAATGCCATGCACTTATCATTTTTCAAGATGGAACACACTCCATTCTTGAAATATACATCTAGTCTATTATCCATCAATTGTCCAACACTAAGCAAAGTTTTAGTAATGAGTGGAACATACAAGAATTATGTAGATCTATCCTCTTAGATGATTCTAAGCATAATGTAATAGATCCAATACCATGTATTTTATATTCCTGATCACTAGCACTGTAGATAGATTTCTTAGAATCATTACAAGAAAGTAAAGTAGAGAAAAATTCCTTGTTGAATGACATGTGGGAACTAGCCCCTCCTCCTCCTCTTGTGCAAGATTTCCACGATCTTTGTTAGCTTTGAGCATTCGGAAGCAAAGTGTCCTTTCTTTCCACAAAAGAAACACTTTAACTTTGCTTTGTTCTTGTACTTCCCTTTGGAGGTAGATCCACCATCTTTGCCCTCGGCCTCCTTGACTTGGTGCTTCTTGGATGATTGGAACTTTTTTTTGCCTTTGGATGTGAAGTGTACCTTATCATCAACAACTTGTAGTGACATAGACCCCATCCTTGCTTTGAGGTGTAGCATCCTACTCTCCTCGGCCACAAGTACATTATGTAACTTGTCAACTATAAGAAGTTGGCCTTGGATGGCAAATGACTGAACAAGATTGGTGAACTCATCGCCAAGTCCATTTAAAATGACTTGTACCAATTCATTATCTTGGATTTTATCTCCTATTGAAGCCAATTTTTTGTTTAGAGATTTAATCCTTAACACATATTCTTGTGCACTCTCTACACTTCCCTTCATGCTTTGGAGCACTTGATTATTTAGCATGAGTATCCTAGAAGTGTTGTTGGATTCATAAATGCCTTTAAGTGAATCCCAAGCCTCTTTTCCTTGAGGTTCCACCTCCTCTCCAAGAACTATATCATTGAGGTCATGGATCACCATTAGTGATTCCATCCTCACTTTCCATGTGGAGTAATTCGTGGATGTTAGTCTCTCACTAAATTCTAACAAGAATCCACCCATGGATGACATATTGAATGAGTTTCTTATGAAATGCACAAAGATTTCTTGAAAATGAATAATCTAAGATAGAATTCTAGCTCACTAAGAAGCTTCTAGTCTCGGCCCAATCAACCTAGCCCAAGCTTGGATGATGGTATAATAGATTTACTCAAAATTCCTAGCAATTCACTCCTCAAAAATTGATTTTAGCACTCTCTTGCTTGGAATTACTTCACTCTCTAAGATCTGAACAAATTAGCCTTAATGATCTAATCTAATGTTTCAAATTAAATGCATCAATGATTCAAACCTCTATTTGATCATTAGCATTTGATAGATTGAACCTAGATCTAGACAATGCACTAAAAAGCATGAAAATTGGACTAGTATATGCAAGATTTTGGACAAATTCAAAGATGGAACACTTCCACATAGGTACTGTATGGTCTCACATATGTGGACAATACACCTACAACCCACAACTCGATTTCATCCAGAAGTAATGATGCTATCTCTCTCTTCAAGATCGCCCACTCAAGATTAGATCAAAAAACACAGAATTCCAACAATTTGGTTATGATCAATGATTCATTTACATGCCTCTTGTACTAGGCTCTGATACCATGTGAATTTTTTGATTTTAGGACAATGATTGATTGTACTAAACAATCCTCAAGAGGTGTTGATTGCCAAATCAAGTGATCTAACAAGTTCTATTGATTAGATCAAGATCTAGATGTAGATTCTTAACTATTTAGCAAGATCAACATGTGCAAACATCAATAAATGTCATGAAAAGCCTCACACATGTGGAAAATAGTCCCTATATGGACTTTGAGAAGAGAGCAAATTACAAGACTCAATGATAGCATACAAAGCATAAAATCACAATTCTAATGGTGAAATCACAAGCAAAATGCTTAAGATCTCAATGTCTCATCAACTTTTCATTGATTAAGGGGATCTACTTATAGATCAAGTACACACATGACATGTATGTTGATTCAATAGGTTTGGCACGTGTAAAAAGTGCCACATCATTTAGATCCACCAATGGGAGCAAGTTATTCCGATATCACTAAGTTGACTTATGCTACTAGCTAGAATCCAACTACTTCCTAGAAAATAGAAATCTTCCCTACAAAATAGGAGAATATGTACATGTGATAAGGTACAACCAACTTCACACGTTTGAACAACATCTTAGCATGTAGGAGCATTAACTCATTCACATGGAAGTGCTAGCTACATACAAGGAAACAGTGCCAAATGGCAATTTCATAGATGGTAGTCAAAAATCTAGTTCATACTAGTGTATATCTAACTTAGATCTAACTATATACAAAAAATCTGTTGGCTTCCATTCACACGTGTGAACAGGTTCCACACATGTGGGACCAGAATGTGAACATTGAACCATAAGATTATCAAGTATGATCAACAAGCTAGAAGTGACATTTCAACATATATAATGATTAAAATATTCTCCAAATGAACATTCCTATTTGTAGAGAGAGAAATATAAATTGTGCCAATCCCTTTGATTGCACACTCACCATCATTGGCTATGTAGATCTCCCTCTTGTCATCTCCATATGCCAACAAAGAAGTGAAATACGCTTTGTGAAAAGTCATGTGTGAACTTGCTCCACTATCAATCCACCATGGATCTAGATCTCCATCATTAGTAGGCATACATGAAGACATCACAAAAGCATCATTATTTGAGTTTTGAACATCCAAACCATCCTCATCATGAGTCAGATTACCTTGCTTGTCTCCTTTATCTCTCTTCTTCTTATAGCAATCACTTGCAGAGTGTCTTTTGATGCCACAATAGAAGCACTTGAGCTTTGACCTATTTTTCTTCTTGTCATTTGAAGAAGCTTCCCCTTGATCTTGCCCTTTAGACCACTTTCTTTTGTTTTTGCCCTTGATGAACATAGCCTCCTCTCCAACTTGAGATGTTGATGATGATCCACCTCTTGCTTGAAGCCTATATTTTTCATTGATCAAGATCTCTTCAAGATCCATCAAACTTGGCAAAGTCCTTTGAATAGAAATCCTTTGTACAATGTTAGCATGAGCATCCAACAAACTACTAAGAATAACTTGAACAAGCTCTCCTTCCTTAATGCTCTCATCAATGTAAGGCAACTCATCATTCAAAGCTTTTACTCTCAAAACAAAAGTATATTTGGACTCTCTTCACCCTTTTACAAACATTGAAAGATTTGTCTTCTTAGAGTCAACACTCTAGAAGTAGACTCAGATTCATAAATAATGAATCTCATGCATCCTTTGATAAAGTACTCTTACCAACTTCCTTGAGAAGTTCATTGGTAACATTCATCTTAATCATATGTTGTTTTGGCCCTCTTGTCATACCTCAGTTGTTCTTGTTGTGTTGGTGGCCTCTCCTACAAACCTACAACAATATCCAAAACATCATTCATCTCAAGGAGTGATCCCATCCTCACTTTCCACAATGAATAGTTGCTTGAGGTAAGCCTATCATTGTCTTCTAGCATGAATCCACTTGATGTAGCTAGGTAGCAATGACCTGATCCTTCTCTTTCAACCTATTCCAATGCACAAATCATTCTTTTGAGATACAACAAATGTTTCCAAAAAGAAATCACAAAGATATGGAACCTTTCAATTCTCTTCTAGCACTTAAATCAAGCAAATAAACACATAGAATAGTGAAATCTTGATCAACCTATGATCTGGGCCTCAATCTAATGACTCTTGCCACTTACTAAGATTGAAACACACTCAAATGAATTTTAGAAACCTCACAAATAGAGATCCAATCAAAATTAGAGTTTTGACAAAATCACAAAAAATTGAATATTTCAAATTCTACATGCAATTGCCTAAAACTTGATATGCAATTTTGTAGCCACCACTTAGGATTTTCTAATGCATCAATAATCGGAAAATCTAGTACGTGAAGTGTGAAATCAGAGTTGATCAAGTATATTAGCCTAATTTAAGTTTTGATCTACAAAATATCCAATCTACATATGCAAAGAACTTGATTTTTGAGTAGAAGTCAATCGAGCATGCTCTAGCATTGATGTCTCCTCCAAATGCTTGATAGATATGATTGAGTCCTTCATAACCTGAAACACAAGAGCTCTGATACCATGTAAAGAATTTCAGATCATTAAGATCCAAAATCATCCCTTTGATCTTTGGTTAGAAAGGCAACAAATCTCCAACCTTGCCAGTGTAGAAAAATCAATATCTACTCTATGAATGAGATGCAAACTCTAATAGATCTTGATCAAAATTCAATCAAAACATGAAATGAAGTTTCTTTCCATACAAAAACAGTAAGCTACTATATTTCACACATGTGGATCCGAATATAGAATAAATTGAGCATTCAACACACAAAATTGCAAGATATCACCAATATAGTGCACCAATGGATAGATGAACCAAAGAGAACTCATGTATAAGCATGAAATGACATGAGAGAGAGAGAATGATTCTCCTCACATGTGTGTACACCTATATATAACAGATCCATGACTTATAAATGAGTTTGGTTTCCCTCCATAACAAAAACCCTAGCATTAATGTGGACTAGATTCAAATGTCTCCACATTCAAATTGAATCTACCAAAACTCGTGTACTACACTTTTACACACTTTAAAAAAGTGTTTATTCACATGATTTTAGACCAATATAGCTTTTAAAAGTCAAACTCTAAGTCTAATATGAAACTGGCCTCAATTGCCAAAAAAACAAATATAGCAAATTTGACTAAACGAGTTGAATTTTTTCACAATACGTGGGTTGCAGAAACAAGGGTTTCCCTTGGACACTAGGCTATGGGAGTAGGATCAATCATAATAAAAGGAATGATAGGGGCCTCGATATTAGTAGAAGGTGATAGGATATGGGTGTCTTCTTCTTCAATGGTCTCTATAAGGCATTTGCTGGAATCAACACACATAGGTGGTTGATGACCAATCGTCATTAACTTTGGCTAGCTTTACTTGGCTTGTCGAGTCAACAGTGACTCTCTTATCAGTATTGCCAAAGGTGATCTTACTTATTTTCCAATCTTGAACGACTCCTGCCATCTATAGCCAGGGCATACCAAGAAAGACATTGTAAGTATGTACATTGTCGGGTAGGTCGAATATAACACATTCAATAATAAATTTAACACCTGCAATCCAAATAGAAAAATTTGAAAGATGTCCAGCAAAGTCGGTGACTCTTTGATCTGCCGTTCGCAGCTTATAGCATCCATTTTTTCTCTTGTTATACATGTACTTCTTGTAACATCTTTCGCTAGTTTCATGCAACATATGCATGGATGCTTAGATGTGGCTCCATGAGAAACATTAGACATGCATTTCAGAGTTAAGATGTTCAGTAGAATATCCATGATAAAATATCATGATCCTCTTTCAAAAATTATCAACGGAAATGTACCATTAAAATCAAAAATCAACATAGCTAGTTAGTTTGATTTAAAACTTCAGTCATATTCATTATTGAATGAGCAAATATACCTAGAAAGCTGCCAACCACCAGATATTTGGCAAGCAGACAATTATGCTAATCAACATCAATTTGATGACTATTATTATGAAGACAACTATGCTGATTAACATCCACATGATTGTTGATCAACATGAAGATGATACAGGTGAGAGCTCAAACTTGTTCATTACAACATTAATGACAACTGATGAAGCCACGGATACCTGGTACATTGATTGTGGTGCATCCAAACACATGACTTCAAGGAAAGAGTGGTTTTCAAAATGGAGTGGTACCAGTGAAGTTAGCCAGCGGGAAGATAAAGTGGATAAGCAATGTGAAATAAAGCTAACAATCTACTATCTATTGGGACAATGGCTGATCAACAGCTCAAGGTTGAGTTTGACAGTGACAAATGTCTCGTCAAGGACATCAAAAATCACTACAAAGTGATTGCTACAGGAGCTAGAGTCAACGAGAATCGACTCTATAAATTGAATGCGAGATCTTTTACTCAAGCTATGGTAAGCACTATTGATAGTCGAAGTGATCTTTAGCATCAAAGGTTTGGTCATATTAGCGGCTCAAAGCTTGCAAATCCTTAAAAGAGGTAATCTAGTTGTGGGATTGCCTGATATCTCTTTTGAAAGAAAAATTCAATGAGAGTTGCATTTTGTGAAAATAGCATAGAGAGAGATTTCCCAAAGGTGGAACAAGAAGAGCCAATGGCATCCTTGATCTTGTTCATAGTGATCTTTGTGGACCAATACAAACTAGGTCCATTAGTGGTTGTTATTATTTCATCACATTCATTGATGACTACAGTAGACATATCTGGATTTATTTCATAAGCAAGAAATCTGATGCTTTTGCCAAGTTTAGAGGGTTCAAGGCTCTAGTTGAAAAACAAATAGGTTGTTATATTAAGACTCTCAAATTAGATGGTGGTGGTGAGTATTTTTCAACAAAGTTCATAGATTTTTGCAAGGATCGAGGGATAAAGAGACAAACTACTGCACCCTATTCATCACAACAAAATGGAGTTGTAGAACAAAAAAATAGATCCATTGTGGAGATGGATGGGCAATGCTTAAGAGCAAGGGTCTTCCATATACCTTTTGCATAGAAGCATGCAACACAACTACTCATATCTTGAATCAGTGTCCTACGAAGTATGTGGAGGGAAAGACACCTTATGAAGCTTTTATAGGAAAGAAACCTAATGTTTCTCATTTACGAGTGTTTGATTGTGATGCTTACGCTCTTGTGCCTGATGAAAAACAAAAAAAATTGGATGCAAAAGCTGTTAAGTGTATTTTCCTTGGATATGATGAAAAAGCCAAGGCATACATGATGTATGACACAAATTCACAAAAGATTGTGATTTCTAGAGATGCTACTTTTGATAAGATGGGTCAAAATGGCCAAATGAAACTGACAATTGATTCCTTTGATGATAAAGACAAAGTACAGGTGAAGAAAAAAGACAGGATTAATAATGAGTCTCCTAGGAGAGTGCCTAAGTGGTACTTGTCAATGACAGGTGATGCTAATAAGGGAGATACTCCCGAATCAAGTGAGTAGGGAGAGCTAAGGAGATCAAGCTGAAATCAAAAACCTCCAGCTCGACTAGAGATGAATCTAGTCCTAATGGGATCCATGTTAACGGCTCAAGAATCTAAAACTTTTGATGAGGCAAAAGAACACAAGGTGTGGCATGCAGCTATGGAAACAGAAATGGAGGCTATATCGCAAAACAAAATGTGGGACTTGGTTGAGCTACCTGATGGTAAGTTGCCTATCACATTAAGTGGATCTACAAGACGAAGTATGGAGCAGATGGGCAACTCAACAAGTACAAGGCACAACTAGTTGCAAGAGGTTTTGAGCAGCAAGAAGGTATAGATTTTGAGAAGACCTTCGCACCCGTAGCCAAAATGGTAATTATTTGTTCTATCGTTGCAATTTATGCTTTCTATGGTTGGAAAATCCAACAAGTGGATGTCAAATCTACTTTTCTTAATGGAGTGTTGGATGAAAAGGTATATTTAGAGCAACCTCAAGGGTTTGTCAAGCCAGGGAGAGATCATTTGGTTTGTATACTAAACAAAGCCGTATATGGATTGAAGCAAGCGCCACAAGCATGGTACTCTTGCATTGATAAACACTTCAAGTGAAGGGGAATGGTAAAGAGTGATGTTGATCCTAATCTTTACATTCTTAGAAAAAACTCAAATATAGTGTTCGTTGTCCTCTATGTCAATGATTTGATTATTACAGAAAGTAATATGGGCTTACTTAATGAAATCAAATCATAGCTTCCCAATACCTTTGACATGAGCGATTTAGGGTTGATGCATTATTGTCTTGGTATTGAAGTTTGACAATGTTATTATTATGCAAAGCAAGTATGCACGCGATCTATTGTATAAGTTCAATATGTAGGATTGCAAGTCACTAAGTACTCCAATGGAGGCCAATACCAAACTTTCTGCATCGGATGAAGCCGAGAGAGTTGATGCATACTTATATAGGCAGTTAGTAGACAGTTTAATCCCCGATCGCCTGACCACGTATTTAATGTATAGTTGTCATTTTGTTATTGTGGTTCAACTACTCCCTAAGTACAACAAAGTACTTTATTAGATGACAAACATTTATTGTAATTAGATACATAGATCTGGTGTATAAATACACCTTCATAGCACAATCTACGTGATGCTCTGTCCATGAGACAAAAGATTTTGAGCCTCCAAGTTATGCCGCCATTTTGGTTATAACTCATTGTTATGCTTCAGTGTAATATATCAGCAATACGCTTTTCTATCTATGTATAACATAGATGAATGCTTGTTGTTATTTGAATGCACTTCGCTTCTATTTGACCATGCTCGTTTTCTCACTCTGATAAGAACACGGATGTCTATGACTCCTCAGTTTTTGATCAAATGATGGCTGCCTTTGATGTCTGAGGAACTTGCATTGTCACACTGCTTTATTGTTTTGATTTTCATAACTGAATTTCTTATTCAATCTATTTTTCAGTAATACGTCACACCATTTCTAATCTCTTCAGTGGACTGCACTCATCCATTTGTTTTTTAGTATGAATCAAAATTTTAAGATCCTGTTGGGTAGAGCGATTGAGCTGTGGTTGTAATTTGGCATTTACATTCCTTCAGCTTTTCTTGTATGTAGCAACCCATAACAACAAGAGAGTTATTCTGCAAGTATTTCCTTCTTCCTTGTGCAAGAATCACAAAGGTTTTCTATTCTGCTAATCTTTATCAAATCAGCCGAACTATTTGAAAGTCGACTTCATTCACTTTCCGGCTGATCTACATCAAAGGATATCCATTCTTGTCTACTTCTACATTCGAATGGCAAAGCATCATGAAGAATATCGAAGGCCTGATCACCCTCGACTTCTTCAACAATTATGTCACTCGACATCAAAGTCTTCAAAGTATTCGACTGCATCGACAGTGTCCAACTTCGTTGATCAACCGAAGTGTCCGACTTCTTTTAGTCATCTGAAGTCTTCAACTTTTCGACAACTTCAAGCATGAAATGCAGCTTTAGACCATGCAAAACCCTAAATTGTGACACAAGAAACACAATGACCATAATCAGTTTTTGACCTCGGATTTGCAGGTCGTCTATCGCTGATTGAGAAATATCTATAGGCTTGCAAAATGACTTGCATTGTTGCCATTCTGGCATCAGAGTCATCGACCATAATGTGTCAAAGTAGGACCAAAAAATCAAATGTAGGTTTGCCTTGGAAGAGCGCTTGTTTTAGTCCACTAGACTCTTGGCCCCCAATGGACATTGTAGACAGACTCAATGAACTTCCGCGAGTCATGACGGCGTGTCATTCATGCCATCCCACCTGTTATCATAGGAACGGACATGAAATGTAGCTTTTTGCACTATGCAAAACCCTTACACAATGGCCATAATGAGTTTTTGACCTTGGATTCATGGGTCATTTGTCACTACCCGAAGAACTATCTATAGGCTTGCAGAACATTTACAAAGTACCAACATAGGATTTACAGGTTGAAGAATGCCTCGTCTTTTCACCCTTCATCCCAATAAATCAAGAAGCTGCAAATGAAACTCAAAGTTGTTCAAGAATGAAGTAGCCATTCAAATATATGCAGTATATCGTATATTGACTTTTTGAATATGTAACATGTATAGAAAATTAGCTACAGCCCAAGCTGGGCTGTACAAGTCTAGTCTGTAGGGGGGTCGAAGCGGTATGAGTACCCTTAGACCTCAACAAAGTAGTTCACAACAAGAGGGGACAT
This sequence comes from Diphasiastrum complanatum, assembly GCA_029204225.1. Classification (NCBI taxonomy): domain Eukaryota; kingdom Viridiplantae; phylum Streptophyta; class Lycopodiopsida; order Lycopodiales; family Lycopodiaceae; genus Diphasiastrum; species Diphasiastrum complanatum. The sequence continues at coordinate 75,447,152 of CM055095.1, read as the reverse complement.
ATCGTCCTCACAATCGAACAAAGGGTTTCTTCTAGTAAAGGCGATAGGACATACCGCTTCGACCTCAACAAAGTAGTTCACAACAAGAGGGGACATATCGTCCTCACAATCGAACAAAGGGTTTCTTCTAGTAAAGGCGATAGGGATTCGCGCATGGATCCAGCCCATGAGCCATGAGTACAGAACCTCCTTCAGATACCAGGGGGCCGTTTCAGCATTGAACTTTACGGAAAGGTCAAAATATTTTATGGCCAAGCAGTTCTCGTAGTTGTTTTTTTAACGACTTGTAGCGTTTATCGTCTACAAGTATGGTGTTGGATGCGTCGAACTCTGGCCATAATTTCCATACCTCCTGCAGGTTTTTAGAAATACTGGCACCCCTAGTTTATCCTCGCTGAAGTAAGGAATCTCCTTGAAGTCTTTACGCCAGATCTCACACTTATTTTAGGTAAAAAAATCTACAGAAACAAAAGGTAAATATCAGACACTACCAAAAACTACCCTCACGATTCTGATGGAGCATATTAATAGTACCAAATATTAGTACATATAGTACCAAAAGAGAGGCAATAGGTACAATACATTAAGAATTATATCCAAAATAATTCGAAATAGTTTCAGCTTGGGTCTAAAATACTACCAAAATGTACCAAAATTTAGACAATTGGTATTAAAAACACAAAATAACTAGTAGAAAGTACCACAAAATTATTGATAATTTATTTTGCAGGTATTGCTTAATACATTGTTATGAGTTAATTGAGCTCATATGCTTTAATAACCCTGAGATGACAATGTGATCACAAGTGTTAATATGTTAAATGTTGAGCAACCTTTGAAAATTCTTTGTTGCATTTCTTCACAGATGCAGGTACGCAGTATTTTCATGACCTTTGAACATCTCATGCTGCTCCATATAATGATTTGCACTCCTGCCTCATCTAGTTTCAGTTGGGCCTCAGAAAACAATAGTAGTGTTCGTGCACTTGGATTACGTTTCTTTTAAAGCAATTTACAAAAATGCCATTCATAAAATTTTTGGTAAGTGTTTAACAACACCCCGTTTATATCGAGAACGACCAACCTACCGGCCCTAGCTGGAATGTCAACAACATTGTGGGCACTGGTGGTCGTTGGATTCTCGTCTTTTATCCACCAAGGGTTATGTGTTACAAACACATAAGATAATAAAATGACATCACCATAATGAGATTCACATTGTGCAATAGAAAAAAGAAATGCCTTGTTTCTTTTTTAATAATAACAAGTGTCTTTTTAACATATCAGATAGCGGTGACACTGATCACTCGGTGAATTTGGTCACACTTCATAACACGATAGGTAGCATTATTCTACTTTTAGTGCAATAGATTGTGCACGTGTTATATTTTGCTTGCACAAGTTTTAATGTTATATGGTCTGGAGCACTTTATTTTTTTAAGGGGATATAACTCTGATAACAGAGTATCATCACACAGATCTTCACCTGCCTTACGTTCATAAGTGTGCGGTGTTTTAGCTTCTCCACTCTGGCCTCCTCCCCTATTGTTTCCCCTATTTGGGGCCCTTCAGCTTCATCACCTACCCCTTCATTTTCTACATCCACATACACATTCTCCTGTTGGTCTTGCGCTGTCTGGTGGTCCTGCTGTGTCTGGCCTTTCTACTCTTGGTCTTGTTGCTGATTTTGCTAGTCTTGCTGCTCTTGGTCTTGTTGCTGGTCTTGCTATGCATGGTCTTGATGATGGTCCTGCTCTTGATGCTCCTGCTGGTCCCGCTCTTTCTCCATATCTTCATCCAACTCATCTATGTCAATAGTGATTTTTTCCTTGTCTGTTTTGCCCTCTGCTGTCTGATGGTGGGGCTGTTCTACGGTAAGGTTGTCTATATCATCCTTGAGCTTTGAAAGTTCTTCCAGTACTTCATTTATCGTTGAATCCACGTTTGGGTCCTTGTTCAACTGCTGGTCTTCATGCAAGAAACTACCCACAGGGTGGCTCTTAGTCGACATACGGCTATTTGTACTTGATTATGCGAGATCAGAGAAGGAAAATGATAGATTTCAAATTTTAGCTCAGTAGTATCAGATTTTAGATCTCAGCTCAATTCTGGTAAGTCTTTTTTATTGAGATTTAGACTAAGACAACAACCAATAGTACCAATTTCGATACTTTAGTATAACAAATAAGTATCTCAAACACAAAAAATTATAGAACCAAGAACAAAAATATCTTGGAGTACCACGAACAAAAAAGTACCAACAACCCACAAAACTTTGGTACTCTAGGAGAACCAAAAGTACCAAGAACACACCAAGAATGAAAGAGATAGAAAGAAAGCATGAAGAGTGTTAGTCAAAATTCTTGAACCATATGGTTGTATCCTATTCAAGAATGTCACCACAATGCTCCCTCCCATCAGCATGGCCTTCTTTGTAGATGTTTCAAGTTCAGCAAAGAACCGTTTATGATACCATGCCTTCAACAGGGAAAAAACAAGGGCTACACTCCTTTCTAGAATTGGGAATGTTGACTATCTTCAAAAAACTCTCTCTTTCTCTTTCTCAAACAACTTGCACACAAACCAACATTGCTGAATTAATACTTTCCATTGAATTTCTGTATATCCCAAACATGGGAGTAAAAGACACACAAATTGTGAGCTAATAAACACACATGTTCAACTCAATAGTGTTGAAACAAAAGTGCCAAAAGTATTAAAATGGGATTCATCCAGACATACAATACTAGAAAATTCGATGCCGACATCTCAGTGAATCAGAAATGAACTACTCAACCATAGAGCGGGAAGCACTGGCCATGATCTATGTGTTCAAGAAGTTTAGACACTCTTTGATGGCCACACATTTTGCATTTTATACGGACCATCAACCCTTGTTCTATCTATTTAATAAAACTTGCAACACAGGGTGAATCACTCATTGGTTGCTAGTATTGTTGAAGTTTGATTTCTGGATAGTGGTATGCAAGGAAAAGCCATGTTATATGGTAGATCATGTGTCGCGAATCAAAGAGAAGAACTACAACCCAACCTGATGATGAGTTACTGGATGTTGCCTTGTTCTATATTAGTACAGTACCAAAATCATCTGGTTTTTAGTCGTTCCAAGATGGATTAGATGCGAGCTTAGATCCAATGACAAATATACGAGCTTGAAGTTAGCTATGTTTGATGCCATCCAGAAGGAAGACAAAGGATCTGATGTTGATGACTCTAGGAACGGAAAGCACATCGTGTTTCTATCCCTGAATTGAAGCTGAACGAGGGTACTTGAGAATAGCTTTGGAAATCACAGATGGAGTTGCTTAACTAGCAACACCAACTGCAAATGGAGAAACTCACTAAGGAGTTTTGAGACACCTTGACGTCTATCCAAAGCCATATGCCTAGTCACCTACCCACTGAACAAGTATCTTATAGATGAAATATCTGGTGCCCACACTACCGGGCTACACATCCTGTTAATGATTGCCCTTCATATCAGCATATTCAAGTCCATTCCATACAATGACATGAAAACCAACCATCCAACTCTGGACAATCCTTGCCTTATCACAACACCGTCCAGACAATCCAGAACTCCTAGACATACAACATGGTTATGAGATTCACAAGGGCCACTGAAAAACATATGCTTCATCTACAATGAATCATGCCACTTTATGGTTAATTGTATGGTCAAAACAAAGCACCATGCCAAATGTCTTGACCGTGTTAGAAAACACAGTTTCAAAGACTGTCCAAAGCAACCAAGTAAGGTCCTACCTACCCGCCACATCAGATACGAATCCGGTTAGGATTCTCACGACCACACACCATGAGCACCATATCCACCAAACGCTAACCCTGTTGCTACATTACTATGAGATTACCCAAATCAATAATGGAACAGAGACACCAATGATGAAATGAGTTCTTGCCAAAAGACGGTGAAATAGATATTCCGTCACTTGCTACAATTTCCAACTAAGAGCACCCTCTTTAGGGAATTGAACTTTTCTTTGCCCTTCTGCAACCTCAGATCTATTTGCCATTCCACATTTTGAAAAAATTTCAAAGGCCTTAGACAAATTTGATCATTTAATTTTCCAAAAAGTAGATATACCAAACAACTATGGGAATAAGAAATCTATATGAAATTCATTTATAAATCTCTTGATCAAAGAAGTACTTAGGAAATAGTATCTTCCCATTCCATGCATTTCCACTTATATCTTACAACATTTGCTATCAATGACAGTAGATTTAGTGTACCCAATCCTGCCTTGTTTTTGACAAGGGAATGTCTGAATTTTTCATTACTCTAACTCACAGTGGACAATTGCAATTATCATGGTGCCGTATCAAAATTGATCAATGAAATTTTTGTTCCACATGCTGCTCTGCAAATATCAACTCTTTACCTTATTTATTTTTTATGTGATCCACTTTTTCAGTGTCTCCTTCACATGTTATTTTCTTGTGCTTGCATGTCATTTTTGGATTTACTTTTATTTCACAAGGGTTAGCCATTGCATGAGAGTCATCTTGTAGAGTATCTCAAGAATGTATTCTCATCCATCTATCCATCTCCAGATCACCTTGTAGTGAGTTTAGGATTTTTTTCTGCATATTACAGATTTGCAAAATCCATGTCACTTCAAACTTGATTCTTGAATCTCATTGCCATATTAGATTTTGAGTCAACTACAACAAAATTGAGACAAATTTAGTTAAAATTTGTTCAATCTACATGTTCAACATGTTTCAACTACGTGTTCCAAATGATGATTCAATCTTGAGCATGCAGGTTCTGGGTAACAAAATTTCCACCAACAGATTTTTTTTTGGGAGGAGAGTATGGGTTTGTAGGCCTCCACGGGAGAAGCCACATTGAAAACAACAACATGAGCAAAATCGACAGCCAAGGCCACAACATTAAAGACGAAAAAGACAAGGCTAAGAAGGCATATGGGCAATCCAAAGTGACTCAATCAGAAGAAGTACCCCAGTCATGACGGAGATCCTTCAAAAGATGGAAAGTACAAGCATTGGAAAATTTCATCCACATCATCCATATTCCCATTAACCAGCACTCTTTCCACAACATCTACATTTACTACTCTCATGGCTATCGTTTACACCATCTATCAATGCCACCACTACCATCCTACCTTCCATCTCTTTGTCTATCATCGTTCCATCAAAGAAATCCCCAATTTTTTCAAATCCTAATAGTTTTACCGAAATGGCTAAGAGATCATTACAAGTGTCTTGCAGAGACCAACTACCACCTACAATGGATGGTTGGCTAGAAACAAGATTTAAGGAAGCAGATGAAGCAACTCGAAAAAATAAAGAGAAAGAGCCAAGAGGCTGAGGAGGAAAGGAAGAAACCTAAGCAATAGATGAGTCCATTTGATCTTGATCAAAAGAAACTCTTTGGAGAAATGATTGCTGAATCCGCTCCTATGAAGCCCAAAGAGATCCAAAAGTAATGGATCAAAGGAAGAAGAAACTGTAGAAAAGAAAAAAACAAAGACAACAATGAGTCTGTAGGACAAAGTGAGCACCTCACCAAATTAAGTAGTGGTCAAAGCTCGACATTGCAAGGGTCCAAGGATGTAGTAGTAGTATTATCAGTTCCTTTGCCCTTCTACTAAACCCCTAGCCAATCCAACTTCCAGAACCCGTCTTTACCTTCTAACCAAGTATCCACCAAAATGTTTGAATTCACTAAGATTGATAACCAAGATTTGTGCAAACTATCAATCGAAGATTATCCTCCTGTCATCAAGGGAAGAGCATCGACAAGAATGGAACTTCAACTGGGAGAAGAACTAAGGAAACACCTAGAAGCAAATGGAGGATACAAAGAGTGCCAAGACAATTGATGAATATCTGGCAAGACCTCCAAGAAAAATAGAATCTACAAAGCAACTAGAAGTGAAGCCATCCATGGCAGATACAGGTTACAAAAAGAGAAAAAAAAGGCAAAAAGGAAGCACTCAAGCATGCAAGGTTGTGAAGTTGCTGGGAGCTCTCCAATTTTGAAAAAAGCAACCATTTGTAACAATAGGACATTTTGGTTAAATTGTAGAAATTTGTGGAAATAGTTTTTTGGTAAAGAACGGTGGAAATAAGCACTTGATTTTACAAAAGCAAATGTGGATCTACGCTTTTCCAAGTGACAATTAAAGATGCCAATGCGGAAGTGGAGCAATATCATCCAATATGAGTTATAGTGGGTCCTGCAACACATAGGGGTGGGATGTTGTTGGTTGATTCTGACGAATCCCCAAGATACTCGCTAGAGCTACCCAAGAGAACCTCTCACCTTAGATCGAGGAGGTCTATGAGAAGACGAGATAAATGAAGACTGAGAGCTGAGCATGAGAGCCAAGAAGTACTAGTTAAGCATGACGGACATAAATTGTGTAAGCCTCACGGTGAATCCCAAAATATGGAATGACCATGTAGGAACTAGAATTTCTAGGCAAATGTACTAAATGCAAGTAGGCACCTTTTAGAAAAGTAAAGTGAGCCGCCTTTTGATGGTGATCTCTAGTGGAGAGGATAATTCCACTTGTAATTTTTGTAATGTGGAAATGCCACCTAAGGAGCTCTCTTGCTTATTTAAGAGACTCCCCCTTTGTAGAAGGGAGCTTTTTGTGTAATGCATCTATTCCAGGCTTTAATGAGAATAGCTTCCATAAGTTTGATGCATCCTTGAGCTCCTTGATCATTCTTGTTTCTTGAGTGAGGCATAAATGATCTTGCCCTTGTTGCTTAGATGTTGATGCCAACTGATAAAAACAATATTCTTATTAAAAGATCTCGGAACTTAGAGATCAGAGATTGCGATGTTCTTTTGTGCTGAATAAGATTATCAGTGTAGAAGTCTTAGACTACCATGAAAGAGAGATTGCAAAAATGATTAGACGTCTGAGATAGCGATGCAATCCTCTTATGCTGATAACCTGATATGAAGAGAATGTAAAAATAACTTAGGCATCAAGACAACCATACATTTTCTTATAATGATGTTTGTGTAAGAGGATTGAGAGTTAGTTTCATTCAACAAGAATGCAAAGATGTAGAACAGTAGCAAATCTGTATTATAATGTTGTAACACAACAATCGGATCACAATACAATTGTGCTGATAAGTGCATGATCCTACTTGCATACTCAAATGAATTGCTAAAGTTCTAAATACATCTCCCTCTCTATAATCACTAACTCTGAGGAGTCAGCTACTAGAAGACCTGTTTTGGTTGTTTGATCGCTGCTGGAGTATCCACATGCATCTCTGCATGCTTAGTCTTCTTCAATCGCTCATTTACTTATAGCAACTGGAAGATCTTATTATTCTAGCTTTACATTTACAAGGTCGCTTAACAACTGCTTAACTGACTAATTAGAACAGTTGTTATTGGAGCGTGAAGAAAGAATGGTCTGTACTTGGGATCCCTTGTAAATTTGCAGACGGTTGTCACGACACTCCTTGGATTTTGGCCTTTGTCTTTACTTAAGGGCAACCTCTCAATTGTCGCCTGTGTGGAATCCCGTGTAAAAATGCAATGTCGCACTTTTCGCCTTTGTCGCCTGTCAAAAATTGCACGTAAAAATGCAGCGTCACATTTTTCGCCTTTGTCGCCTGTCAAGAAATTGCATGTAAAAATGCAATGTCGCATTTTTTGCCTTTGCCGTCTTTTTGCATTTTTCATGAAGCAATGTCGCATTTCTGGAAGTGTCTGAAATGGTCTAAAAACCGAGTTAGCACAAGTGTCGCAAAACACTTAGTTGTTCAGGATGGCTCGAAGGTGGAAAGGCGACAGTGTCGGGTGTCGGGTTTTTCGCCTGTTAGAAATTGCGAAGAAAAATGTAGACTGTTGAGACAAACAGTTTAAATATGCAAATTGTTGAAAAACAGTTCATTTTCTACAGGTTTCATTTGAGAGAATAAAATTGAGAGAAGGAAGAAGGTCAGTCAGGAAGAGTAGGAGTAAGATTAAACTCCAACACTCCCCCTTAAGCTTACTGCTATGAATCTGAACTGCAACTGAGATTAATGATATCTACTAAGGTAGAATGTTTATCTCTAGACAATGGTGTTGTCAAAATATCAGCCAACATACTGTTTGTATGACAGTAAACTAGCACAACATCTTTATTCCAACTCTCTAAGAAAATGGAACTGAACTTCTATATGCTTAGTTCTATTATGAGTTCATGGGTTTAGAGATAGATCTATGCAACTCTGATTGTCGCACTGGAGTATTGTTGGACTGATCTATGGAAATTGCAGATCCTGTAGTAGCCTTCTTAGCCATATTATCTCCTTCACTGCTGATGTAGCTGCAACATATTCGGATTCTGTAGAGGACAACGAATTGCATTTTTGCTTTCTGTTGTTCCATGAAATGGGTCCTCCTGCAAGGAAACGAATATAACTTGATATGGATTTTCTGGTATCCACGTCTCCTGCCCAATCCGAATCTGAATAGGTGACTAAAATGAGTGCAGTTTCTATATTACCATTATAGCTCAATTCATAGTGCTTCGTAGCTTGAATGTACTTTAGTACTCTTTGCAGAGCCTTCCAATGTTGTAGGCCTGGATTGGACATATACTTAGATAATGTGCTCACTGCATATCATTAGAGGAGTTCCAAAATTAAAAACAAACCAGTCGGTAAACATAGACATATGACAAAGTATTGTTTGGAATAGATATTTCAGAGTTAACAGATATTTTTGTGGAAGATTTATTAGTTAACCTAGAAATGGTTTGGATGAGAAACTGAATGTGGTATTGTACTAGTATAATTGAGATTTGCTCCTAGACATTTGAGATTTCTAAATCATTGGCAATTGCCTTGAGTAGCTGGTTTACTCCTAGATGAAGTTAAAAAAATGATCAGTCTGAAGAAAATTCACCAGTAACTATTTGTTTGGAGTTATATTGCTTGTAAGACGCATGATTTGTGAGCTATGCACATAGGATATCCGATTTTCTTGGTATAGAGGATTTCTCAGTCAAGGAATAGACTCAGCTCATTAGTGATTGTACCCTAGAGAGCTCAATTGGATAGCAAATATTAATGATTAAGAATGACCACTTAACTTAAGAATGACAACTTAATCTATATTCAACAAAACTTTGGGTGTCTAGATTTAGTTCTAGATAGGAATCTAAAGTGCTTCGTAGTTGAAGATGGTTATTAGTATTATTTTGGTATGCTTTCTATCTTTATTTATCTGTGGCCTATAGAACTTTAATATCTTGCATTTCTATTAAGAATCTGGTTTGGAAAATATTCTAAAAATTCAGTATTTCTTTCATGGAAAAAGATTTTGGAATGATTCTTATATTTCCTGAGTTATGTTGGAAATACACTCTAGTATCCTTTAATGATTAAGTTTGGTCTTGAATTCCAGTAAATTATGATTGACGAATCATAAGAATCTGAGTATTTGTGATCGACAAATCATAAATAGATACTTAATTATTAAAAAGAGATTACAATAAAATATGACCATTCTTAAATATATTGAGTAATTCTTGATCTATTAAATGAGTTAGAAATTCAGATCAGTATGTTGAAAATCTAAATCTTTTAACTCCAATGAACTAAGAACATTTGAGTGTCACAAACATTCTTGTTTGGTATTCGATGATAGATTATAGTTTGTAAATGCTTGGGAACAGTTTCTAGTCTAGATCTCTAATTGTTATAAGAGAAATCTTTTAAGATTAAATGGTTGTTAGTTTCTTGCATGAGATGCTAAAAATAGGGGCATTGAACTCAAGACAGTATCTAGGATACTCAGAGTTGAGTTAAGATCATATGCTATCTTAATGGACCTCCTAGAGATTCTAGTTGAATGTATTGTTATACCTTAAAATTTGGATTCTAGGAGTATTTTTACCAAGAAGCATTTATGAATTGTCTACAAGAGGTTGTGGATAATTATAGACTATAATTGTCAGTTTCTTTAACTATGATATCATGAGTTAGGTAATAATGCTTCATCCAGTGTGTCATGTAAAGTGTTTTACATGAAGGTGATATTACTAACTTATAGAGAGTGAAATTCAAACGGGAAATCACTTAGTGTACTTTTCAAACTTAAATTTTTACTCCAAAATAGAGATAAAATAATCCTTCTATCTCTAAGTACTTGTCTAATATGTAAAGTCAGACTAAGAATAACGATTTTTTAGATAAATCTGAAAGTTAATGGTTTATGATTTTCTTTCTTGCTTTGAGGACAAAACCATTTCAATGGAGAGAAGAGTGATACGTCCACATCTTGCATATAGGATTCAGTATAGTCCTACACTTGGATACACGGTACTCCAGTCCTTGAGATTATTAGTTACGTCTCGTTATTCCAAACTAGGCCAGAAATGTAATTAATAATCTTGCGAGGACCCAGTCACACATATTGTGATGTGTGAAGCTATTTCATGGGTTAGGACAACTATAGACATGTGTGGAGGATCAATAGCAATGAAAAGCACTTTTGGAAATATTCTTGGCTTGCATTCTGGGAATGCTAGAGAAGGGTTGCATGAGTTCACCATCTCCAACACTCCCTCTTGAAGGATGTAACCTTTCTCTTCATCCAATTCCCATTGATCTTCTATGTTTTGTAAACAATGGCTTGTTTAGCGGCTTGGTCAGTAGATCTATAATCATATCCTCTGTTTTTACAAACTCAACACAGAGCTCTCCTTTTGAGATCAGATCTTGAACATGACGATAGTTTAGAGGTATATGTTTCGTTTTGGAATGAAAAACATGATTCTGGGCTAAATAAATAGCACTCTGAAAATCCATCTTCATGATGGAAGGGGTTTTATTGGGTATTCCAATCCCTTCCAACATCCTCTTCAACCACACTACCTCATTTTCCACCTTTGAAGGTATTGTGTATTCATTAGCTTCGCATGAGGATTGAGCTATGAGTGTCTGTTTCTTGATTGTAGCTCCGCATACTATCGAACATCCACTTGTTACGGACTTGTTGTTGTCTTTGTTGCTAGGCCAGCTTGCATCGCTATAATGTTGTAGGATGAATTCTTTCTCTCTTTTGTAGATCAATACGAAATTGTGGGTGTCTTTCAGATATTGTAGAATTCATTTTGCCATCAGCCAGTGTTGCATGCCAGGATTCGAGGAGAATTGACTGAGTGAATAGACAAAGAATGCTAAATCGGGTCTTGTACAAATTGTAAGATACATCAGACTCCCGATCAAATTTTGGTATGGTATTCTCTCTATCTTTTGTCTCTCCTCATCTGTGCTTTTGGGCAATCATGCTTCGACAATCTGGCTCCGCCTATCATTGATGTCACCTTTTGTTTGCACTCAATCATCCCATATCACTTCAATACTTTTTCAGCATATTCGGACTGGTTCAGGTGCGTGAGGTCTCTTATTTGATCTCTTTTGATTTGTAGCCCCATACATTTTGTCACTTCTCCTACATGTATGATCCTGTTATTTATAGATATCTGACTCTTCATTTCATTAATCATTGTCAGACAATTTTCCATCATCAGAGAATCGTCCACAAATATTGTCAAAATCACAAAATTCTTTTCTATTCTTTTGAGATAGACATTGGAGTTAGGTTGTGTAGGAGTGAAGCCTAGAGACTTCAAGAGACCATCGAGCTTCTTATACCAAGCTCGCGAGGTGTGATTAAGACCGTAGATACATCGATACAACCGACATGCATAATCTCAATTGTTTGAGTCTTCGTATCCTTCAGACTGCTTCATGAAAATGTCTTTGTCTAGGTCTCCATGGAGGAAGGTTGTCTTACATCAATATGGTGTACTTTTAGATCATACTTCGTAGCATAAGCGAGGAGTAGCCGGATGCTCGACATCTTGACCATCAGGGAGTATGTATCAAAGTAGTCGATACCATACCTCTAAGTGTAGCCTTTAGCGACAAGTCAAGCTTTGTATCTTCCGACACTGTCATCTGATCTCAGTTTCTTTTTGTATACCCATTCACAATTGACTTTTTTGTTTCCTTCGAAAAGTGGTTCAAGTGTCCACGTCTGATTTTGCTTCATCGATTCAATCTCTTCCGACGTTGCTTTCTTTAAAAATTCTCCTTCTGGGTTTTGGATTGCTTCCAAATATGTCGTTGGCTCCTCAATGTAGCTGCAAAATTTGACGTATATGTCTTGTCATTGTTGGTATGTTTGTTCTTCGAATTCTTCGACATGATGGTCTTCTGTTTTCTATTCTAGAGTCTGTGGTTTGACATTCTGGTTCGATGTCTGGCCGTGAACTCTCTCTTGAATCGATATTCTTGAGTAGATTTCATGGCCTCTTAATTATTTGGCTCCTAGAAATGTCGATTCGTCAAACTTTACATCTCCGTTCATTACCACCTTGTTTGAGGTTGGATTGTAGAGTCGATAGATCTGTGATGCATTTGAATATCTGACCATAATTGTCTGCAGTGACTTCTCATCTAGTTTGCTTCTCCTTTCTTTTGTTATGTGCATGTATGCTACACATCCAAACACTCATACATATGACAGATCAAGCTTCTCACCCATCCACATTTCATATGACGTCTTATTATCCAATGTTGTCATTGTCGATTGGTTCTGAAGGTGTACAACAATTGCAATTGCCTCAGCCCAAAACTGACTTGGCAATTGTGCTTGATCCATCATGCATTTAGCTCCTTCGACAAGAGTTCGATTTTGTCTTTCTGCTACACCATTATATTGTGGTGTATAGGCATGTGTCAATTGATGCTCGATTCCTCTATCTTGGCAGAAGCTTGAAAATTCTTTTCTCAAATACTTGCGTCCATTATTGGACCTGAGGGTCTACAATTCCTGGAAGTGTGCTGCTCTGTAAATGCTATGAACTTCTTGAATCCATCGAACACTTCATATTTTTTCTTAAATAGTATATTGTTTTCATCTTGATATAGTCATCTATGAATGGCAGAAAATATCTTGATCCTAAAACGGAGCCAGCTTTCATCGATCCATAGACATCTGAGTGAACTAGCTCAAGGATTTCCTTGGATCTCCTTCCTTCATGTACAAATGGACTTCGATGCTACTTACTCTTCTAACAAGCTTCATAGGAGTCGGAGTCCAGACTTGTAATTTTCAGACCACTCATGATTTCCATTTTGCTCATGTCGTAGAGACTCCCTATGTTCAGATGATACATTCATCTATGCTAGAGATGATTTTCATTCTCGGATGCATTCAATATGTTATCGTAGCTGCTAATGATTTTTGCTTGGTATAGATTACCTTGTCTTGATCCAACAGTCAACAGCTTATTCAACCATTCAGCATGCATTATGATCGAATAGGACTCGTATTCCAAGGTTTGCTATCCTCGATACAGAGAGTAGATCTCTTCTCAACGTAGGCACATAGAGTGCTCCTTAAAGCTCTACATATCCTGACAGTGTTCAGAACTATAGAGTTATGATACCTTTGACATCGTGTCTGCTCCCATTGCCCAGTGTCATTGTTCTTGTGTTTTCCAATGCTCTGTAGTTGATCAAGACATTCTTGTTGCAAGTTATATGAGATGTAGCTCCTGAGTCAATCACTATGTCATAATCATGCTCTACGTGTAGGTGGTCGGCTCTTCATCGATGACTGTGAATGCATTGTCGTTCTTCTCGCCACCTTTGGATGATTTTGCTACATTTGGTTTTTCGCATCTGTGCTTTTCTTTGGAATTGTGCCAACATTCATATGCTGAATGTCTCTTTTTCTTGCAGTGTGTGGAAGCTATTGTCGGATTGAACCAACATCTGTCTTATGAGTGTCCCGACTCGTGACATTGATTATAGGTAGAAGTTTCTTTGCTATAGTTGCCCTTCGTCGAAGGCCTTTCTTTGATACTTTGAAATCAGCAATCTGACTTTTCCAATAAGATCCATATTTATACTTTGTCTTTTTCTTTTGCCGAAATGCCCCTCTTGCTAGTGGATGCATTGGTACCCAAGAAGCCTTATGATATTCACGGGCAATCCATGTGCCATTGTATTTCTTCTCATTATAAAAATTGCAGAGCAGATCAAGGATCTTGGTCTCCTTCTCATTGCAATAGCTTGAAGAGTCTCATGTTTGAATATGCCAATATGAGAGTTGAGGGCATAATAGGAACTAAAGCATTACAATTTCGTGCTCTATTGTAGTAATTGTTATTTCGAAGTTCCAAGATAGCTTTAACTTGAGCTAACCCAAGCAGTTTAGTACAACCATGGGCTACACATGCCAGCCAATAATATGCTTTTAATCTGCCAGACCGGAAATTCAAATCGTTGCAAATATGAATTGTGTTCTTTTTGGGTCAAACGAGTTATGTTACGTAGAGGCCACAATATCAAGAAATGCATTGGGTCACATGGACATAAAAGTGAAAAAAAAAAAAAAAATCTTGACAAGAGGCCCTTGTAACATCGGGAACTTCTCTAATGATTTATGTTTTTGGCTTTAGTGTTAGACATGGTTTGTGTAAGGTGCGAAGAACATTTTAAAAATATTCTTAGTTGAATCAGCCGTCACTTGACATCAAATCATGTCAATACATGTAAGAGATTTTTGAAAAACACAACCACCAAAGCCATTGTAGGCCCTATTACATTAATTTCATGTTGAGCAAAGTAATTTATAGATTACTATGTTTACAAGATACTTGTGGTGGGATGGATGAAACCTCCTCATTAAGGTCTTGTTGCCCTCTTGAAGTAGGAATATGTTGTTGGCATTATTGTGTGTTGAAGATCTTGGAGGGGAGTTTGGAATCACCTTTACCTCTAGACTAATGTTTCTCCCCACAATTTATTGCATCAGAGATGTAATTGAACTTAGGAGTGGATGTAAATATAGAAGAGCACTTGTCTTAAAAGAGAAGGATTGGCACTAGTTTCAAATTTTGTTGGCCTTTTCTTCATGGAAGTTCTTGTTCATTTCTTCAATTTTTTCTCCACAATGTATACTCAATCTTGGTGTGGAAATATTACATCCAATTGATAGTTCAATTGCTATCTTTGTCATTGCTTGGTGGTTGTGTTACCCTTATTTAAGTTGTTTCATTTCTCATTGTACATGCAAAGAAACTCATGAGTTTATTTGTCTCCCCACAATTCGACAACTTTTTGTGTTTACTTGCCTCTCGAAGGACCATTACATTGCCAATTGTCTCATATATCTTCAAGACTAGCATTGTTGATTGGAGCAATGGACCATGAGGTTAAGGAGGTTGGCATTGACATTTTGTATAGTAATTGTGTTTTTGTCAAAGTACGATATTGACACTAGGATTTCATAACAACAAAAGTGCAATGATTGTAAGTCATGATGACAGTTTTAATTTAAAACATATATATAAAAGCATAAATCAAGCTAAGATATATTGCAGATAGCAGGAATGGTCAGCATTAATCTAGCCTTCTACTACAAAAAAGAAAATGATCCAAACATTAATTGCAACTAATGTTTTTTTGAGAGATAGGCTCGAAACATAAGAATGTGTTAGCTTGGCCACATAATCATAAACCACGTTCTAAAGTTTCTTTTTAGCTAGAGTTGCTTGGCGAAGCACACAAATCTTAGAGCTTTGATTGTTTTCATTGTGGAACACCCATGCTCATCCAACCTCATTAGATTAGATTTCATCCTTTGTAAACCTCCATGTGCTAGGCCATCTCTCTCTTTGTTATCTTGTTGTATGTTTTTATCTCAAATATCATGTGGTGGATTGTGAGTTAAGGGTGGTTGTGTGAATGTGGATCACCATTTGCTTTACCACTATATATAATCATGCTAATGTGTTAGCCATGGGGTAGCATGGGGATTGAAACTTGCAGGGAAGATCCTTCTTTCAAATTGAAGAGCTATTAAAATTTGAAATCTCAAGTGCCTTTATGGCTTATATGTGACTATAGGTCAAAGGATAAATGTAAACTTTATGCTAGCCTTATATATACTAGGCTTATATATATATGTCAAAAGATCAGAAATGTAAACTCTTATCTCGGCAAAAGCATAGTAGATGCGGCGGTGTCATGAATTTGAATTTTAAAAGTAAAAAGTGATTTCAAATTGTACCCTTGTTGAAAGGCAAATAAGAGTTCGACATGAAATGCCAATGTTAGGGCGAGTACATAGTACACCTTATCTCCTAACCTTCCTTTTATCTGTGGATGACTGGATGGGACGCGCAACTTGCTACTCAACGACGTTCTAGAATCTATGTCATACGAAACAAGTGACAACAGTACGGATCCACTACACATCCTTTATGATTTATTCTGTCTTGCTCATATAGCGGCGGGGTAATGGGATGATTGTGCTGCTGGATAGATCATAGCCAGGCTCCTCAAGTCTTATCCGTTGCGAACATCCAAGGCAGCGCGCTGCGCCTCCGTTCGTCGATTTATGATCATCATTTGTTTCATCGACATTCCAGAAACTTCCTAGTTTCATTCCACTTGTGATTATGGCCCGTTCGCTCTTTGGTTCACGGGAAATAACTCCTCTGCGTTTTGGATTTCCTTGTAAGTTCTAGGACTTGATCATTGCTGGGTTTGATTAGGTACCCCCAGCGTCCTTCTTTGTGAAATGTAGCGTCCTTTGTGATATGTACTTGATGCTACAGCTGGTGGTTCTTGGGGTGTGACTTGACTGACTGCAAATTTCACGGATAACCCATCATCTTCTCGGGCCAATGTTCGTGTTGCGATGATTGTTTTTTATCAGACATCAAAAGATGAACACCTTAAGGCTTAATCGACGACTCTGAGATTTCTGTGAGATCTGTTGATGCTGCTTTGCTTTCTGTTTGTTTGACAGTTTTCCACTACCTACCTTCGTCATATGGCCGTCTTGCCGTAGACAATAGATATTATCTAGTAGGGAAGAGCTTGTATAGCGAGTTTACAAAAGTAAGCTGATTGTGATATTTTATACCTCTCCAAATATGAACTGGGACACGGTTTTTACAAAATCTCTTGCTGACATTTTCTACTTAAGATTTGGAGGTGAGCGTGCACTTTAAGTTAGTCTGCAACTTCAGTCTCTGTCGATCTATGCAGCTTAAGTCTTTAGTCCGTCACCCGTGTCGGTGTTTGGAGCTAGGAGTAGCTCAGTTACAGATCTTCTTCCACTGTTTCACAAAAGAGAAAGCTGACCCGTAACGTGAGTTAGGAGAACATTAGGAATGAGCTATGCCGTTCTCTACTCGAGTATGGGTTATCGAAAAGTTTAAGTGACAGGCCCACAGGACGTAGCATAATCCGTCTCAACAGACTTGCCGGAGTCACATGAAGATGCTTAACAAAAGTTCTCTGTTCGTGTTAGATCACTGGGCTGATAAATAGACGATGGACAGAAAAGTTGATGACATTTTACTTGTAGTTGCAGTTGTGTAGACATCAAATAGAGGCAGCATCCATTGTCTATAGTGATGCCAGTGTGACAAGAGAGACCGAGTCTAAAAGTACCTCTAAATGTATGCAGATAAATGAATCAGTATATGCGTCTACAAATATACTATCTAAGTGTCTACTTGTGGCCAGTTTCGTGTGGTCTTCCACTGTTGTCTTCGATCTTGCAATAAAAGTTACTTTTCGTTAAGCTATTCTGTTGTGCTTACACTTCAGCACATCAGAGAGTTCACGTTTCGGTTGTTTATGGTATCGGTTATAGTTTCAACAGTAGTCCATCTTACACGAACAGCTTATGGTCATTGCGAGGGAAGCTGAGATGGCATACATGTATTACGCTCTTACTGATCTAATCCCTGAACATTGGTGTCTGGTTTTGATATGGAAGCAGGGGAACCTAGACCGTGATGATTCTATTTCAATTTTCTACTTTGACGAAACGGCCCTAGCCACCTTCTGTAAATTCTCAAACCACTTGATTACCTCGACCTTTTGATCATGAAAGTTTCGATAACTTAGTGCCTCTGTCTACCGGCCTGAGCCCATTGGCGATGCTATTTATAAATTATTCCTTTATAGCTTGGTCGACTTAGATGCAACGCTACATCTCCTTCTTTGCAAGTAAGCCTCTTCTTGTATTCTGCCTACGCCTTGTATGAGCCTCACGTTTCCAGGTTCCCTTGTTTCCAAATCGAAGTCAGATACCAGGTCCTTAACGATTTTGTACAGGATGTTTGAGAAAATTTCATAGGTACTCTTTTGAAGAAAAGCTTTGCCTACTTACTACTGGTCATTTGCTTCGAAACAAAACATGATAGTTAATTTCTTGTCACTAGTAGCACCTGTCTCGGAATTGTCTCCTGAGACATGATTTTCGTGTATAAGTTTATAGATACTCGACAGCGTGGTATTATACTTGAATAAACTCAACATTCATAGTAAATAAATCTTAAAACTCTGGCGTTGGTGGTATTCTTGGACCCACAAGTTCCAGGCTGCGTTTTAAGAGCCAGGTATATTTTCTCTGTGAAAGGTAGAAAACCAAAAGGGACTGTCATTATCATAGGTTTTAGTCATATAAGGGATTTTGCGACCCATCCACCTGGAAAGATTAAAAACGCTGCATTTTTATGAAGGAACTGGCTGTGAAGGGCTGTCCAGAACGAGGCAAGGTAATAACATTCATAGTCACAAATTGTTTTAAGGAGGAAGTGCGTTACAGTTCGATGCTGAAATTTTGTTTCACAACTACGTTATGAATATGCCTATGTATTGCCGGTATCATCAGTCACCAGATATATTCGTGCAATATGCTCACGACGGCGAGAAGCTCAAACAAGTAGACTGAATGACTGCAGTACTAGTTTTCTTAAAAGGAAGTTGGCACAGTTTTAAAAGGCTATTGGATCTCATGTTACTCATTGAAAATTATATACCAAGAAGAGTGCATTCAAGAACATGTTTACATAGGATTATCCGTCGTTGACTCATCTGCCATGCTGAGACTCGTACTGTACAAAGCGTGCATTCGATAAAAAGACTTTTATCTGTTATTCCAGTCGGTACGATAATGGTTAGCCGTTGCCGTTCCTTTGGCTAATCATCAAGCTGAAAGCTTACTGGGCAGTCTGACAAACTTTACAAAATAACTGGCATTCACGGGATCACCTAATATGATTGTATATGAGTACAGGTACGTGTCATTCTGGTGAATGGTTGATTGATTGGACAGTAAGCTGTTACATATCATGATCACAAAAGGGGCAGAGGAAATTTGAGCTGAAGTGACTGACTTCAGATTTCGAGTAATCTGGGTTACAATCTCATTCCTTTTGCAGATATTGTGAGGCCACTTCGATGAACAACTGATCTGAGTTTACTGGAGCTCACGGCGGCGTTTGCCACCAGGTATGTGCACAGAAAAAGTCTCTGACATTGCATTCGCACGATTCCTCACACTCCATAAACTTTAGAATCTTCACGTCAGTTTTTGGAGAAATTATGTAAGCTGCTGTGGTGAATGTCGGATCCTGAAATTATTGATATTTTTTATAGTTGGCCCTCATCAATATATCCGGAAGGATTTCAAAAAAAGCATCTTTTAGGAGATTTCAAAAAGCTGAGATGGCCAATTGGAAATGGAATCCCAGTAAACTCAGGCTCATTGCCTTTTCAATTTTCTTGCATCTAATGCCATGCATTCTAAAACCTTATGCAATGTGGTGACATGTAAGATTTGAAACTCTTCCCAAAATGTTAAACGTAGCTACTTCTTTGAGGCATTTGTATGATCTGTTTGGTTCTTGTCATTGTGGGATCCTAAAGCCTTCTCCAGCTCCTTACTTCTGTTGTGAAATGGTATGTTTTCTTTTATGCATATATTCTCATGATCTGAACGCTAGCTCTAAAGTTGTTATTGACTACGAAAGGTTAAGATTTCGAAAGACTTCCTCTCCCATTCATGTTACAATGCACCCTTACCTTCCTTATCTTCTATTAAACACTTGGGTTTTTCTCACACTAGAACTCGTGTAAGCCTTCTCCTCTCTTCTGCCAACAACAATCTTCTAAACCATTTGTGTCCTCTCCCTTGAATGTAGTTCCTAAAAACAACCAAACATTATGACCTTGTTATTGTGCTCCTTTGTTCATCTGTGTCATGTGCATGGTCTAGCATGCTAGCTACATAGTTACTGCCAATGGTCTCTCTGCTCGTCCATTATCTGTCCATCCAAGACTTACTCTTGAAGCCTAAGACCTCCATCTTTGAGGCTGATATCTTGCCAGCATTTGTGTGCCACAATACAAGTGCTCTCTCAAAGACATAGCTAGATAAGCTCACACCTACACCATATCTCTTAACTCTTATGAGTTTTCATAAAACATAGGATCTTCTCCCCATTTAACAAAAAACGACTAGGAGAAAATCTCCATGAACAATATTCATCACTATGTTGTTTTGATCTAACTTTTCCAAGGTTTAGATCTAAAATGGATTTACATTCATATTAGTTAATCAAAATTTATTTAATAGAACATTTGATATTTTTATTTGAGCTTTGTTATAAACAAGACATGAATAATTGGTGTTCCAGATTACCAATGGCTTCCTACACCTTTATTAGCTTTTGAATGTATACATCAATAAGCTTTGCATAATCATCAAGATTTAGGAAAAATACTAATATCCAATATCTCTGACATCATCTCTCGTCTTTGACTAAATCTAAATAATAACCAATTTTCCAAGCATAGAACGATACATGAATTGTCTTTTCATTGAAAAATAACTGAGGGTCGAGATTTCATAACCTCTATTGACACAAATTCTTAGGAAAAACCTTTCATATCCTTGTCTCTCGAAGGCATTGGACGTCCATCAATTCTACAACATGAAATATGATATTTTCTTATCAATGCTTTAACAATGACCATCAAATTATTTGATTTACTTTTAAGTTTGTATCACTTAAGACACCATCATTAAGAGCATGTCAAAATTACTTTTATTTTCATTTAGCCTACTTCTTGGGAGTACTTTCTTACTTCATAAGTCTTTTTGATTGGACGACTTTCTTGTGAAGAAAAGGCAAAATCTAGCTTGAGTATTTTGCAATTTCATGTACATATGTAAATCTCACATGTGTGGCGCATTTTCCCACGTGTGGAGGGTAGGCATAATCATCTTAGTTGAGTTTGAATAGTCAATAGGCCTTAAACTTGAGTTTTGGGGTCCTATGCCAAAAATATCCGTTGTACACATGTTTGTAGGTGATTAGGCCAAAAGTAGCTTTGACTTAGCTTGAAGAAGTATAGGCCTTTGACATTTGGCATGATGATAGAGGTTTAGTGACATGTCTTTTGATGTTGTAATGTTGTCATGTGACCAATCACAAGGGAGAGGTGCATAATTAATGGTCCAATCAATGTAGGAGATGACAAATCAATGAACCAATCAAATTTAAAGGTTCTATGTAAGAGATCCAATTATTTTACTTGCCTCCTCTTGGATCTCAAAACACTATATAGAGGAGCTCTATTTTTGTACATAAAATGGAGTTGAGAGTTAATGCAATTTTGATTCTCATACACTTTTTGGTCTATTCTCTCTCTACTCGAGTGTGTACACATTTTCTCTCTCTACCCGAGAACAACATGCTTGGTTTTGCCTCTAATAGTGAATTTTACTTTGTTTTCTCAGGTGGCTGTGAGAAACTAGCTTCTCTTTGGATGATCATAACTTTTGTTATAGATGAGCTCTTGTCTTGATTCAAAGCTCGATAGATAGCCCTTGAAAATTCAATTTGATCTATCATAGATGCATTTTGTTCAACCTCACATGCATAAAGCTCATTGTAGATCTTTGGGTGGTCCTAAAATCTCAATAATTGACATGGTATCAGAGCCTAGGTACATGCATGCATGAAGTTTCATCTCCATGAAGCAAGATCTTGAGTGAAAATTCTAGATTTGAGAGTGCTCTTGCATCCCAATTGTCTTCTAGATTCAAATTGGCTAATGATTGCTTGGTTTGAGTGATTTCTTGGATCATATGTGATCATTTAATGTATGGAAAGTACAGTCCACGTGTGAGTTGTATCCACTTTGGAATTTTCTAGCAAACTAATCTTTGATCCATTTAGCCCAAGTAGACATTTGTTGGAAAGAGCATCAAGTGTAGATTGAGAAGACCAAGATCCCAAGGGTTATTGATGCATCTTGTTGATGTATGGCTCCAATGTTTGAGGGTAGGTAAGTGTGCCCATTGGGTGATTTTTGGATCTTTATGGTTTAATGCCCTTGATCTTGAGTGTTATGTCCAAAATTGAAAGGTTCTGTCAATTCTATTCAAGTGACAAGGATCTAGACATTGTTTGTAATCAAATCTTTTCAAATCCATTCCAGCTTTAAAGAGTTAGAGTCATTGGTTTTTGTGTAGTCCATAATGTGTTCAAATCTAGTGTTTTAAGGGTCAAAAAAGTATTATTGGAGTCCTTTCGCATGTATGTACTTTGTGTACAAGAAAAGCTTTTGGTGAAGATTGATTCTAGGATTTGTGATGGAGATCTTGCTTAGATCTTGCTAGATCTTTGATTTGTTCAAGTCTAGGCCTTGGGAATCACAAAATCACTTTGTAGAGTCATTTCACAAGCTTGTACTTTGTGTACATTTTCATTTGTCTCATCATGGCATCAATAGGGGGGGTATCTATTCAAGGCAAGTGAAAGGTTGAATTCCTCCAACTATTCTATTTGGAAGGTTAGGATGGAATCTATTTTGGTGCTTCAAGACATTATGGATATTGTGCTTGGCAATGAGGAGCCTCAAGTGCCTCAAGAATCCATAAAGTTCAAGAAAAGAGCAAGGTTGGCTCTCCATTGCATCAAATGGAATGTGTCCAATGAACTCTTGAGAGAAATTGGAGTGTGTCTCAGCCAAGGAGGCTTGGGATACTTTGAAAACTATTTATGAGTCTAAAAACACTTCTTAAAAATCTAGCTTGAGTATTTTGCAATTTCATGTACATATGTAAATCTCACATGTGTGGCACATTTTCCCATGTTTGGAGGGTAGGCATAATCATCTTAGTTGAGTTTGAATAGTCAATAGGCCTTAAACTTGAATTTTGGGGTCCTATGCCAAAAATATCCGCTGTACACATGTTTGTAGGTGATTAGGCCAAAAGTTGCTTTGACTTAGCTTGAAGAAGTGTAGGCCTTTGACATTTGGCATAATGATAGAGGTTTAGTGACATGTCTTTTAATGTTGTAATGTTGTCATGTGACCAATCACAAAAGAGAGATGCATAATAAATGGTCCAATCAATGTAGGAGATGACAACTCAATGGACCAATCAAATTTAGAGGTGCTATGTAAGAGATCCAATCATTTTTACTTGCCTACTACTCCTCTTGGGTCTCAAAACACTATATAGAAGAGCTCTCTCTTTGTACATACATTGAAGTTGAGAGTTAGTACAATTTGGTTCTCATACACTTTTTGGTCTATTCTCTCTCTACCCGAGTGTGTGCACATTTTGTCTCGCTATCCGAGAGCAACATGCTTGGTTTTGCCTCTCATAGTGAATTTTACTTTGTTTTTTCATGTGGATGTGAAAAACTAGCTTCTCTTTGGATGATCATAAATTTTGTTGTAGATGAGCTCTTGCCTTGATTCAAAGCTCGATAGATAGCCCTTGTAAATCCGATTTGATATATCATAGATGCATTTTGTGCAACCTCACATGCATGGAGGTCGTCGTAGATCTTTGCATGGTCCTAAAATCTCAATTTTTGATATTTCTCAATCAAATTATGTGATGCAATTGGACAATTCTCACAAATGAATTGGTTCAATTTCTTGTAAATTGCTTGCCAAAATTTTTATCCATATAGCAATTAGCTGGCCACACTATATTTTCACTGCTATATTTTCTTTTGGAAGTCTATAAACTCAAGTTGAGGATGAGGTATCTAAAGGTACAATGCCATGATAAGAGATCAAAAATCTATGAATAAGGCAAACAATCCAATTCGAAATAAAATATATCAACTAATGTATAGGTGTACAATCTTAGCGAGTTGATTCTATTTCTATAATGGAAGTATTTCTCTTACTAAAGATTTACTTTAGCCAATATTTTTAAAAATTACTAGGATGCTAATAAGATAGAATATGATGTATCTTGGTTGCATATTTTATTAGATGAAATATCACCAAACGCATGGTATTATACATATTTGAATTTTGAGATAAATAAACTCAATAATGGCCACAAGTTGGTCAAACACGTAGTCATAAGAGTGTGAAAAGAAATTGACATCATTATTCATTATTTGAATAAACTCCCTTAATCGATGAAATTAGTTACATTCATAATGTCAGATATCTATGTAGGACAATCAAGGTGGAAAATGGACGAATAGAAAATGTGACGTAAAAATTTTGATGTATTAGATGGTCATGCAAAATATTAGATATCGATAAATATTATAGAAATATATGATATATTTTTAGATTATTTTCTAAAATATTGAGTGCCACTACATAATTATCAAGAGAATAAGTCAAATTTTATTTCTTTTTATTTTGTGTAGTATTGACTTCATCCTATATTTATAGATAAGAAATTTCAGATCATTAGTAGTTTGATCCTCTGGAGAATTTGTATAGTTATCACTTAAAAGAAATAATTTATAAGTTGTACTCATCATTGTTTATAGTCATGGAGTCTTTTAAGATAAGCGTAAACTAGTTTACATTAGTAGATTATTTAACTAAGTAGCAATCAAGCGTTTTCTTGGTATACAAGTCATGCTTGTTAAAACCATTGGTCACATTTGTTGTGAAAGAGAAAAATCTTCATTTTGAATGATGGGTCAAAAATGAAAACTTTTAAGCTTTATGCCAACTTTACGTGTATTCCTATAAACTTTGGAATGCTTGTGTCGATTTGTCAACTTCAAAAAAATCTAAGAGACTCATGTTTCATAGTATCATCTGTTGAACGATTGGTTGCTTGCCATGTCATAAGCTTTGCCATGCACTTGCACCAATGTGGACATGTGCTCGCCTCCCCAAAATTGTGAATATGGTGTCTGCCTATTTATCTTGTCTACAATGATGATCCCCACAATGTGGACATGTGCTCACCTCTCCAAACCTGTGCCAGTAAAGAATGCAATCATTGAGACACATTAATACTTTTGTAATCATTGGGACACAAATGAATACTTTTGTAATCCATGTCGATAGTTGACAATATATTCTTGGCTTCTTATCTGTCATAATTGTGGCGGCAACAATATTCTTTGCTTGCCATGCATCTATTTCATATTATATGAAGCACAAAATAAAATTTGACTTGAACATTATATTAAATGATAAACTAGCTCATCTGAATAATCTGTGACACTCACATTTTACCATCTATATTTAATTTGCAAGTTTAGAAGTAATAGGCAAGCTCAAAATCCGAGCTCTAAACACTAAATTCTTGACTCTAAATCCTAACCTTAGATCTCTTGCCTTAAATCTTAAACACTAAATCCTAAACCCTAAACCCTAGCCCATAATTCCTTTAACCTAAATCCTAGATACCTTACCATAAACCCTATAACTGATATTCTATTATAACAAAACAAAAAAAAATCCCACACATATATTGGAACCCCCAATTCTTAATCTCAAACCCTTGGCCCCTTACTCTAAACCCTGAATTCTAAATGTCTTAGCCTACGCACATAATATACCCTACACACATAATCAAACCCCTAATTTGAGAAACTAAACCCTATATCCCTTACCCTAAATCCTTTTCTCTAGAACCCTTGCCATAAACCCTAAATCCTAACCCCCTTAGCCTACACACATAATAAACTCTACACAAAATCTAACTCTTGAACTATATATGTGAGATTAATGAATCTGATAGTGGTCGCATGTAGTCTAGTCAAATTATACTAAAGTCTAGCCTATAAACCCTATACCATAAACTCAAGATACCTTTTCCTAAACTCTATATTTCATGTGAAAATTGTCAACTAGTTTTGTTGGTTTTATTTGGCAATTTGGAGGCCAAAGCTAGATTTAAAGTTAGAGATATATTTGTTTACGTCAATAAGGCCTAAAAGGAGTGTCTTACCTAATTTTAGCAAGTAGGTGAAATGATAAATCAGATTCGGACCTATTTCTATTGGTTGATTGAGATACATTGAAGCTAGTCAATTAAAATTAGGGTTTTGTTAAGTACTTCAAATTGCCAATTGGGGAAATATTTGACAAGTAGCCAAATGACATTTTGTTGTTATATATAGCAGGACCAGCATGGAGAAACTTATCAAATCTGCAAGGTTTTTCTCCAACTTCTTCACAAATTATCTTATTCCGATCGTTCTGAATGTGTCCCTAAAGATTCGATTGAAGAATATTTGTTGATCCTTGCCATCTGGACTACCTATACCCCCCGTATGGAGTCCTCTCTCCTGAGACACCTCACGTTCTAGCTCTTTTGATGAGAAATGTCGACAATGGCTCCATTAAATCGTGCATACCTGCAACACCCTACCGCTCTAATACCATGTTAACTTTTTAAAGATCTAGTAACACCCACCATAGCTCAAGTACCTCAAGCTCTCAAAGATGGCACAACAAAAGTTACTAAATAACAAAGAAACAATGTACATATAGCAAAAGCCCCAAACTGCATGGTCTCGACAAGTGTCATCTAACTAAATCAGCACTTGTCCATTTGACATGCTCTTGAGCATAGCAAAAGCCATAAAAATAATAGTGTACAAACTAATTTCCTTTTAATGTGGCTACTCATCTAATCCAAGTAGCCAGCTATGGGACGAGCGTCCGACCAATACATTAATTGCGAGTCAAGTCCCGATTACTACCAAAAATGGTAAACTAAAAACTGTAAATCTAATTTAACTGTACAATAGTGCATTTCGAGCATATATAAAAATATCAGATCAAATCTAATTCTTCACAGTCCTAAAATTTAGATTCCTTATCCTAAACTCTATATCCTATACCCTTAATAAAAAAATAAATCCTACACACATACCCTAGATCTTAGATTCTAAATGTATTCTCCTATACTCAAGACAATTATTCTAAACCCCACACACATAATTAAATCTCTAAAACTCTTGAGAAAAAATTCATCTACATTAGACATGTGAATATTTGATTGTTTAAAGAGTGTTATCAAAGTTTTGAAGCTAAATATATTTAATTACATTAACCTAAAAACATAGTAATTTAGGAATATTTAATATACTATTTCCAAAATTTTCAGCCAAAAACATTGAAAGTTAAAATTTTTAAGTAGAAATTGTCTTGGTATCAAGAACTTTAGAAAATATTTTGGTACTGATTAATGAGAGCATCATTAAAAGGCATATCTAATGAATTTTTTGTCGATACTATAGATTTGATTTTTTTTAAAAGTCTATGTTCTCTGGAAAATGTGCAAAATTTAGCTTGATTATTTTTATTTTTATGTACATATATAAATCACAGGGCATGTTCCCGCCTATTTGCATTAGCTAATTCATGCCTTAGAATAGCTTGTTTTACAAAGCAATGTGAAAGTAGACAAAAGTCAAGTAGAATCATGTCAAGTGTCATCATGAGGTTGGGCCTCAATCTTCTCATGACTTGTAGAAATCAAAATGTGTGATTAGAATAGGCAAATAGACATCCATCTCAAATCCTATGAGGTCTTGATAGATGTTCTAAATTGTAGGAGTGCAAAATTTTAAGTGGTGCACCATAAAAAATCCTGATCCTATTGGTTATTGAGGTCCAATCAAATTGAGAGCTACAAATCATGGATCCAATCATATTTATAGAGGTCACCACTTACTTTATGGATTAGGAACTTGAGGTACCACTATATGGATTTGGACTCTCATTGTACTTTTGAAAACTTTTGAGAGATAGAATTGTTTTGAGTCAAATTCTCTTATTGAATGCTCTAGGCTTCTCGAGAGCTCTTGGTTTTTCTCTCTCTACCCAAGAGTAGGATGTTTGTATGTCTCTAAAATCTTGAGTAACACTTAGTTTTTTCATGTATGAGCATGGAAATGGCTTGTCTTTGATGGATGATTACTTTTTGTTTACAATAGCTCTTGCCTAGATCCAAATCTTAGTTGATAGCCTATCAAAATCCGAGTTGATCAAGATAGATTTGGTAGACTTGTGCAAACTCTCATGCATGTAGATCATGGTAGATCTCTTCAAGGTCCTCAATACACACAAATTTTAAAAATTCATCATGAGTTTTTAGGCTAATTGGATGAATAATAGAAGGGCTTAAGTGTGTACCTACTCCCTTTGATTCTTTCATATGCATTGCTTTCATCTTCAGTAGTGGTCAAATGTTCGTTGACTTAAGGATACCCACCACAACACAATGGTGTGGCTAAGAGAAAGTACAGGACACTCATAGAAGCCGCAAGGTGCATGATGGCCTACTCGAAGGTACCAAGAGTGCTATGGAGTGAAGCAGTAGCTACAACTATCTATATCCAGATCAGGATAGGCAAAGCAGGTGTTCCTCACATGACACCACACGAACTATGGTGGCGTAGAAAGCCCAATCTGACATATGTTCGGATTTTTGGCTGTGCATCTTATGCACATATTCTTGATAAGCTTCCAAAAAAGAGAGATGGCTTTCATAAATGCATATCTCTTGGATCCAAATGATACATTGAATGCTTTTAATTCTAAAGATCTATGGATATTGTGAGTGGTGCAGAGGATGAGCCTATTCACCCTCAAAAAGCTACAAAATACAAGACGAGGTGCAAGATTGCCCTCCATTGTATAAAAATGAATGTAGCAAATGAGCTTTTTAAGGAGGTAAGCGCTTGCACCTCAACTCAAGAAGCATGGGAAACCCTTAAAAAAATATATAAATTTAAGAACAGTTCAAGGTTTCTATCCTTGATAATCCAAATACTTTGATGCTTTCAAGCCAAGGGAGAGAGTGGTCATTCATACGTTTTGATGAATGGACTAAGTGTGGATTTTGCTAGCTTTGTGCAAGGCTATGCAATCATGGGCAAGTTGCCCTCTCTTGAAGATCTCCAAGGAGTCCTCATGGCCGAGGAGAGTAGGAGAACTCACATCAAGTCAAGGATGGAGAAGCTCTCCCTCAATGATGGAGATGACAAGGCTCTTTTCATCAAGAGAAAAGTCAAATCAAAATGCAAAGGAGGTGCATTCAAGAAGAACCAAGTCAAAAGGTGAAGATCAAGAAGGATCTTCAAGTCCAAGCTCAAGCAAGCCCAAGAAGGACAAGTCAAAGATCAAGTGCTACTATTGTAGCAACATGGGGCATTATGTCTCTGAGTGCTTCAAGAGAGAGCAAGCTTAAAGTCAAGGTTGCAGAGGAGAGTTCACATGAAGACTCTCTCATGATGTCCAGTTTCCAATCTTCAAGCATGAGAGGAGAAAACCCTTGGTGGATAGATAGTGGGGCTAGCTCCCACATGACAAGTAAGAGAGAGCATTTTTCAACCTAATCTGGCTATGATGGTCCTATCAAGTCAATTTTTACAGCAAATGATTATGATTGTAAGGTAAAAGGCATAGGATCAATACCTTTATGCTTGGGATCTTCAAGGAACATCAAGATATATGGTGTATTTTACATTCCTAGCATCACTAAGAACTTGATTAGTGTAGGTCAATTGCTTTGATAATGGATTTCTTGTGGAGTTCACCACAAATGCATGTAACATCAAGAAGGATGGCAAGATCATCGCTAGAGGCATAAGGTTTGGAAGATTGTTAAACTAGATGCCTATGTGGATGCTAATGTTGTGATGCTAGCCAAGGAGACCAAGTTTTCCAACTATGATTTGCAGAACAAAAGGCTTGGCCACATCAACTCAAGCTCAATGGAGGTCATGTGCAAGGAGGAGCTTGCCTTGGGACTTCCAAGATCCTTGGAAAAAGAGGAGAAAGTGAAACATGTGCCCTTTCAAAGGCACATAAGAAAGCATTCTCAAGCTCCATCACAAAGTTAACTCCCCAGCTTGAGTTGATACATTTGGATGTACACTTTGCAAGTACTAAGTCTAATGGAGGTGCCACCATGTTTGTTACATTGATTGATGATTATTGGTTTTGTTGGGTTTTCTTGCTTACATCTAAAGAACTAGTGTTTGAAATTTTTCCAAAGTTCAAAGCCTTTGTCGAAAAGCATCATGATCACAAGATCAAGACTTTAGGAGTGATAATGGAAAGTATATCTCCAATAAATTTAAGGATTTTTGTGATCTAGAGGGGATTAAAAATGATCTTTTTTGTCCCTATACCCCTCAACAAAGCGAAGTAGCCGAGAGAAGGAATAGGACATTATGTGAATGTTCTAAAGCTTTAAGGATTGGTGCATGTTAACCAAGGTCTTTTTGGGGAGAAGCCCTCACTTGTGCTAACCATTTGATGAATAGAGTTCCATGTAGCTCTATTGAAGGCAAAACACAATTGAAGTCTTGTATGGGAGGAAGCTCAATGGTTTTTGGATGCATTTTCTATGTGCATACACCTTTGGAGACAAGGACCAAGGGAGATCCATCAATAATCAAGGAGATCATGATTGGGTATGGCAATGCAAGCAAAGGATACAAGGTATACATTCCATCGTCAAAAAAGTTTGTGGTTTCTAGAGATGTCATATTTGATGAGAATAAGATGCATAAGCTTGTTAGTGGCTCAATCAAATCACCTATCAAGAGCGAGGTCACCGAGGATCAAGATAATCAAGATCTTGAGAAGGAGCAAGAGCCAAGTGTATCAATCACTCCAACAAGGTCATCCTGGGTAAGAATGCAGCTAATGAGGCTCACATACCAAGACAAGGGCAAGCAAGCCGAGAGTAATCCATCTTCATTCTTTGCACTCATTTCAAATTTCAAAGAACCTTCATCTGTGGAAGATGCATTAAGTTCCAAAGAGTGGTTCCAAGCAATGTTAGATGAATACAATGCTTTGATGGAAAATGGCACATGGATCCTTGTTGATAGACCACTTAAGAATGTGATTGGATGTAAATGAGTTTTTAAGCTAAAACTAAACATGGATGGAAGTGTAAGCAAGCACAAGGCAAGGTTAGTTGCCAAGGGATATGCCCAAGATAGGGGCATAGACTATGAGGAAACATTTGCACCTGTGACCAAGATGGTGACAATAAGGTTACTCCTAGCTAGCACTTGCCTCACATTTTGGTTGGATGCTTTTCCAAATGGATGTTCAAATGGATTACTTAATGGTTATTTAGAGGAGGACATTTTCATGGAGCAACCCCAAGGCTTCATCAAGTTGCTCAAGATGGAAGGTAAAGTATGTCATCTTCAAAGGAGCTTGTGTGGCTTGAAGCAAGCATCAAGGTCTTGGAATTCAAGACTCAATGGTTTTCTAGTTTCTATTGGATTCACTCAAAGTGAAACCTGTACATAAAGTTTGATGTAAATGGCATTGTACTTTTATTAATTTATGCATATGACATCATACTTGGTGGTGGTAACATTGATGTCGTAGAGAAAACCAAGATAAATCTCTCTCTAGAGTTTAAGATGGTAGATCTTGGTCAACTTCACTTTAAATTGGGCATAGAACTACTTAGAGGTCCAGATTTTATCTTCATTAGTCAATCTAAGCATGCTCAAATTTTGCTCAATAGATTTAAGATGCAAGATTGCAAGCATACAGAAACACCAATGGAGCAAAATATAAAAGTGCTCAATAAAAGTGATGAAGCATCATTTATGGAAATCACTCTTTATAGGCAAATTATAGGCTCCTTAATGTGGATCACCATAACTAGGCCTAATCTATGCTTGTGTAGGCTAAGTCAATATATGCAAGATCCATTGGTCATACATATTGGAAAAGTGCAAAAATGATCTTGAGATACCTCTCGGGCACTCTCGATCATGGAGTTCTCTATAGAGGAGTTGAAGTCATGAGTTTAGATGTGGTTCCAATCATTTATAATGACAACATTTCAGCCCAACATCTTGCAACCAACCCAATCTTCCATGCATGATCAAAGCATATTGAGATCTCTCATCATTTTGTGAGAGAAAAGGTGCAATCAAAGGAGGTATCTTTGGAGCATGTGGCAAGTAGTGAATGTGTTGCTAATATCCTCACTAGACCACTTTAAAGAGCTTCATTTGTAAAGTCAAGGTCAGCCCTTGGGTTGATAAGCAAGTCTATGCTATCTACAAACTAGCTGTGAGGAGTGTTAAAATTACACGAGCTAGTTTGATATTTTCAATTGTAAATTGCATTGAGGCCATGTTGTGGGATTTCACACGTGCCAAAAGCATACGATACTTTCTTCTAAGTCAAATCAATAACCTTGCTTTGGAATTGTATCTTTGGAATGAGGCCAAAATGTGCACAAGTAGGCTAGAGAGATTCTAGGAGCTAAAATTAGAAAATTTTACATTGTTTTGGATCTCAAGATCTTGACCCTCAATTAGGGTGGCTATTATGACCTAATAGGTTAGAAATTAGGTTTAGTTTATGAATGGATCAAAAGAAGCCCTAAATTCTCAAATATGAGGCACTTATGTATAAATATGTGATGGATCATCCATCCAATTATGAGTAAAATCAAGATCTTCCTTCATGACTAGCTTTTGTCTATCATTTGCAACATGATTGCTATTAGCATATGGTTTTTTTTGTAATCATTAGATGAGTTTGAAGGTACTGATACAGTACACATGCAACAACAGACCGTACTTTCACACTTGTGAGCCTCTTTGCATGAATTTGGAGCCAAATTGTAGAGTTCATTTAGGGCTTCCTCTTATCTATCCATAACCTAAACCTAATTTTTAATCTATTAGGTCATAAGATCCACCCTAATTGGGTGAAAAAATCTTGAGATCCAAAACAATGTAAAAATTGCTATTTTTAACTCCTAGAATCTCTCTAGCCTATCTATGCACATTTTGGCCTCATTCCAAAGGTACCATTTAGAGCCAAATTAGGTTTAGTTTATGGATGGATCAGAAGAAACCCTAAATGCTCAACTATGACGCACTTATGTATAAATATGTGATGGATCATCCATCCAATTATGAGTAAAATAGAGATCTTCCTTCACGACTAGCTTTTGTCTATTATTTGAATCATGATTGCTATTGGCATATGGTTTTTTTTGTAATCATTAGATGAGTTTGAAGGTACTGATACAGTACACAGGCAACAACAGATCGTACTTTCACACGTGTCAGCCTCTTTGCATGAATTTGGAGCCAAATTGTAGAGTTCATTTAGGGCTTCCTCTTATCCATCCATAACCTAGATCTAATTTTTAACCTATTAGGTCATAAGATCCACCCTGATTGGGTGTCATAATCTTGAGATCCAAAACAATATAAACATTGCTATCTTTAGCTCCTAGAATCTCTCTAGCCTATCTATGCACATTTTGGCCTCATTGCAAAGGTACCATTTAGAGCCAAATTAGGTTTAGTTTATGGATGGATCAGAAGAAACCCTAAATGCTCAAATATGAGGCACTTATGTATAAATATGTGATGGATCATCCATCCAATTATGAGTAAAATCGAGATCTTCCTTCACGACTAGCTTTTGTCTATCATTTGAATCATGATTGCTATTGGCATATGGTCTTTTTTGTAATCATTAGATGAGTTTGAAGGTACTGATACAGTACACAGGCAACAACAGAGCGTACTTTCACACGTGTGAGCCTCTTTGCATGAATTTGGGGCCAAATTGTAGAGTTCATTTAGGGCTTCCTCTTATCCATCCATAACCTAAACCTAATTTTTAACCTATTAGGTCATAAGATCCACCCTAATTGGGTGTCATAATCTTGAGATCCAAAACAATATAAAAATTGCTATCTTTAGCTCCTAGAATCTCTCTAGCCTATCTATGCACATTTTGGCCTCATTCCAAAGGTACCATTCCAAAGCTAGGTTATTGATTTGACTTAGAAGAAGTATTATATGTTCTTGGCATGTGTGACATCCCACAACATGGCCTCAATGCAATCTACAAGTGAAAATATCAAACTAGCTTGTGTGATTTTAACACCTAACCCCTATGTGGTCTCTTCTGTTAGGTGCTCAGATACCATATGTGATTTTTCAATTTTGAGAAGGAATATCTTGATAAGTTTTATAGATGTTTTTGTATGTGGATGAGTGCAAAAAGTAGATATAAGCATTGTGTGCTATGTGAAAATTTCATAAGGTTCCTAAAAGACCTAGGTTCATTGCAAAAGCTTCTAAAATTACATGAATTGATCTTTCTAAGTGGCTAGGTAACTACTCAAAGTCTTGTTTCCTTGATCTATTATTGAGATTTGGATAATTTTAATAAAGAATGTAGATGTTTGAGTAAATTTCAAGATAAATTGTTTACTAGTGAGCCATTTGAAATTTCGTATTGACAAATTAATTTGACTTGTTTTTAGTAATAAACCAAAAGGACACTCACTGCAAGGAAAAAACTTCATCTGAGAAAAATATTCTTTGCATGAACATGCATGAAAATGATACAATTATTAGTTATATAGATAATTTCAAACCATTGCTTGCTCATATGGCTACTTTTTGCTCTGAATTTATGACAATGATGTAGTCATGATCCTACTCTCTAGTTTTTCTCTAGACTATGAAATTGGATAATGATTATAACTACACAAGTAGAGATTACCCTCTACTCCATAAATAAACAAGGAAGAATGGCATCTCACCAACCTCTGACAGATTAAAAATCAAGCATTATTCATCAAAACAGGCGATAAAAAGAAGAAACCAACAAATCATGAAAAATAAAAATAAAAACAAAATGTATTTGAATTTAAATGAAGTAATTGAAATGAACCAATTGAATTTTGAGTTTTGTTGTCGTAAAAACTAAGATAAAGATGTAGATTCAAATTATAAAAGATTAAAGATTAGGTCCACTCAAGGAAATTTGGTATTTGATTTTAGGTCTATGTTTAAGTTTGGGTTTAGCTCTACATCTATGTTTGTTTCGGATCAAATTCAGGTACCCTAGTTTAAGGTCCACGCTTAGGTAGCATAGGTTTTCATTTAGGTTTAGGCCAATGTCTAAGTGTCAATTTAAGTTTATGACTTAGGATCATGGTTGCATCGAACCGAGGTTCGAACCATCGAATCGGATGACAAACCTTTCGAACTGTCTGCTGCCCAAAAACCTGAATCTCGAACAGTCTGTTAGGGGAGAGAGAGAGAGAGAGAGAGAGAGAGAGAGAGAGAGAGAGAGAGAGAGAGAGAGAGAGAGAGAGAGAGAGAGAGAGAGAGAGAGAGAGAGAGAGAGAGAGAGAGAGCATTGAGATTGTGCGTGTGTGTGTGTTAGAGTGTGTGTGTCTTGAGATTTTGTGTGTGTGTGTGTGTGAGTGATTGTGTGATATATTGTGTGTGTGTGTCTTGAGATTTTGTGTGTGTTGTGTGTGTGTGTGAGTGATTGTGTGTGAGTGTGAGTGTGTGTGTGTGTGTGTGTTTGTGAGATTGTGTGAATTTGTGTGTGAGATTTTGTGTGTGTGTGTGTGTGTGATATGTTGTGTGTGTCTGTGTGTTTTGAATCTTGATGGGGTTCAGTATGGGGCATGTGCATTATAAGAGGGGTGTGGGACCTGGGTAGTAGGTACTTACTACTTACTACTGAGTTAGAAGTTAGAACTTAGGAGTTACTAGTTAGAACTTAGAATTTAGAGTTTAGGACATACTACAAAGATATTAGAGACTCGTCACTCGAGAGTTGTGTGTGTGTGTGTGTGTGTGTGAGAGAGAGAGAGAGAGAGAGAGAGAGAGAGAGATGAATTGAGAGAGGGCCACCATGTCGCGGGATAGGGATCCCTCTGTGGCCTATGACACATCGAGCACGAAGAGATGGAGTTGCAGATGCTGTCATCAGTCTTACACTGGAGGGCCCACACGCAATAGGACACATTTGTTACATTTGAGGAGGTATGAGATTGCCGCTTGCATGCATGCTCCTGACACGATACTCACTCATATTACATCGGAGGAGGCTGGCCCTTGGAGGATGGGGCCCAGACATAGAGGTAAACATTCAACTCTTACACTTCTATTTTTACTCACATCAAGTTTCAAGTTTCAAGTTCAATGATCATTGATCATATAATTTATTAATTGTATTGTAATTTTTTTTTTGGTAGATTGAAATGCAATCACGATAACATCGCCTTCTTCTTCTTGTATATGGATATTGAATGTTAAAATGATCTTGGCACTTTGATTTAATAACTTGCTGGTTTTTGTGTCTTTTAGGATTTGAAAAATTTTATCTTCTTGGTTGGTTCTTATGGCAAGAGATTTAAGAGCAATTTGTAGTTGTTCGGACGAAGATATGTTGGATGGCACCAATTATTCTTCATGGAGTTTCAAGCTGAGGTTTGGCATCAACGTGATGATCAAGCTCTTTCATTGGGTTGATCATTGTCTTTCTACAAGTACAAGTTTGCATCAGAATACTGGTATGGTAGAGCATTCTTCTTCTCTTGAGCCATTTGTTGCAAATGATGGACGCATTAGTGAAGAACTTTATGAGAAAGCTTCTCAAGTTAATGTTTTGGAAAAGATTGAAATCAGGCATTTTTTGAAGTCATTTTGCACTAATGGAGGAGGGAAAAAAATCATGTCAATTAGTACATTGGTTCAAAGTGGTGTGTTGTTGGATATTTTGGGTGTTCAAAGTGGCAAGCTGTTGGTTTTTTTTCTTGAAGATGGTAGATAGCAGATTCAACCATGGTTTATTGATCATTTTCAGCCTATGTTACATCGTGAGCATCCTATTATGCATTAGGAACGACCCACGGAAGGTTTTTGGACACCAAGGTCCACATTTGGAACACTTTGGATAGCAAAGTGCTGGTGATTTTGTGGTTGTTGACAGCCTGCTACAGTCTCTTTTGGCCATCCGAGTCTTTGCGGGATAGCAAAGCATCTTTTTACCTTGGAGAAAACACACATGCCTCACCAAAATCACTACCTTATGCTGATTTTCCTGTTTTGATGCTTACTTCTTATAATGACGGTGTGGCCTTACCTAGTGTTGGTGAGTAGATCATTGATAGTAAGATTCGGGAGGATGTGATGGTAAAAGAGTATCATACTCTTATTTATGTTTCTTGTGGTAAGAAGACTTATGGAATCATGTGGGAACCATTGATGGATTGCAAATCCATATTTCGGCTTGTGGCTGGTTTTTTGGTTACCTACTTTGGATGGAGCATGCTTGTCTTCACTCTTTGACTTGATGCTACCGCTCTTCGTATTCTACATCTCTTCTACATCGAGCATGATTGGGGCTGAGATTTCGGCTAGTTCAACTACTTCGACTTGGAGTTTTTTTGGCTACATGAAGTTTTGGGCAGCAAGCAACATTTTGTATTTTGTTGCAATTTTTTCCATTCTACTTCATGTCATGTTATGTTTTTCACATTATCATTTAAAGGGGGTGTTAGAAATAATAAATGATAATATTAATGTTAGTCGATTATCTAATATCAGTGATTAGGATTCAGTAATTACTAATGGTTTTACGATTTCGATTTTGGTATTTATAATTTAATGTATTATGTTACATATAGAATGTTTCGATGTTGAATGATGAATCTAATTTTCGAAGATCAACGCGGGAAAGGAAGTCTCCCGATCGTTATCATGTGAAATATGCCCTAATGAGTGACATTTTGAAGTGTCGAGAGCCATCAACCTTTGATGAGGCAAAAGATCACAAAGAGTGGCAAAGGGCAATGGAAGAGGAGATGGAATCCATCCACATGCATGATACATGGGAGGTAGTTGATCTACCACTTGGAAAGAAACCCATTGACAATAAATGGGTGTTTAGAACAAAGTTTCATGCGGATGGCATGATAACAAAGCATAAGACATGCATAGTAGTGAAGGGTTATGAGCAAAGCAAAGGAATTGACTATGAAGAGACATTTGCTCCAGTGGCTAAGTGGACTACGCTACGCCTTATCATTGCCCTAGCATCTCATTTTGGGTGGAAGATCCATCAAATGGATGTGAAATTCGCATTTTTGAATGGTGACTTAGAGGAAGAAGTTTACATGGTCCAACCGCAAGGCTTCATGGCAAAAGGGCAAGAACAGAAGGTATGTAAACTACACAAAGCACTTTATGGCCTTAAGCAAGCGCCACGCGCATGGTATGGATGCATTGACAATTACTTTCTTTCTCATGGTTTTGTAAGAACAAATTCAGATCCAAATCTGTATGTTCTTATAAACGATGACAACATTGCCTTGATTGTACTTTATGTTGACGATATCATTATCATGGGCAATGACGAGAACCTCACTCGTTCCATCAAAGCCAACTTATGCAAGCAGTTTGAGATAACAGATTTAGATCTTATGCACTACTGTTGGGGTGTTGAAGTATGGCAAACTGGCAGTGATATCAAGTTATGTCAAACCAAGTATGTGGGCAAGGTATTGGAGAGATTTCACATGACAGAGTGAAAACCTTCCATCACCCCTTGAGAAGCTGGTAAGAAATTATCTCGTATTGATGATAGCGCATATGTTGACGCTACTCTATTTCGTCAGCTAGTTGGGAGTTTGATATATCTTATGACTACACATCCTAATATCTGCTATGCTATAAGTTTGATTAGTCAATTCATGTCATCACCCATTATGGACCATTGGAAAGCTGTGAAAAGGATTTTGAGGTATGTAAAGGGTACACCTAACCTTGGCCTAATTTACAAAAGACAAAGTGTTTTACCTAAGTTGCAGGGTTATGTTGACGCTGATTGGGCAGGAAGTATAGATGATAGAAAGTCAACAACAGGTTATGCCTTCAATTTTGGTAGCGGTTGTTTTTCATGGTCTAGCAAGAAGCAAGATACTATTTCTCTTTCTTCTACGGAAGCTGAATATAAAGTGTTGAGTTCTGCTACCCAGAAAGCTGTTTGGCTACTTAAGTTGTTATGTGAGATTGGCATGAAATAGGTAAATCCTTCTGTTATTTTCTGTGACAGTCAAAGTGAAATACAATTGGCTAAGAATCCTATCTTTCACACAAGGACAAAACATATTGAGGTAAAATATCACTTCGTGCATGAGAAGCTACAATCCGAAGATATAAGTATTGTACATTGTTCTACATTATTACAAGTTGCTGATATATTTACGAAAGCTTTAAGTAAAGAAAAGTTTGAGACTTTTAGAGCCAAACTTGGCTTTGATCTAGTTATGTAGAAAGCCTTTACTTGTAATACTATCATGGAGGTATGTTCCATGAATAGAGTAAACTCTAAAATAAAGAGAGACGTTGATCATTGAGGAAGAGAGTTAAAATAACAATGATTGACTTATACAGTGCTTTCTTATCTCAACGGCACACATGTGCTTAGTTCTAGAATTATCGGGTTGTCTTTCTTTTACGAGCCCTTTGAGTTCTTTTTAAGCAACTTATCTTGGTACTTACTTATTAGTTGTACAATTTGAGGAGAGCTATTATGTTGTCTTGTCTTGTTGCACTTGATGTTGTGCTGTGGTGATTGATCCGGTCGGGTGTTTTAAACTGTATAAGGAGTTTTTTCATGTTTTGAGGCATATTCTGAACTTCTTTTGAGAGTAAGTGAGACATCCAATGAGGAAACTTACATCCTTAAGAATGTATTTAGCCTCAATGAGATCAAGTTTGAGTATGGTTTGAAGATTAGATCCATTATGAATACAGTTCATAGTATTTGGAGTTACATCTTTATGTTTTGTTTTTTGGCTTTACAACATGAGATTCCATATTGGATTCATGTGGATTACTCATCGTCGATTTGGCTTCAAGTTTTTGCCTAGATTTGGTTTTAGGTTTTGGTGTACCTGAAAGATTTACGTTGAGCATATATTTAGATTTCAATTTGCGTTTGAGTTTGGACTTTGATCTGCCACCAGAATCTAGGGCCAAATCAATATTCTGCATTTTGTGGCTTTGTTAATTGTGAGGTTCAACATTCTTCTTACTATCAATAACCAATATCTCATTCCTCATTCCTTCAATAATTGTGAGGTTCAACATTCTTCTTACTATCAATAACCAATATCTCATTCCTCATTCCTCATAGGTCTATGTTTAGGCTAACATTTAGGTATACATTTACATTATGATTTAGGCTAGGATTAAATTTAGGCTTACCTTTAGATTAGATTTAAGTAAAAAACTCTAAATTTGACATATTGGACACCCAATGAAGGCAATGTAGTTCTAGATTGGCTTGTAGGTCTAGTTTTTTGCCTAAGTTTGAATTTAGGTTTAGGTTTGGCTTTAAGTTTGGTTTTAGGTTTAATTTTTTTGGGTTTGGATTTGGATTTTAGTCCACATTTAGGGTTTAGGTTTGGTATAGAATTTGATCTCAATTCAAGTTTTAATTTAAATGCATGTTTAGTTTGTTATCATTTAGATCCTTGGTGAGACTTTTATCTATTATCGGGGTCTAGGTCCAAGTGTAAATTTAGGTCTACATTTAGTTTATGTTAATACCATGACATAAAATTCTGAATTTCACCCTTATTTTATGGATTTATGACATAAGATTTTGTATTGGGTTCATGTGGATTACATTTTTGTTGTCCATTTGGCCTTAGATATTTGAGTTTAGGTTTTGGTCTACATTTAGGAATTAGATTTAAGTTTATATTTACATTTAGCTTGTTATGTACCCTTTAGATATTAGTGAGACTTTTATCTAGTACCAAGGTTTAGGTTTATGTAAATTTAGGTCTATATTTAGCTTATGTGTTGCGACATGCCAACAACAAAATGATTGATATTTGTAGTATAAACGGGTATCGTTCCTACTGGGGAGCAATAAAAGGGCTAATACTGTCACTGACATCTGGAAATGACTGCCAATGAGCCAATGGAATGCTGCCACAGAGGCATCAACAGTTAGGAATAGAGTGGTTGTCTCAAACATGGAAAAACAGGCCTCTGAAGTGATGAATGAGGGCCATTGGCTCAAAACTGTCTAAAAACAGCCCAACGGAGTGGTGAAGCAAGTCGTTGCCCATTGCAAACAGCCAAGACACCTGCAGACAGCCGCTTGAAACGTGGTAGAAGGTCTCCAAAGAGTTTGCAAACCGCCACTTGAGAATATATGTAAAAATGTGTTACTCTCTTATGTAGGAAAACCAACTTTGGAGTGCACTGGAGGCTGCCACGAATATGAGATGGCCGATGAGGACCTGCTCCTTTGATGTGGCTTGAATCAACCCTAACTGCATGTCTCATGTCTTCATTGATGATAAACGTCTGCAACCTATTATTGTAGATGCATTGGAAATGTACATGAAAAGCACTAGTAGATCCATCTGAATGCGCTGGACAGCAATTGATGCACGCTAGAGGAAAGGTTGTCTGCCATTTAGAAGATCTGCCACTTAGTGGGCCGATGAAAATTGGCTCCAAAGTCTTCGTGGAGAAGGAATGCGCTAGAGATAAAGAGCGAAGCCTGCCCTTCAAAAATCCGAAGAGAGAGAGAGGAGAAGTGCGAAGGTGGACTTAGGAAATGCATTGTCATAGAATGTGCTGGCCTCCTTTGAAAAGAGAGTGTAGTGTGAAAACGAGGTGCGATTCCAAACTACAAAAATCTGACTCCAAACTCTCAAAAAGGGTTAGGTAGAACATAGTGTGTTAGGAGCCTTCTAACATTGCCTTTCAACATATCATTATTGCCCTTCAAAACATAAATATCACTTTATAAAACACTGACTTTAGCTTTTAGGAAAGGTCGAGAAGTCCGACTTTTGCCTTTAAGTTTGTGATTCAGGCCCTCGAATCTAATTCAAAGAGAGAGGGTGAAATTCAAATGTAGCCCTTCTAACATCTTCATAGGTCTTTGAGTTGTTATTGCTTTAGGAAAGGTCGAGAAGTCCGACTTTTGCCTTTAAGTTTGTGATTTAGGCCCTCGAATCTAATTCAAAGAGAGAGGGTGAAATTCGAATGTAGCCCTTCTAACATATTCATAGGTCTTTCAGTTGTCATTGAAGGTGTGGAACTGGTACTTGAATCAGAATCAGAATCTTCATCGCTGTCACTAGAATCAGTCTTCGACTTTCGAGATTTCTTCGTCGATCGTCGTTTTCGTGCTAGTTTCGAGGTCTCAAAATTTTCGGCACTAGCTATTACTGTTGCTAAGGAGGTCATGGCCCTTGTCTGCAATACCGATCAATCTTTGGTGGTATACCAGCCAAAAACCATTTGATGTACATATCTACGGGATATACACCAGTTTGTTTTCCTATGAGATTTTTAACCCTACGTGTATATTTGCAAAGGGATTCTTTACTCTTCTTCTGAACATTGTTCAGACATCCAAGAATTCAGATTTGTAACTAGATTGTAAGAGTATTGATACTCCTATGGAGCAAATTGATGAAAGATCCTTCATGGACATCACTCTTTTTAGGAGTCTCATAGGCTCCTTAATTTGGCTCACTATAACTAGGCCTAATGTAAGTTTTAGTGTTCATAAGTTGAGCCAAGCTATGCAAAATGGCCAAAAGGGTACTTAGATACATATCTTCAACCTATGAGTAGGGTTTCTATATAAAAGTGAAGATCTTTCCATAGTTGGCTATTCTGACTCAGATTTTGCAAGTGATAAAGCAGATCGGAAATCTACAAGTGCACATGTCATATATCTTGGAGGAAATTTGATACCTTGGCTTTTTAAAAAGCAAGATACTATATCACTCTCATCTTGTGAAGCTGAATATAAGGCACTTACAACTACAACAAAAGAAGTGTTTTGGATCAAAAGGTTGTTAATGGAGCTAAAGATAATCAAGGAGGAAGGTCTACCTATGATCATGTGTGATAATATTTCAGCACAAGCCCTTGCCAACAATCCAATATCTCATACAAGGAGCAAACACATCAAGGTTGCACATCACTTCGTGAGAAAGAAGCTCATTGGAGGGGAAATTTACTTGGAGCACATTGACACATCATCTTGTATTGCAGATTTGCTCACCAAACCTTTGAGCAAAAATTCATTTATCAAGCATAGTTCCAATCTTGGAATAATACTAGGATCCATGTTCAAGTCAACATAGATTATTTTTAGGAGGAGTGTTGAGAAATGAAAAATCATCTATCTTGACTTTAGGCTTGTCACAAACTTTTTTCTATGTAAGTTTGTTGTTTGATAATGTAAATGCCAAATTTGGCCTAGAAGGTACTTGCACTACATGGGTTCTTCAAGTCTAGTTGGTAGTATACAACTTGCATATAGATTGTAGACTTAGAAATGTCATTAATAGGCTTGTAGAAACTCGTGGCATATCAAACGCAATGGTTGTAAGTGACCCATAGTGACATGCAAGGCATGCACAAAGTGAATTAGACACATGCATGATGATTTGTACAATTCTAGCTGAAAATATGACACTTGGTAAAAGTAGGTAGAAATGTATGCATGAAAAGTGACAAATGTCACTAATACTCTAGTTTTCACTTATAGATGTGGATGGAAGTTGGATGGATGTGGTTCTACCTCGAGCTACCTCAAACTCCATAAATATGTGTAGACATTCTCATATTCTTTGATGAAGAACCAAGCTTTGAAGCTATTCCATGCCATTTTGGATCTACACTATCATTTGCTTGAAATTGCTCTCTCTTTCTCTCTCTAACTCGAGTTGAGGTTATGCTAATGCATTAAATTCTTGTAATTTTTTTCTCGTGTCTTTCAAAGCTATCATTCTTTGATTCTTAGCATGCTAGATTGTGATTAAGCCATCAAATTCTGTACTAGATCTTGGCATTCAATCTAGAATCAGTTTATGTGCTAATCATAAAGCTTAATAAGATCATTCACACTTGAGGATCATTCCCCACACATGTGAACTTGCTGGAAATTTTTTCATCCAGCGCGATGGAATAGGCTCAAGTAAATGGTGAATATTTGATGTATTTTGATCCGTTGTCCAGTGATGGATCTATCATAATTGTTGATTGATAAAGTTGATAAAAGTAGTCTGTTGTCCCAGTGATGGATCAGCGATGGGGGACTAACGCTTCTCTCCACACACTTAAACTGATAATGATCACCACATTCCAACGATGGAATCACACCATTTGTGTAGCTACAAAAGTATGTTTATGATATAGAATACCAATGATGAGGCACTCGTTTGTTCTACAATCAATGCATGTATTTATGAAAGATGTTCTTGTGATAACCATAACACACATTAAGCACTACTATCCGACAAGAAATAGAATGTCTCTTTAGTCTTATTCTATTTTTGAAAGGTTATTTACAAGAACCAACTCTGCTTGCATTCTAGCATACAAAATTTACAACTCAAATGCTTGTTTGCTTTGGCGGTATTCGTTACCCATCATGCTTTAGTCAGGCTGCTAGCATACTATCTGCTAGTTTCTACTTGAAATAGAACACTAGTATTCAATCACTAACGGAAGTAACATGCGCTTCGTGTAACATCGATTGTTACTATGGATATATTCAGCTCTCTTTGGCTAGTGGTGACTCTAAATGCTTAAATATGTCTTTTATTACCTATTTAGATTCTACCAACTCATAAACGGCTTAACAACTCTATTAATGATGACACTTTTGTCATCCTGTAGCAAGGTTTCTCTTTAAATTATCTTAGACAGCATGGATTTGCATAAGATAAACGGTTCTTACAAAAGGATTAGAATGTCATGGATTTGCCTTGATACCTTGTAAAAACCACAAAAACCTCACTGATAATATGTAACCTATCCAAAACAATGAATACGGAATTTTGATAAACGCAAGTTTATTCAAAACTGCACTATTCAATCATGGCTTTTACAAACTATTACTCATTCAGTTATCATATCAGAGCATGGTGAGATACGATTGAAAAGCTTGGATTCGCTTAGGAGTATGGACATC
This sequence comes from Diphasiastrum complanatum, assembly GCA_029204225.1. Taxonomy (NCBI): domain Eukaryota; kingdom Viridiplantae; phylum Streptophyta; class Lycopodiopsida; order Lycopodiales; family Lycopodiaceae; genus Diphasiastrum; species Diphasiastrum complanatum. Next base: position 75,402,188 of record CM055095.1, on the reverse strand, counting down.
AATGCATGACTTGTTTTTTGAAACTAGAATCACCAGGGTTAGCATAGGATGGATTTGCTCTAACACCTACAGACGTGTCCACACCATATATTTTAGTGATAAACAAGGTATATGGTGAAAACTATTCATACTTATGCATGAAACAAAACGAACTGATATGGACCAATGTCCAAAAACCGATCAGCATGGCACTCGCCCTGAAACAGTAATGTCAAGGCTTGGCTATCGCTAAAAATTATTTTTGGCATTTGGGAAGACTGGACTATAGTTTAAAATTCTATCTATGTTGTTAAGTAGTATAGCTTTTTTTGGACATGGATAACAACTAATGCTCAGCTATGAAACCTGTCTTCCCCACTATACTAACTCGTGTGGTTTTGTGTTGTGAGATGGTGGTAGGTATCAGTTGGACATTTTGAGAGTGGTTATGCTTTATGGTGTTTTACGATATTGTATTTTACTTTTCAGCTTTACTGTACTTTGTTGGTTTATGAATAAAGGCCTCAAAGGGTTTAGTCTTGCTTTGTGAGAAAGTATGTGAAATTGTGTATCTCTCTCTCTGCATCCTTGTGGTGTAACTCCGACTATTCCTTGGTTAGGATTGTACTAGACCCTTGACTTTTATCCAGTTCATAAGCCAGCAAAGGTCTGTCTTCATGTTTTAGTCCACAGGATGGTTTCAAGATGCAGCTCTTTTGGGTTAGCCCCTTCCTCCACCTAACCATTTCAAGATGCTGCTCTTTTGGGTTATGGGAGCCCCTTCCTCCACCTAACCATTTCATTCAGATGTCTATCTGTTGTATGAAAAAGGCTGTAATGATGTTTTTTTTTATCACTGACACTGATAGGGCCACTTGTTCTTCTACTGGGCCCGAGGATAAGGTTTTGTGTTTGATTGATCTTTTGGGGACTTTGGACTAGGTCAAGATCTATCTGGAGTTTATTAAAAAAAAGGATACTTTGAGTTTGGTAGAAAATATTTATGGCAGGCTTAATGAATTTGCCGAAAGTTTTGAGGAAGAAGAAAGATTTTTCAATTTGCATATTAAAAAAGTCTTTGCTTGCCTTGAAAATGAGAATGGTAATTCTACTGTTGATATTCAACCTTCCACCTTTGATGCACCTCTATCACCACACCCTTTGGACTTTTTAGATGATCTTGATGAGAATAGTGTTTCCTAGGTTGAATTGTTTTCTCAAGACATATGTGATATTGGAGATCAATCTTTGTATGAGTTCTGCCAATCCAAAAACTATCAAATCCCCTTTGTACCTAGCAAAACCATTGAATTCAAATCTGTCTTTACTGCTTATAAGCTCTGGAGCCTACCTACTGTCAACTTTCTTGCTCATGTGCTTGTTGACCTTTGGATCTTGGTGTCACATCTCACTGAAAAAGAAATAGATGTCTGTAAGTCAGCTGCTTTACACGAAAATCTCTCTCTTGAAACTCCGGTGGCATTTGATACTGTTATTTGCATGAACAAATTTGAGCCTTCTCGTTGTCCTGTTGAGCAAACTTGGCCAAGAATCAGAGGACACTTTGAAACTGGCTTCAATAGAATGAACCTTGGCCAAGCCAAAATCTGAAACTGGAAACGACCTTTCTTCATGTGTAGATGTGGTGACAAATGCAAAAACAATTCATCCATTATCTGGTTTGACCACGCCATTTGATACATGATGAACAACCTAGGCAAGTTCTTTCCTGGTACTTCCCTCCAAAACCAAATGAATGCTTTTTTCATGTGGCTACACAAACTCGCCGAAGAGATCCATGGAGTAAAGTAACCTGATCCAATAGAAATTAGCAGGAACATCGGCCATAAAGGACTCAAGAGATGGAAATATAGAGACCAATGGAGAAGATACTGCACCAACCACCAAACCAGGAGGGCTATCTGAGATATGCGCAAAGCAATAGTAGAAATACCACCAAGGTATACGGCCTGAATATCAATGAAACCAAGAATGACCACTGAATACAATATCGGTGAATCAAGGCATATAGGCACAAGGCACACAACAACAACCTGTAAATCCGGAGCAGCAGCAACCTGAGGAAGAGGACCTATGGATGGTGAAAGTGAAGCAACAACTGATGTACTCTGAATGGAAAGAAGAGCTGCATCCTGAACCTTTGGCAAGCTATGCATAAACTGCTTCCCGGTAACCAACTGATAGTCACCTTGGGAATCAATACCAGCAAGTGAATGATGTTGACCAGCATGAATAAAGGAAAGTGTCTGCTGAGAGAGATCCACAACAACAGTACCAAGTGGAGAGAACCAGTCTACACCAAAAATAATGTCATAGTGCTTCAGAGAAATGATGTAGAAATCTGCCTGACCAGAAAAATCACCAATGCGATAATCCAAGCCCTAAATCATCTGAGAACTAGGAAAAGAATGGGAACGAACAACCTCAACACTGAGAGGCTGGGAAGCAGGAACAGGTGTAGGACGAATCTTGGTGGAAATGTAACTGCTAATAAATAAATGTGTATTGCTTGTATCCACTAAAGTAATATATTCTCGCCCTGCATCTAGAATAATATGATCCACAAATGGAACAACATACGTAGGCATAATAACAAAAGCATCAACTGATAAGTTCTGGCCTAAATATGCATCTAGAAGAACCGCATACTCATCTAGACGGGTATCAGCAAAATCAGCGAGTGAGTATACAATAGGACCATCATGAAATGTATAATCGTATGCCATATGGAGATCTACTAGAATAGCCAAAGCATTTGAAACTGTAGACCCATGAATAATATCGAAATAAGGAGCATAGGTGACAACATCTATAGCATGGCGCTCAGGAACATGAGTAGCATCAAAGTACTCAACAACAATATCAAAGCATGGAACAACATCATCAATAGTATCATAGCATGCTATATCAGTATCAAAGACCATATCAACTGCAACTTGTGTATGTGAATCAGCATCAGTAGGAACCTGTATATGGGACTCTAACTCACTATGGGATACAATGATGAGCTCAGGTAGATCAATAACTATCTCAAGTAAATAAAGCAACTCGCTTAAATTGTGTGATATAGGATCCTGAAGGTCAGCGAACTCTGCAGACGTGTAACGTCGAACAAAAACAGGTCGAGTGGTCGGAGGACAAGGAGACGAAGGGACAATGCGAGGAGCTGGAACTGAAGGGCCAAGTGTAGAGGTGGACATAGCAAGAAAAGATGAAGCAGAAGGACTGGGTCGGGAGAAGAGGGAAGGAAGGGTGTCAGAGTACTTGTGCTGTAAAGTACTGGCAAGAGACATCACCTCAACAAGTGTGGGAGGACGGAAGGAAGAAACATCGTAACATAAGGCACCATAAAGCCCAACAATGTAACAAGAAATAAGCTCAATGGGCCATAGATCTAAAGCTCCATAAACTGATCTGTATAAAAAGCAAGGTCACTAGTCTGAGTGAGACTACGAAATGTATCATGTTGGCGGTTGAGCCACCGAGGATCAATCATAGCATGACGAAGGTCACGACGAAAGGTATGCCATATATGGAGCCCTTCCCGATCAGGATCAGCTTGATAAACTTGCCACCACGTGGCGGTGCATCCATCTAAGTGTAAACCAACCAACTGGATCTTCTGAGAATCAATCTTAGGGTAGATCTGAAAATACGTGTCAAGCTTAGCAAACCAATTCTCTAATAAGTTCTCGTCAGAGGAACCAGAATAGGTAGCAAGCTATACCCTATCATGAAAGTCTTGAACAAAGTGCGGCTCAGAAACTGGGGGACGTGGAAAGAAACCAGGAGGTGGATTAGGTGGAATGAACGGTCCACCACCAGGATGACTAGCAGAAGAAGATGGAAATCCAAACGGAGGGGTAGTCCCAAATGAAGGAAAGACAGGAGCTTTTTCAGGACCATAAGGCTGTAAAGAATCAATATGTGACTGCATAGTAAGAAAGCCGGTCATAACTGTATCGAAGTGAAGAACGAGACCAGAAAGGGTTTCATCCATGCGCCGAAACTGATCGGATAAGTTTTCCTGAACAGTTTCACTCGAGGTAGGTAAATGTGCCATAATGATAGTGGAAGGAATAGACGAAGACTTGAGAGAGCGGACTCTTGTTGTCACCCCAAATTAGTCTATTAAAAGCAATATTATAACAACTAAGAAAAGCCAGCAATCAGCAAATGGAAAAAGTGAGAATGAAGGCTGTAATAATGCGCTAGATAGCTAGGAGGAAAATTTTGTGAAATGTGGTTAGGGATGGGCGCTGGAGAGACTTTTGATAAACTATGAAAGATGGTTGGAAATGGATAAAATAATAGGTGAAAGTGACAAGTCGGAAGGGCTAGGGCAGCGGTGAACAAGCTACAGGATTTTGGCAATTTGGAATAGCAAACGATTACGGAATTGGGAGACTTTTGGATAGGAGGCTAAAGAGACCTGAAGATCCAAGTTAAAAATGGTGTTGGGAAACAACTAGTAAGATCCACAAATGTCCTGCAACATGACGGAAAAACTGTTAATGGTGATGAAGTAGGGCGTTGAATAGCCTCCAAACAATCAGCAAAATGTCAGCAAATCGGTGGAGAAATCCGTCGAAGATGGCAAGGTAGTAGGGCGCTGGGCAGTAACTACCAAAATCCGCACATAACCTGAAAAAAAATGGAGAAAATTGTCGAAAATGGTAATGAAGTAGGACGTTGGACATCCTCCAATCAAGCCACAAAATGGACAGCAAATCGATGGAGAAAATTGATGAAAGTGACAAGGTAGTAGGGCGCTGGCCAGCCTCTACCAAATCTGGAAAAACGCTAGAAATTTGATTAAAAAATCGATGAAAGTGATGGGTTAGTAGGGCGCTGAACAGCCTCTACTAAATTTGAAAAAAGTAGTGCACATGAAAGTGCTCTGATACCAAGTTACATAGAGCCATAGCTGATCTAGAACTAAGCTATGAAAGCATCACATAAGCAATACTTAAGTTATGAAAGCACCACATAAGCAAGACTTAGCCCTAGAAAGTAAGAAAGAGAGAGATTAAGGAGACTAAAGAGAGAGATCAATATCATCAACTGAATAACAAATGACACAGTTTCTCTACTTATAGCCAAGAGGAAGCCCTAAAAGAAAGCTTCCGGTGGCTAGGACCCAACTGGGAAGGATAATAGTGCGCCCTCCAAGAAGGCCCCCACTCTCTAGTCATATGTCCAAATGGCCTAATAATGAATAATAAGGTCAAAGGCCAATCATATAGTCTAAGTGTCACTAATGAATAAAAATGGCCCAAGGCCTGTTTATGCATAAAGTAAAGTAAATGTAAATGGACGCGGCGAATGTAATGAGCCAAGTCCATAACTGCATTAGCCTCAGCACGAGTTAGAGAGAGAAAGAGAGAGAGATATTCAAGCAAAAATGGTGTAGATCCAAAATGACATGGATACAGTCTTTCTCGGTTTGGTTCGGATTCGAACCATGATTCTATAAGCATCTACACAGGTATATACATAAAACCACTCGCTCCCAATTGATATAAGCGATTAATAAAAGGCTTTCTTCGATATGCTGAGTTCTGTTTTTTACCTTATTTGACAATAATAGTATTAATGATTTGATTCTAAAGAAGACAAGAGCACTCAAATGGTTAACATGGCATCCTCACAAGAAAACACATCTGCGATCATACCTTCTCGCAACAAAATTCAGACTCTGCATAAGCCGCCTACGCTCAAAGGGAAGGTGTTTCTATATGGATATATTCGATTCTCTTTGGCTAGTAGTGACTCTAGTGCTTAAATATGTCTCTTTTTACCTATTTAGATTCCACCAACTCGTAAACGACTAAACAGCTCTGTTAATGATGATACTTTTGCCATCTTGGAGCAAAGGCTTTTTCTTTAAATTATTCTAGACAGCATGGATTTGCGTAAGATAAACGGTTCTTAAAAAAGAATTAAAATGGCATTGATCTTCCTTGATACCTTGTAAAAACCACGAAAACCTCACAATAACATGTAATCTATCCAAAATAATGTCATAAATACCACCGGTTGAATACGAGATTTTGATAAATGCAAGTTTATTCAAAACTACACTATTCAATCATGGATTTTGCAAATTGATACCCATTCAGTTATCATATCAGAGCATGGCGAGATATGATTGGAAAGCATGGATTTGCTCAGGAGTATGGACAGTAGTGCATGACTTGCTTTTTGAAATTAGAATCATCATGATTAGCATAATATGGATTTGCTTTTAACACCTGCACACATGTCCACACCATATCTTTTAGCGATAAAGAAGGTATACGGTGAAAACTCATACTTATGCATAAAACAAAATGAACTGATTTGGACCAATGCCCAAAAACTGATCAGCATGGCACTCGCCCTAATACGGTAATGTCAGGGCGTGGCCTATCGCTAAAAAAACATTTGTTTTGTTTGAGAAAAGAGACTTTGTGGATGTCCTCCAACCAAAATTGGGCAATCAAGGTCTGGAACTTATTGGGCCATGGAGGGCCTAGCATTGCCACTCGATAATAAAGTCATGCAACTGGTGACAGATCTTCAAGTTTGTTAGATGTTAGGGCTTTATTGGGATCAAAGAATAAAAGAGACAAAAGAATCATCCCATTTGGTGGAGACCCACATCAAAAATTCTAAATCGCGGGAAAATTCGACAATCGTGCGAATTGTGGGATCTAAGCAATTAAAATATTGCTTGGAAAATTGGACTAGAGCCCTTTTGGAATCTACGTCTATGCCCCAACCATGCTCTCAATGAATCTTTGTCCAGTTCATCATTCAGATTGTGTAATCTGGTCCAAAGTTTTCCTACACTACACACATTTGTGTCTGTGTGGAATGGAGACAATGTGGGGATTGATTATTAGATCTAAGCTATCTATGGGGCTTTAATCTAGTCTGATCGAATTTAACCTATATATTTGGCTCTAAGCCTAATCTATCTAAGACTTATGGATCTAAGACTATTTAATCTAAATCTATCTAATTGGTAGAAACAACAATACCTAAATATTGTTGGTTGTGCACTTGCTGAAATGAAGTTTTGGTAGAAACAGTACTGAATTCGCAATAGAAATGCAGATTACTAGGCCACCGTTCTGAATACCATGTAGGAAATCTACAAGATCAAAGCGTTGAGCTCTTATACCATGTAGGGAATCGGTGGAAATGTGGTGCAGCAGAAGTGGAGCAGGTGGTATAGTGAATGGGAAGTGCAACAATTATCAGCAATGCATTTAAGATAAAATTGAATAGAATAAAATGCGCAATAGAATAGATCATGTAGACAAAACTTGCACTCTGATAATTATCAAAATGTGAGTACAAGATCTTGAAGCTGGCGCAAATCAATAGGCACAATAAGGTTTCAACTGAGTTCGTTAATGATGATTCAAAAACTTAAGAGACTCAAAAATTGAACTTGACTATATTTACAACATAACGCTTGCAGGATGATAACCTGATCAGTGCGTTGACTCTAATGCAGATATTCTTTGATTATTGGAATTCAAATCATCGGTACATTGAAAACTGACATTAATCTACTTAATTAACTACATCCATCATGTAGTAGGTAGTCGTCATTTTATAGTGAATGTATGTACAAGAGTAGGCTGACTGTCGGCGTCGCAATGTGGGTCATATTTCTGAGTTGACAGTACAAAGGGTCAGAATCTTACAAAGGGTCGGATTTATACAAAGGGTCAAGAAATATACAAAATGTCAGATTAATACACTGTGAACCAAGGTCAGATAAAATAGACCCAATCCAAACCGATCAATGGTCGAAGACGTCCGGATATTTTTTCGTCTTGATCCGATCCAAGGTTGGAAATTTTCTCTTTGATGGGATTAAAATTGGGTCAAAAAAGGCGTGGGTCCAAAATATTCGATCTTGAATTTTTTTGATACTCTATAAGAAAATTTGAGACTTCTTATTCCTTCATTTTTTTTTGTAGTTTTTAAGAATAGATATAAACAGGATTTTTCAGGATGCTCATTACATAATGGAATTGGGCTTAAGCATGAAATTCCAACATGACCTAAATCAATAATTCTACTTATTGATAACAGATTTGTAGAGAGTTTAGATACATACAAAACTTTTAATAGTAGTTTGAGTTGATCATGCTGGAACATCAATCTTATAGTGCTTTCACCTTCGATAGTGTGTGTACTGTTGTCACCAAAATGAACAAATTGCTTTGTATTGTAAGGTGTGTACGATTAAAAGTACTTACGATGACTGGCCATATGTTGAGTAGCTCCAAAATCTAAAAATCAATAATTATCGAATCATGCCTTTTGGTCTTTGACCATAAATGCTCCTTCATCCATGTTGAGATCGGGATATAGGGATGATGTTGCGATTGCATTCTCTTGTTGATCTAGTTGCTTGTTGGCATTTTTTGCTTTTAACACCCTACAATCTTGGATCTCAGGACTAGTGCGTTTGTGATACTTACAAAACATCTTCTTCTTTGATTGTGGATTTGATAATTGCTCTTGACTTTGTGTCGGTTTGTGATTTGATGTGGACTGCTTAGAGCTTTTCTTCTTCTATTGTTTTGAGCCTTTATTGACATATAGAGCATGAGATGATGAAGTCGACGAGGTGTCTAAATTTTTTTTATTGTCTTCTTGCAGCAACATAGTGAGAACTCTAGTAAGAGCTAAATCTGAGTGTGTCGATATGATCATCACCTAGTTCTCATATGTAGAAGGCAATCTTGAAAGCAATGTCATGAATGCATCTTGATCTAAACTGCCTAATTGTCATCAACGATCGATCCGACAACTACATCTATGGCAAGAGATTCTTAAACTAGTGAACGTGATTTTGAAGTGAATCAACATTTGACATCTTGAGTGTGAAGTATTTTCTTCTGAGATGCAACTTGGAAGTCACGTCCCTCACATCATATAGTGAACTCAGAATGTCCCATACTTCTTTCGAAATTTGTGCGTCAAATATATGGCCAATCTAAGTGTCTAATATATTGAAAATAATAAGCGTGAAAGCTTTACCATCCTTCAGTTTCCACTTTGAGTCAGTTGTGTCATCTTCAAGCTTCACTTCATTACTTGTGACAACATTACACAACTCGTTGGCGATCAGCAAAGTCTTCATGTTAAACTTTCACAAATAGTAATTGGATCCATTCAGATTTTTGTCTGCAATGAGACTGGCTTTACTTTGCGAATACATCTAGAACTTTAGTCTGTTGATAAATCGACGACTTAAGAATGATATCGTGCAACGCTATAATTGGAAATCAATTATTTGATATTAAAATTTGATACCACAAATTAAAGTTTAAAAACAAGTGCGCTCTGATAAGAACTTCATACTATGAAAATTATCTAATGATATCGCTCTGATACCATGAAGGGTATCTAATAGTAAAGCTCTGATACCAGGTTGGAAGAAGGAATGACGATTCGATAAGTTGAAGTCTGTGAACGAACTATCGAGCGCAATGGGATGAGCCTTCTTTCTTAATGCATGACTACGTCTATCAATAATTGAACAAAGTTATAATGACAGAAGTCACGTTCAATTATTTAGCAACTAACTTTGAAATCATTAGTACTAAAGTGATCTGTAGCCAAACAATTTCAGAGTGTGAAGCAGTGTATAGAACATTGAAACGTTAACTAGGTTATAATTTTAAGTCAATCTTTCTTTAACTCCTTATTTATAACAATGCATTGTAAAAAGCTTGTAAACTTTAGTACCCATATTGCCCTTCAAAACATAAGTGGTCTCACACACCAACAAGATAAATACACTTTTTGAAAACTACAAAGAATTTCAAGAACCATTCTGCCCTTCACAAGGAAGATGATGTGACTTTGGATTTTCCGTTCTTGTGCATTCTCAATTGTAAGAATTCAGCTCAAGAAGCGTTGAGCTATTTGCATGATTAGCTTCATTATGGCATATCCTCATTATGATAGATGACCTAGGAATCAAGTTTCCTCCACGCTCTCTCATGTTTTGAATTCTGAGAACACATGGGCTCCTATCACATACTCTTTGATGGATTGGGTAACTATGCAACCAAATGCTCAGCATGAAATATCACAACACAGTTGCAAATGCAGCCATACCAACTCATTGTAAGTGTATGCATGTTATACCTGTACATTAGAACAATGATAGTAAAATGGATTGCTTTACTGGCAAACATTTTTCCCTAGAATGTTTAAGTGTGGATTTGCAAAACAATCATCTGTGAGAATTTTGATAAAATACTTTGCTAGCCTTGGGGCTTCAGGAGAGAATGTCATATTTCTATAGAAACAATGAATATTAGGTACTATGTTGCAAGGCAAACTTGTGGTTTTAACTTTTTTTACAGGAGATGGAAGTGTGAAAAACTCAGATCCAAAAGATGCTAAAGTTTCATAAAGATCTTGGCCATGGAAGTTATGCACATCTAGATTGAAAAAATGATAGAAATTGTGATGTTAAGCATACTAAACATCAACTAAACATCAAAATCTGATCATAAGCTTCCACAAACAGAAACTTGCTGTCCCTGTCCGTACTTCAGAGCCTACAACCTGCATTTCACACGTGTGAAGCCATAGCAACAAAGAAATCACAATTCTAGTGGCTAGAATGCAAGATATGAACAAAAAAGTGAGAGAGAAGAAGATGGACCTTCAAAGAGCATAACATTCATTCAATAGAATGAAAATGAGATATGTACATACTCGTGGAGATGGCTATTTATAGCAGCCATAGTGCCTCTTGGCCACTTGTCTTATGATAGGCTAAAATTGGGGTCCAATAGGATTCACCCATATACCTAGAAATTTGGTCAAATAGGAATGCACCAAATTATGAGCCAATAGAAGAGCTCCACACTCGACCTCCTCTAATTAATGTGACCTCAAAAGTAGTGTACACATACTTTGGGCCTCTACATACATGTATGAACCTATCTCTAACTTTTATTTGGCCATAGGCCTACAAAATCTCAAGTTAGGAAAATACTACTAGTTGACAATTTTTCACACTCCCTCTTCAACTAGTTTTAGCATAGATTTAGAAAGTACACCAAGACTTGTTCTATGCTTGAAAAATAAGTCCTTTCCCAATGCTTTGGTAAAGATATCAGCCACACATTCCTTTGATGGGACATGTTCAAGCTTGATCTCTTTTGCCAACACTTGTTCTCTCACAAAATGGTAAGCCACCTCGATATGTTTGCTCCTTGCATGGAAAACCGGATTGCTTGCTAGACTTTGGGCTGAAAGGTTGTCACAAAAGATGATTGGACTCTCTGAAAAATCCAGCAAATGAAGCTCCATAATCATCCTCTTGATCCACACCATCTCCTTTGTGCATGATGTCAAAGCTTTGTACTCGGCCTCACTAGAAGAAAGTGATATAGTTGCTTGTTTCTTCGACATCCATGAGATAGCTCCATCACCTATGAAAATAGCATGTGCATTTATGGATTTTCTATCCATAAGGTCTCCTGCAAAATCTGAATCTGAAAAACCAAATAAGTTAGGTGATGAGCCTCTATAAACAATGCCAAAATCTTTTGTTCCCGAGATGTATCTCAAGATCCTCTTTCCTAGTTTCCAATGTTCTATGCTAGGATCTTGCATGAATTGGCTTAATCTACCAACACAATAAGATAAATCAGGTCTTGTGATGGTTAGATATATAAGAGAACCTATTAGCTTCCTATAGAGAGTAATGTCCTCGAAGGATCTTTCATTACCTCTTATAGTTAGCTTTACATGTGATTCCATAGGTGTATCAATAGGATTTGCATCTACCATATGAAATCTATTGAGAATAGAAATAGCATACTTCTCTTGTGAAATAAAAGTGATTTGAGAAGTTCTAATTACTTCTATTCCTAAGATATAGCTCAAAAGACCAAGATCATGCACTTCAAATTCCTTTTTTAGTGCTTTCTTGATATCTTCTATATCTTCCTTGTTCCCTCCACTTAAAATAATGTCATCCACATAAATTAGAAGGATTGTAACATCATTAGCACTAATTCTAAAGTAAAGTGAATGATCATACTCACTCATAGTGAAGTTTTGAGAAAGTAGAAAAGAGTTAAGCCTAGCATACCAACTCCTTGGTGCTTGCTTAAGACCATACAAACTTTTTTGTAGAAAACACACATGATTAGGCTTGCTATGAGAAACATAGCTCTCGGGTTGCTCCATGTAGACTTCCTCTTCAAGATCACCATTCAAGAAAGCATTAGAAATGTCTAATTGCCAAAGATCCCATCCATAAAGAGTTGCAAGGGAAATGATTACTCTTATGCTCACCATCTTTGCCACGGGTGCAAAGGTTTCCTCATAGTCAATGCCATGCTCTTGAGCATAACCTTTAGCCACCAACCTTGCCTTCAACTTGTTGATAGATCCATCTTGATTTGTCTTTACCTTGAAGATCCATTTGCATCCAATTGCACTTTTGCCCTTTGGAAGCTCCACCAATCTCCATGTGTTGTTCTTCATAAGTGCTTCAAACTCAAGATCCATTGCTTGGATCCATTCCTCTTTTTGCCTTGCTTCATCTACACATGAAGGTACATCAAAAGAAGTTAGGAAAGCATAGTTGGATCCATCCACCACTTGCTTACCTTTGCCATCATAAGTGAGCCTTGAGGGTTTCACTTTATGCCTTGGAGTTCTCCTTGGAATTTGACTTGAAGAGGCTTCTTCAACATCCACATCCAATGTGTCATCAACTCCATTGTCATCAAGCACATTAGTTGCAACAACACCATCATCACTTGAAACAACTTTTGGAATGTTACTTTCATCAAAAATGACATCCCTACTTGTGAACACTTTCTTGATTGAAGGAACATAAATCCTATATGCTTTGCTTACTTCACTATAACCAACAAAAATGCCCTTTCTTGAAGATGGATCCTCCTTAGTTCTATCATCAAGAGTAATGTTGAAGTAGCAAATGCATCCAAAAGTTCTTAGAAACTTGACATTAGGCTTCGTACCAAACAAAGCTTCAAAAGGGGTTTTTCCTTCCAATACAACACTTGGCCATCTATTGCATAGGAAATTTGCACACAACAAAGCATCACTCCAAAAAGGTTTAGGAAGATTAGCATTCAATCTCATTGCCTTTGCACTCTCACACAAGGTTCTATTCTTCCTCTCGGCCACTCCATTTTGTTGTGGTGTTCTTGGACATGTGTACTCCCTCTTGATCCCATGCTCATCGCAAAAGGCTTTGAATTTGTTAGAAATGTATTCACCACCATTGTCGCTCCTCAAGCATTTGATTTTGGTTGTAAATTGAGTCTCAATAGCAACTTTGAACTTGACAAACACATCAAACACCTCATCCTTGCTCTTTAGTAGATAAACCCAACAAAATCTACTAAAATCATCAATGAAAGTTACATACATCTTAGCACCTCCATTGCTAATTGTAGTAACACCATGAATATCCGAATGCAAGAGAGAAAAAGGCATCTTAGATCTAGATATAGATCTAGTATATGGCAATCTATGTGATTTAGACAAAGCACATTCTTCACAAACATGATTCAAGCAAGTAAGAGACTTGGGAAGTCCCCTTACTACTTCCTTTTTGGCTATTACCTCCAAGGCCTTGTAGTTGAGATGTCCCATCCTTTTATGCCATACCTCTTGAATTGACATTTGTTCATTTGCCATGCATCCAACTTGGTTAGCAACAACACATGCATCAAGCTTGAACAATTTCCCTTGCCTTTTCCCTTTTGCAATGATACTACACCCCTTTTTGATCAAGCAAGCATCACCATCAAACTCAACTTTGAATCCTTTGTCAAGCATTTGGCTTACACTAAGTAAGTTCTTGGTAATGGATGGAATGAGCAAAACATCTTTCAATTCTATATTCCTATTTGTAGAAAGTGAAATAGGAATTGTGCCAATCCCCTTGATTGCACACTCACCATCATTTGCGGTATAGATTACCTTCCTATCACCATCAAATGCCATTAAAGATGAAAAATACTCTTTATGATATGTCATATGAGAAGTGGCTCCACTATCAATCCACCAAGGATCAATGTCTCCATGATTAGCCAACAAGCAAGATGACATAACAAAAGCATCATTTGAAAGAAGCTCATCCCCACCCTCATCAATAGTTAGATTGGTTTGCTTTTCTCCTTGATCCCTCTTTTTCTTAAAACAATCACTAGCAAAATGCCCTTTGACTCCACAATAGAAACATTTTAGCTTAGATCTATCCTTCTTTTTGCCAAAAGTAGAGTGCTCACCTTGGTCTTGCCCTTTAGACCAATTGCTTTTACCTTTGCCCTTGAACTTGCCTTTAGAGAACATTGCCTCCTCTTCTCCTCCTTGAGATGTAGAAGATGCTCCCACTCTTGCTTGCAACCTGAATTCTTCAGCCAACAAGACCTCTTGCAAGTCTCCAACACTTGGTAAACATTTTTGGATAGCATAACTTTGAACAAGATTAGCATGATCATCCAACAAGCCATTGAGAATCACTTGAACAAGCTCCTCATTATTTATGCCATCATTAATGCATGCTAACTCATCATTCAATGCTTTAACTCTCAAAACAAAAGCATGTCCATTCTCACTCTTCTTTTGCATACAAGAAAAGATTTGCCTTCTTAAAGTCAACACTCTAGAAGTAGACTTGGATTCATAAACCTTCTTCAAGGCTTCCCAAGCTTCACTAGATGATGTGCACTTACCAACCTCTTTGATAAGCTCATTTGTCACATTCATCTTGATCATGTGAAGGGCTTTCTTTGCCCTCTTGTCATACCTCAATTGTTCTTGAGGTGCCAAAGGTCTCTCCTCCACACCTACAACAATATCCATCAACTCATTCATCTCAAGCAAAGACTCCATCCTTACTTTCCAAGTAGAATAGTTGAGGGAGGTAAGCCTATCATTGCTTTCCAACATGTAGCCTCCATTTGTAGCCATGTTGCAATGATTGATCTCTGATCTTTGACCTGTTCCAATGCACTAAGCACTCTCTTGAATCAACAAATGAAACACAAGAAGAAATCACAAAGATTTGGAACCTAAAACCTTACTTTTTCTCTCTTTTCCTCACTTTTTCCTTAATTTTAGCCACTAGTTTTATGATTTCTTGATCAAACCAAGACCAAACCTCAATATACTTGCTTTTCCCTCACTCCTAAGATTGAAATACACTCTTGAATCATTCAGCAAACTGAAAATCAGAGGGTTACATCAATTTTGAAGTTTTTGACATGAAGAAGAAAGAAATTGAATCAAAAAACTATATGCTAGAATGGAAAACTAATAGGATCTTGTTGGATCTTGCATCTCCCTCTTTCCAAAACAATTTTTGTCTCCTTATTCTGATAAGTACAGAGGGAATTCGCCCTACTTCAATTGAAATGCATACAAATGATGTTTTGATCACAAAGATCCAATTTCTACACATAAATCAACAAGATTTTTAGCTAGAAACTTGATTGGAATGCTACAAAAGCAAACTCGCCCACAAATCTCTTCTAAATCTGGCAAAACCTGCACATTTGGCCGCCTAATGCTCTGATACCATGTGAAAAACTCAGATCCAAAAGATGCTAAAGTTTCATAAAGATCTTGGCCATGGAAGTTATGCACATCTAGATTGAAAAAATGATAGAAATTGTGATGTTAAGCATACTAAACATCAACTAAACATCAAAATCTGATCATAAGCTTCCACAAACAGAAACTTGCTGTCCCTGTCCGTACTTCAGAGCCTACAACCTGCATTTCACACGTGTGAAGCCATAGCAACAAAGAAATCACAATTCTAGTGGCTAGAATGCAAGATATGAACAAAAAAGTGAGAGAGAAGAAGATGGACCTTCAAAGAGCATAACATTCATTCAATAGAATGAAAATGAGATATGTACATACTCGTGGAGATGGCTATTTATAGCAGCCATAGTGCCTCTTGGCCACTTGTCTTATGATAGGCTAAAATTGGGGTCCAATAGGATTCACCCATATACCTAGAAATTTGGTCAAATAGGAATGCACCAAATTATGAGCCAATAGAAGAGCTCCACACTCGACCTCCTCTAATTAATGTGACCTCAAAAGTAGTGTACACATACTTTGGGCCTCTACATACATGTATGAACCTATCTCTAACTTTTATTTGGCCATAGGCCTACAAAATCTCAAGTTAGGAAAATACTACTAGTTGACAATTTTTCACAGGAAGCAGGCACGTGGAAGTTGGAAACCTCTTGATGTAGTTGTGCCGAGTGTTGAACAAGTGGATTTAATGATTTTTTGCACAAATATGACACAAAAAATACAAGCTGTAGATGCATATTGGACATTGGAAGATTTTCACAAGTTTAGCTGGCATTCACTGATGTGACAAATCATTTCAAATTTAAAATATATGGCACCAAAGTATGTTCCAAACATTATGAACTTTCAGTTTCAGCATGCACACTTTCTAATGTTATCCAAATTGGTTTTGCAACTTAGCAGAAGGGCAGAGAAAAAAAAGCAATCTTGTCGTTCATGCATACTCCCAACAATCATCAAAATAGAAGGACTGTAACATGAAAATGTTGTGCATATTAGCGATCGAGACATTTTGTTTACATTACAACTTTGCAAAAACATTGTTGGTTTTGGAGAATTCTAGTATAAATATATATATATATATATATATATTTCATTTTCCACTTGCAAACATAGAGATATTGTGAATGTTTTCTCCTTATCATTCAAATCCTCCTTCGATTAGTGTGCTTCTACTTGTCTCATTCATTATTGTCAATTTTTCTTCTTCGAGAGTTCTCTATTAATTTTTGCATGGCCAGACTCATATGAAGCAATCACAAGAGATCCAAGAATCACGCTTAATGCACAAACTCATATTATCAGTCTCTTTGAGGATGCCAATCTCTGTTTGATGCATGCCAAACGAGTGACGCTCATGCCGAAAGATTGATGTTTGGCAATTAGGATCAGAAGAAGATTGTAGTTTTACAATTGTTGATATATGTCCAATGGGCAATTTTGTAACTTATCAATTTGAAAATTTTGTTAGTACAAGCCCAAAGGGCAAATTTTCTTCAATCAATTTTCAGTCATTGTACACTTGTAAATAAGTGAATAGAATAATTTTAGAACTGGAACTCGAACAAGAAACGAACGAGAAGCGAACTCGAACAAGAAACGAACGAGAAGCGAACTCGAACAGAAAATGTTCGTACATAGCGGAATGAATTATTTGACTCTCTCCATAAGCATGACTACGTCTATCAGAATAAAGAAAACTTTAGTGATAGAAATCACAGTCATTCTAGATTACGTAACCAAACATTTAATGGATGAAGCGCTAGACGAATAATTTGTTAGTTGCGAATTATTCACGAAAGATAAGACTAAAAGTTGATCGTCTATCACTAGAAAGAGCAACTAGACAGATCAGACAAAATGAAGAACAAACATAGCAATATTAACACAGATCTGAATGTAGAACAAAGAGTTGTATCAGATTAAGTATATCATGTATACAAGTTAATAATGCGGCAGAGCACAATACAATAGCGGACGAAACCGCATGCCCTACGAAGCTTATTTTGTCTGTAATGAGGAATGAAATCTCTTCACTTAGTCTCTTCTTATCTCGCTTCTCATCTAACTCTCTCTATCTTGAATACACGAATGGTATCCAATATATATACATAATATTATAGATGTGTAGATGTGAAAGTACAGAATTGTGCTGTCTGTAAGAGATCGTGGGTGGCTGCAATCGTTGTCCAATCTATTAGCGCAACTGCACGGAGTGAGCGTAAAAAGGGTGTGACGTCAGCCAGTGCTGAAGTGAACGTTGGTGATGATGTGAAAAGTGGGTCACTCTTACGAATGGCCTTAGGATAAGATTAACAAGGTGCCTTAGCTTTTAGGGCACCTTCGGCATTCTGTAGGATAGTGTCCCCATTTCTCCTGTCACCATAACCTGTGTGGTGATCTCTTGCACAACTCCATGTGCATTAAGAGCATCTAAGTTATGGTTTAGATGACTTAGATACCACCCAGCAGATCATAAATAAATGATCTAAATGTAATTGAGTATCGTTAGAGAGAGAGAGAGAGAGAGAGAGAGAGAGAGAGAGAGAGAGAGAGAGAGAGAGAGAGAGAGAGAGAGAGAGAGAGAGAGAGAGAGAGAGAGAGAGAGAGAGAGAGAGAGAGATTAACATTTCACAAAGTCCCGGTTGACAAGTCAAGACCAAACCCTTTTTTGCAGTGTGGAAAACATAGATGGAGTTGCTTAACCAACAACACCAACAACAAATGGAATTGCTTAACCAGCAACACCAACAACAGATGGAGAAACTCATGAAAGAGTTTCAAAACACTCTTAAGTCTATCCAGAGTTGGATGCCAAGTCAATTACTCACTGGCCAAATCCACCATAGATGAGGGAACACATGGTGCCCTCATTGTCGAAGTGCACACACTGGCAATGAGTGCCCTTCATACCAACCTGTCCCGGATACTTCATTGATCAAATGTGACATCTGCGACTTTATGGGACATACATCACTTTATTCCTATTATAACCCAAGGAATCAGCCTCACAACTAGTCAGGGGGACATTATTAACCTCCTCGACAACCGTTTGTTTCACAGAACCAACACATGCACTACCAACCACGAAACAACCAAGTCCATATACAAGAGTTGCCCAGACAACCTAGACATGAACCTCAACCACAGCTGGTGCTCTTAGGACCACCTCCAAGAGGACAACCTGACCTAGGAGCACAAAAACATAGGCACCCTCGAGAGTCTGCACAAGCACATCTGGTAGAAAACTCCTACGATCCCTCATATCATCACGATACAACACTTCCATCAACTAGTTCTCAACTATATCCAGCCAACTCATGCTCATGCAAACAAGATGAGTATTCCACACTACCAGAAAATCCAGCACAACTAGCCATCCAAGATGGTTATGCTATTGCCACAGGCCCAATGAGCAACCGCTGTTTTATTTGTGGCGATACTGGCCACTTCATGGTTGACTGTAACTTAAGAACCAATACCATGCGGAGTGCCCAGACTGTGTTTGTAAACATAGTTTCAAAGACTGCCCTAAACGACCTAACAAGATCCTTCCAACACGTCATATATCATCCGAACTTGTTAGAGTTCTATATAGAGCACAACGCCAACAACAATAACAACATCAAACTAATGCTAAATCCGCTGACCCACATGGAGGCCACTTGACAACTTTCACATTACCAAAAGACTACCCAGACCCAAAATAGAACAAAGGCAATACAATGATTTTCTAGATGAGTTTTTGTGAGAGGAAGAACATACGGAAAGTCTGTTAACAGCTCAAATCCCTGAAAAGGAGCAATCCCTACGGGGACTTGAAGTATTTTCTGACCTCTTGCAAGCTCAACTCACCATGCCATTCCATAGCGCAATAAAATCTTTCACTAGACTTCAACGTTATATCCATCATAGTTTTCAGCTGCCTACTATTCCTGATGAACAGCGAAAAATAGAAGTGATTCCTGAAATTCCCCAGATTCCTATGAATCTGCTGAATATAGGTGTTGCTAAGGGGACTAGCATCACCATCCCTTTGTCCTATAAAGACTATCTCGCAGTATCTGCTATACTTGATAGTGGATCAGACGTCAATATAATGGCTTTGTCATAGACAAAGTCATGGGGCTTCCATACCCTTGATCAACCACGATATAAACTTCGCATGGCTGATCAAAGAGTTACATAACCTGCTGGTCATTTATCAAATATTAAAGTTCGAATAGCAGGTGTCAAATTTGTGATCGATTGTGTCATCTTAGATTTACCAGAAGATGCCAA
The DNA here is from genome assembly GCA_029204225.1 of Diphasiastrum complanatum. Taxonomy (NCBI): domain Eukaryota; kingdom Viridiplantae; phylum Streptophyta; class Lycopodiopsida; order Lycopodiales; family Lycopodiaceae; genus Diphasiastrum; species Diphasiastrum complanatum. Next base: position 75,382,271 of record CM055095.1, on the reverse strand, counting down.
TACTTATAAACTCCTTCTTGGTACACCCTGGCTCCAGATGGCAGGTGTTGTCCAAGATTGGAAGCATAGCAAAATCACGATAAACGAGTCACTGTCGAAGCGTTCGTGATTCTTTCGCCTTTTATTTGTCTGTGCAAATTTGCGTGTAAATATGCAGGCTACATGACAACTTTAGTAAATATGCAACAAGAATGGAGGCAGATTAAAAATGGGATTTAGGAGAGTAAGAGTAATCCAACAAAAATGACACATTTTACTCATGAATTTTCAAGGGTTGATGCTTTTTTTTGGCAAAGTGGCAATGGAGGCTCATATTTGGAAGTTTTGAGCACAAACACTTCACATGCAGTGGAATGTAGAGGAAGCATGCAAGCAATTGTGAATCACTCACATTTATTGCTTGGTTGCTATTATTTTCTAGAGATATCAAAGGTGGAAGCATGGAGGGATCATAACATTTACAATCTACTATGTTCTTCATGTACTAGTTTCAATTTAATATGTAAAATTGATGTAAGAAATAGTGAAGCATCTAACATGGGCATTATTATCTATATCAATTATGATTTTTTCTATTTTGAGCATTGTAATACCATAAAGATGAGGTTTATTCTTAGAACGAAGATCATTCTTAAGATGAATCAAAGTAGTGTGGTAAAACTAATTGAAGAGAAAGTGTGAAAATTGTCAACTAGTTAAGTTGGTGTAAATTGGCAATTTGGAAACCAAAGTGGAATTTTAGCTTAGAGACTTAGTTTTTTATGTCAATAAGGCCTAAAAATAGTGTCCTCACTATTTTTAACAAGCATATAAGCGGATAAGATCATATTTGGATCTACTTCTATTGGCTAGTTGGAATACATTGCATCTAGTCAAGTTAAACTAGGTTTTCTTGAAGTATATAGGACATCATCTTATAGTTTTATTTGTCAATACAAATATGCTACTTCAAGAGATTCAATATGGATAAGTGCAAAGGCATAGATACTCCCATGGAGCACCATGTAAGGGATCCCATAGATGGTGATGAAAGATCCTTCATGGACATCACCCTCTATAGGAGTCTCATGGTTGGGTTTTCAGATTTGGATTTTGTAGGTGATAAGCTTGATAGAAAGTCCATAAGTACAAACTCCATTTTGAGGTTTACCATTCTTCGAGCAAAACATCCAAGCGACGAGCTAGTTTCCAAGCTTTGGTCATCCGTGCACCTCTTTTTCATCACAAACCGACTCCAATGGAACTTCCGCCACACCCCCATCCCCCACATATTGGTCACATTCTAGAGAGAGAGAGTGCTTTGGAAGCATATCTAGAAAAAGGCATGCATTATCTTATGCCATAGGAGATGACTTTTCTTATGGTTGCCACACGCAAGAGAGAAGATTTTCAAAAAGATTGTTAGACAACATGTGCCAATAGAACGTTCATTTGCATGGCTCTAGACGTTTTGCACATCGTTCTCTATTTAAGTATGCAACAAGTGCTCATTATAAACATTTTCAAAAATGCCATGTGTAACAAAAACAACAAAAACAACTTATGAGACATAGTTCAAAAACTAGATTACCTTCTGCTGCACTAGAGACAACACATTTCCATGTCCACTTTTTGGCTAGTCATTTGCTATGTTTATGGGCTCCTTCTCACTCTTGTATTTTTCAGACAAACAATTTAGCTCCGAAGGCAACAAATTGGACTTGTGGATAAATGTATGCGAATCAGGGAAAAGGTCAAGAACTCGTAGGTAGACAAAATACAAGTGTTTGCAAGGCATGTACGTTTTTCCTTTCGTGTCTCTTAATTGGAAGTTTTTGCATGAGCATTTCGGATGGTCACAAATTTTCACTTTGTAAACTAATGTCAAACTCCAAGAATTGTCCAGCTTTGACAATGTTTGAGCTTGCAACCAATGTATGCATACACAGTGCCCGGTCAACATGACCTAGCATAGTTCGTGTAGGAGTTATCTTAATTGTAGGTTCATCATGATCATAAAACTTGTTTCCAAGTCCGTGCCTTGAGGCGCCCCTTCCATCTCCATTCTTAAAAGCAAAACCAGTGCCTTCTAACTGTTTTTTTTTTCATCTTTTGTGATGGTTCCTCTTGCCACTTTCCATACACTTGGCGTTTCACCTGGCCTATTCATAACTGTTTACATTGGTTTCCAAGTGTGTCGAACATCATCACTGGAAAACCAAAACATTTGACCTTTTATAGCAACCAACATTTGTTGTCGTGAAAAGAAACTTGGAGCAAGGACTCCCTTCCCAGTTTTCCTTCCCTTAAGAACTACATTTATCATCCTTGTGCACTTTTGCAAAGGCATTAAGGAATGCCCACAACACCTAACACGAGACCCTGGAGGTGTATGAGGCAGTTTCATGCACATCACTTTCAGACAATGCATTATAAGGAGTTTGAGATGGTACTTCAACCATGCTTTCTTTTCGACCTTTTTTTATGTGTGCATAAGATGGTACTGCTCTTGTGATATACTCATATTCAGGTCTGTGACTATCATTCTTTCCGACTTGGTTTGTCTTTGAAAGTGGACATCTTCTTTTCGTGATTTTTATGTCTCCCTTGAAGTTCACATTGTGTCGCCCAATTTCCATTTCTTCCACGTGCATGTTTAAGACTGGTGTCACATGACTAACTTTCAAATCAACATTATTAGCTGCAACAGAACATTCTTTCAACTCCTTCAAAGATGGACCTCTACTTTGATAAATACCATGGGTGTAAGCATTGCAATGTGCACTTTGTAGAATTACGTTTGTCATATCAGTCACAATAACTACATACAAAATCATCTGATGTTTATGTCCCTATGATGCCAGCCAACTTGCATGGATTGACTCAGATAAATCTGTTTTGGGCAACCCATAAGTTGTTTCCATACCTTGCATTTCTCTGAAATATGTGAGTATGTCATAAAGAAAACATTTTATTTTAGAAAACTCGAATAACAAAAGCAATAGAGAATCACTACATGAACCATAAAAGCACCCCAGTGGAATATTAACATGTTTGCAATTTTGGAAGCTCGCCATCAATTACTTTTTCTTCTGACCACCATGATATTCAATTCTTTAGCTCTGTATCAGCTGTTTCTCTAGTTGGAGAAGTTTTTCATTGTCGACACAATTTTTTGTGAGTTTCTTGAAATTCACTTTTGATACAGCTTCTTGTATGTTGTATCATACTTTGTTTCCAATGAAATAGACAAGACCTCTCTTTGTCTTCCATGATATTGGAAGGTCCTCCGTTAAAAACGGTTCTCACTGCACGCCAATTGGCTGGAGTTTCATCGGCCATAAAACCTCAAAATTGTGCAATAGGATAACCATTTTTTCCATCACTTGATTTAGCATTTGCCAGAACAATATTTGGGCATCTGTGTCCTCAACTTTGAAATCACGACACATATTGTCAGTAGTTCTTGAATGTAGGGATCATAGACATGTGCAGCCATAGTTGTCCATCCTTCAATCCTTTTTACATGATCAAAGCAGATCCAAAAGTTATAAAGATCACCTCCTGGACGCATTATATTTAAAATGTCAACTCCAGAACCAAAACCCATAGTCGACATCTTGAATACATGGCATCCATGTTAATGCTATCCAACTGTCCAGGAAATATAACTTCGTGTATGAAATCATATTTGCTACAACGCTTCAATTCTAATACACTTTCAAGTCCGTCCATCCCTGATTTATCTGATGAACAAGCCTCTTCAATCCACCTCATCATACTGCAAGTACAAATAAAAAAATTTACTTACATGAAACATTTATATTCTTTTGATTATGAAAAAAATATTAGAACATAAAAATTTACTTTCATACCATCTTTTGTCGATGATAAGAGACAATTGTTCTAGTATATTATTCAGTTGGCTTTCTGATAATGGATGACTTTCATGAGCCTCTGTTGATACAAGATACCCCAATATCATTTCTTTTGTGATATGTTGTTGCACATATCTTGTACCTCCACTCACTCCACCCTTGGCCCTTGCTTTGACCATGTCTTTTATGATAGAAATGTTTTTTTGAATCTCTCCCTATTCAACTACATGTTCATGATGTACACACACCTAGTATAGCTTTTATCTTTAGTTTGTGGTATACAAAAATAAATACAACAATAGCAAATTGAAACACATGTTGGCTTCAAATAACACTGAAGACAGACAAGAGATCCACTTTCATTTGTGAGTGCACCAATTAACGGACTCTTTGTTAGACGACCTGTTATGTCCATGTCCTGTACAAGGCAAACAGAATAATTCCTGACGTGGATAGTCCGTCACTCCAGTTGTATGTAGTTGTGGAATTGCTCCATGAATTTTGATGGAAATCATAGGTTTTTTGATGGATTTAGTGAAATTTTCACCTAGAATTCATACTTTTTGTTCAGAATTGATCATAGGATCTAGTGTAGTACGTTTTCTAGATTGTACTTGTTGTTTTACAGTCATTAATGATAGGATTTAATGATTGCATGATGTTTTAATAGTCAAAAGGAGATAGTGATTTTGGACCAAAGATTGGGATTTTTAGACCATAAATGGGCTATAGAAACCATGTTTGACTAGAATCAGAACTTTTAGTGCTTGCATGCAATGGATTTATAGGGATTAGGATCAAATTGCACTTATTTGTGAATTTATTACACAAATTTAGGTAAAAATTGGTCAAAAAAACAAGGTTTTTTGATGATTTTTGGACTAATTTTGTGGTAGATCTCAAAATTCTCAGCCAATAGCTAGTAAGCACATTTTCAGAGATGTAATGAAGCTATCCTAGGGCTGTCATAAAGTTTGGTTAGGATTAGACACCATTAGAGGTCTCAAAATCTCAAAAAATAGTGTATTTTTGGTGATTTTTGGACATGAATACCTCTTAAATGGGGATCTGAACCTATTGGTTATTAATATAAGCCTAAAGATATGATAGATTGCCTAAATTTGTGCCATCATGTATCCAATTTGGATAGATGTGTATTAGACATCATCATATTGAAGTTTTGCTTGTTGAAGGAGGCCAAAAATATATCTTTTGCATGATCTGAGCTTATGATTGCTTGTTGGACCTGTTAGAAGTTTCTATGCCTCTCTAATGAACCTTAGTAGAGTGTTTGTAACCTCTTATCTAAGGCTTATTGGGTTGGAGTGCAATTTTTGATGATACCACCTTCCCAAAGTGCGCCCTCCTACCTGATTTTTGGCCATTTACAGCTCGCATGCGTAAAGCCTAGGTGGTATGTTGATCTAGCAACTGCCTTGTAGACCCACTCTCCCTCCGTATAGTGCTTTACAGTGACCAATTTGGTGTCTTGTAGAGAAAGTTATGGCCGTCTGAAGTTTAGCAATTTTTGAACTAAAATTTACAAAATTTTGGAAATGTTTTGATGGAAATATATGGATAGACCTGTATGCATGCTTGGATGCATGTTGCATGCGTAATCAGTGATTTGATCAGTAGATTTCTCGCATGTAGCTATTTTTGGTAATTTTAGAACAAAAAGCAGATTTCTAGTAACTAGGCTATTTATGAAATTTTTTCGTTTTTTTGAGAAAAAAAAGTCAGTGCATGTCAAGTTAGATGCATGCAGAATGTTTCGGAATGATTCAAAATTTGACAGTGCCTGTGAATCTGTTAAATCGATCTTCTTAATCAATTTTCATAGTTCGTCCATTTCGATCGGATTTCAAAAATTCTAGGGTTTCGTAAATTTATAGTCTTGGTCCTAAAAGTTGTTGTTGTTTAATCGGTCTGATATTGATTTTGCAAAATTTTGGTTTAAATGAGTGAAAGACCTTGCTGAGTAATGTCGACCAATTATGAAGGTTCTGAACTTTTCACTTATTAGTTGATGATTGGATCTCAACTAATTAAGCTAATTTTGCATGTCAGAAAATCAATATGGCAGATAATAATGCAAATGCAGCTCTCGATGGTCAGGTGCCAATGCCTACCTATATGCAAATTTGCCAGTCATTAAGCCAAGCACTTAATGAAATAAACAACATGAACACTTTATGGGATCACCAAATGGAAGTACCGTTGAATCAAGTGAAAACTTTATCCGCACCAAATTTGGGCTTTCAGCCTGAACCTTTTTCGGAGGAGAAGAAAGAGAAAAAACTTAAAGTTGTGGATGATTGGTTAACCAAGTGGACCGGTTATTTTAATCTATACGGAATTCCTGAAGAAAAAAAGATTGGGAGTGTTATTCTGTTCTTTTGTGGGAAAGCTTCATCGTCGTGGCGTGATTTGCAACCTAAACCTACCACATGGGATGAGTTTATGAAACTGTTCAGGAGTTTGTGATTGTGGACGACTCAGATTTCTACCAAAGATTTGTGAATGGAAAAATAGGTACTCGGAGTTTGGACTGGTACCTACAAGATCTTATAGATTTATGGAATAAAGTTATCTCATTTGATGCAAAACTGACACTACCTGCATATTAATGTATCTGTACTATTTATGGACTAACAGGTCATCCAAGTATATCTCAAGGAATTTCTGTAATCTTTAAAAGCAAATTGCATTACTCTTTGGAACAAACTTGGTGTAATACAGAGTGCAAACGGCATTACTTTGTAAGCATAGGTGACCCATTCTATTGCAAAAGCTGTTTTGTGGCGATTTGCAGGAGCAATCTTAACCTGGTTGTAACCACTAAATTCATCCAGGAAACTATACGCTTCCACTCCAACAAGGCGATCCAAAATTCTTTCAGTAAATGGTAACGAGAAAGTGATCATTCCGCGTCACTTTGTTCAAAGCTTTGAGATTCACACAAATTCTCAATTTCTCATTCTTCTTAGGAACAATGACAATGGTGAAACCCATTTGGTATGCTCGATCTCATGAATGAAATCGGCATCAAGCAGTCTCTGAAGTTATTTCTTTATCAGATCCGCAACATTAGGATTACAACGATAAAACTTGGTAATCTTTGGAACTACATCACGTACTAAAGGTATGGTATGTTCAATAACTGATGTCGGAATACCCTTCAGATCTTGATAAGTCCATGCAAACCAATCTTGAAACTTAATAAGTAACATTCGATGTGCTTGATCTCGTTCAAGATTAAGTTGTGATCCAACTTGGACAATCTTTTCTAGTTTTCCTTGTTCAACAAAATTCATTGGCTGTGTCCTAGCTGGACCATTGTAAACATCTTTTGGTCTTTGGATTCACGATGTGCTTTAGGTAATATGATAACCACATCATCCAGTTTATAGCGTCTAAAATTTAGCAATTGCTTTGAATCTGTGAGTAGGATCACGTGCTTATCAGCGCAATTGTATTGTGGTCTGATCGTTGTTACTACAACTTTATTATATAGATTCACTAATGTTCTACATTTTTTTGCATTTTTGTTGAATGAAATTAACTCTCACTCCTCTTACGCGAACATCAATATAAAAAGAAATGTATGGCCGTCTCAAACGCCTAAATTATTTTTGCATTCTCTACTTAATCAGATTATTAGTATTAGAGGATTGCATGGCTGTCTCAGATGCCTAATCGTTTCTGCAATCACTCTTTCACGACAGTCTGAGACTCCTACACTGATAATTTTTTTCCAATACAAAAGAATAGCTCGCAATCTCTATGCTCTAAGTAATCCACGATCCTAATAAACGTAGTTATCACTATTCTTTGTAGTATTCATTGTCTTTCTCTTGTTAGTTGGGACTTCATTCAGAAACTTCCTCTATCATCACACCAACAAAAGTGGTATCAGAGTCTCACACCTACAAAAGTGGTATCAGAGCCCTGGTTTATTGGATTACTAGAGTTTAAGATTTATAATAGAACTTAATATGTTCTTATTTTATAGAGCTAGTTCATTTTGTTTGTGTTCAATCTCTGTTCCTCAATTTTAATGGAAGGTTCAACCTCAGAGATCCACTTGATCAACAAATTTAACGGAGATGACTTCCACATGTGGAAGTTCAAGATGAAGATGATCTTAATCGAGAAGGAGCTATGGGGATACGTAAATGGTTCTATAGCCAGACCAACATAACCTGAACTGCTTCCAGCATGGGAAGCAAAAGGATGGCAAAGCACTTGCCATTGTATCCTTGAATCTAAAAGACACTCAAATCGCTCATATATCAAACAACACTACCTCCAAAGAAGCGTTGGGTATCCTAACAAGTATCTATGAGACTTCAGATATATCGACTTGTCTCTTTCTGAGGAAGAAGATACTTACACTCAAGATGAGCAAGGCACCTTAGTCAGCGATAACCTGAATGAATTCAAACAGTTGTTAAATCAACTTGTTGCCATAGGTTCCCCTATTTCAGAAGAAGACTTAACTATGTCTCTTCTCGCCAATCTTCCATCCTCCTACGACAATCTAGTATTGCTTTTGAGCAATACTTCTGCATTGTCTCTCAAGAAGCTGGCAGCAAGTCTATTGCAGGAAGAAGTCAGGAGAAAAAGCTTATCCACAATGAGTACCAAGTCAATGGCAATGTACTCTAATAAGTAGCAATCCAAGAAAAATAAAAAATTCAAGGACAAGAAGACGAAGGTGGAACAACCAGTCTTAAGGTAACAACAACAGTAGCAGCACAGTCAACAATCATCCAAGATCAAACTCTTTTGCAGGTATTGCAAAATATCCAATCACGACATAAAGGATTGTTGCATCCTCAAGCACAATGAAGCGAGGAAGAAGATGCAGCAGCACCAAGAGGGAGGCTTTGACACTATCAAAAATCCACAAGAAGAGGACAAGGCATTGATGGTACAACATCAACCCAGTAGAGATGCCTATCAATGGTATCTTGATTCAGGTGCTTCACAACACATGACGCCATGTAAGAACCTATTTTCTACTCTCACAACAACAGATTCAAAGTACATTTTCTTTGGTGACTCAAGTTCGCACAAGGTTGAAGGACAAGGCTCCATTAGACTATAGTTCCCTAACTACATCACTAGACAGCTAAATGGTGTACTTTACGTATTCAAATTAACAAAGAATTTATTATCTATTAGCAAGATCACTGATCAAGGTTATAGAGCTTTGTTTACTGCTAGTCGATGTACTATTTTTTATGAGAACTCCAATGAAATTCTCTCTGCACACAGAGAACACAATTAGAAGTTGCCCGATCCATGATTGTTAATGCTCAATTACCCCAGAACTTTTGGGCTGAAGCAATTTCTACAGCCTGCTATCTGCAAAATTATTCCAGCACTAAGACAGTCGACTCCAAAACATCGTTTGAAGCCTACTATGGCTACAAAGCAAGTCTAAAACACTTACGTGTATTTGGATGTCTCTGCTATGCTCAAATACCATTTGATTTGAGGAAGAAACTAGACCCAGTAAGCTATAAGTAAATCTTTATCGGCTATTCATTGCATAAGGCATATTGTATCTATGATGTTGATATAGGTCAGATCTCAGTCAGCCGCGATGTTGTCTTTCTTGAAGACAAATTCCATAATTTCAAGCAAAAGCAGCCAATGTAGGAGTCTGTCACAGCAACTCCATTTTCTATTGATAGACATCGATCTACGAATGTTCAAACATAGGAGTTTTTTCCAACAGCTCCATTTACCATCAATAGGCCTAGACCCACGACTGTTTAACCACAAGCTGAAGCTATCCTAGTCATTTACTCAGGAGAAACATCCACTCAAGCACCTGCAGTTTGAAGGTCGGTAAGACAACGACAGCAACCTGATTGCTTTGTCCCTCAGGCGTTCATTAGTCATAATGAACCTGCCACTATTGCAGAAGCACTGTCAATGTCCAATGCAGACAAATGGAAAGTTGCGATGGATGCTGAATACCATTCTTTGATGAAGAACAAGGCCTAGAGTCTTGTTAATCCTCTTGCAGGTATAAAGCCTATCGACTCTAAATGGATCTTCAAGCTAAAGCTTAAGCCAGATGGATCAATATCCAAATGGAAAGCTTGTTTAGTGGTTAAGGGATTTGAGCAAGTTTACGGAATAGATTATATTGACACCTTTAGTCCAGTGGTAAAGCATCAATCTATTCGCACCTTGCTAGCTATAGCTGCTGTAGAGGATTTGGACATTCACCAGATGGACGTCCAGACGGCATTCCTTCACAAATACATATAAGAAGACATATTTATTTATCAACCAGAAGCTTACGTCCTTCGAGACAAAGAGCATTTGGTATGTAAATTGCATAAAGCATTATATGGTCTCAAGCAAGCTCCCAAGGCCTAGTATCATAGAATATATCACTTCTTGTTGTAGCATAACTTCACTTTTTGCTCCGCAGACTCTAATGTGTATCTCAAACGTAAAGGGTCAAGCTATGTTATAATAGCATTATATGTTGATGATTCCTTAATTATCAACAATTCAATCAGTTATTACAAGAAACCAAATTTCTGCTTTCATTAGAATTTGAGATGACTGATTTAGGCCTAGTCCATTACCTACTCGGTATGAAAATTCATAGAGATTGCGTAGGCAGAAGGATTACTATAAGCCAAGAGTCTTATCTTATCAATGTACTTCGCAGATATGGCATGGAGGATTGTAAGCCCATAGACACACCTATGGATCCAGGATCTAAGTTGTCCAAAGACATGTCTCCCAGAACTCAAGCAGATCAGCAAGAAATGTGCAGCTATCCTTATCAGTCCGTCATAAGATCTATAATGTATTCTATGGTCTGCACACAACTTGATCTAGCATATGCAATAAGCACATTGTCTCAATATATGTCCTATCTAGGCTTACAACACTGGAAAGCTCTGCAAAGAGTTCTGAGGTACATTCAAGCTTCAAAGCACTTTGCTTTGAGCTACAATGGTAATACAGAAGCTGCTCTCACACTGACCACGTATTTAGATTCAGATTGGACAGGAGACGTGGATACCAAAAAATTCACATCAGGTTATATCTGTTTCCTTGCAAGAGGACTCATTTCATGGAACATCAGAAAGCAAAAATGCATTTTGTTATCCTCCATAGAATCTGAATATGTTGCAACTACATCAACAGTGAATGAGATAATTTGGCTAAGAAGGCTACTGCAAGATCTACAATTTTCACAGGTCCAACAATATTCCAGTGCAACAATCAGAGTTGCATAACTCTATCTCTAAATTCATGTACTCATGCTAGAACTAAACACATAGAAGTTCGGTCCCCATTTTCTTAGAGAGAAAGTTCAAAATGAAGATGTTGTATTAAGTTGCTGTCATACAAACAATATGCTGGTTGATATTTTGACAAAGCCATTGTCTAGAGATAAACATTCTACCTTAGTAGATATGATAAATCTCAATTACAGTTCAGATTCATAGCAGTAAGCTTAAAGGAGAGTGTTTAGTTTAATCTTACTCCTACTCTTCCTAACTGCCCTCCTTCCTTCTCTCAATTTTACTCTCTCAAAAGAAACCTACAGAAACTGAACTTTTTTCAACAGTCTACATTTTTGGTCTAATTGTCGCTACAGTCTGCATTTCTTTTCACAATTTCTGACAGGCAAAAAACCTGACACTATCACCTTTATTTTTGTGACACTTGTATTACTCAGTTTGTAGGCCATTTCAAACACTTCTAGAAATGCGAGAATTGTGACATTGCATTTTTATATGCAATTTTTGACAGGCGACAAAAAGCGAAAAATGCGACACTACAATTTTACACGTGTTTCTACACAGGCGAAAACTCTGACATTGCAATTTTACACAAGTTTCTACACAGGCGAAAAATTCGACACTACAGTTTTACATGAGATTCTACACATGCAAAAAACCCGACACTGCAGTTTTACACAGGATTCTACACAGACGAAAAACTTAACAATCTACAAAACACACAAGATTCCTCACAGGCTGTCTATGTCTTCACGTTCCAATAACAACTATTCTAATTAGTCAATTAATCAGCTTTAGTAAATGTAAAGCTAGAATAATGTGAGATCTTCCAGTTGCTATAATGAGTGATTGAAGATAGCACACATCTTGGAAAATAGAGAGATCAAATCAGAGGATGATATGACAGAAATTAAACGACCAGAATGGGTCTTTCAGTAGTTGACTCCTCAGAGGTCATGATTATATAAAGAGAGAGAGATTCATAACTTTAGCAATTGCTTTGAATCTGTGAGTAGGATCACGTGCTTATTAGTGCAATTGTATTGTGGTCTGATCGGTGTTACTACCACTTTATTATATAGATTCGCTACAATTCTACATCTTTTTGCATTCTTGTTGAATGAAATTGTCTCTCACTCCTCTTATGCAAATATCAATATAAAGAAAAATGTTTGGCTATCTCTGACACCTAAATTATTTCTACATTCTCTTCTTAATCAAATTATCGGTATTAGAGGATTGCATGGCTGTCTTAGACGCCTAATCATTTCTGCAATCTCTCTTTCATGGTAGTTTGAGACTCCTACACTGATAATCTTTTGTTAACACGAAAGAACAGTTCGCAACCTCCATTCTCTAAGTAATCCACGATCCTGTTAAACACAATTATCACTGTTCTTCATAGTATTCATTTGTGAAGATTAGTAAAATTATATCTTCCTATCTTGAGTTTTGGAGCCATGCCTATCTTATTTCCATGGTATATTTTATTGTACATAAAGGTATGTGAATTGAGCACATAACCTTCTAGAATAGGTCAAGTTTGAGTTAGGTAGATTCAATCTTGATGTCATGCAAAAGTTTAGATTAGATACAAAATAATTCAATGTGCACGCAAGCAACATGCAATCAGTGCATGCAACATGCAAAGTAGTTTTCATGATCTACACATGTCTAGGCAATTTTGAGAGGCGACATACAGTACATGCAATATCCATGCGTGCAATTTTACATGTGGATCCATGTTAGTTGAGTTAACTAAGCAAAGTGGACTTTCCATGCAACTCCACTAGGAATTCGAGTCTCTTTGATGTAGGGAAACTTTGGCATGTTTTGTCATATTGTGAATATTCAAATTTTGGTGTTTTGGGCTCATTCTCTCTCTACCCAAGTTTTATCAGTATGATTTTCTCTCTCTACTCAAGAGCAGGCTATTTTTCCCATAGCAAGCACTTAGAATTATTTCTGATATCCATTTCTCATAGTAAGAAGTTAGTGTTTTTAGTCTGATGTATGTCATTGTGCTCTTGCCTTAGATTTTTCAAGTAATCTGTTCATTGACCAATCTTGTGCAATCACAACACCTCATTAAAATCCTGTAAGGTGGTGTGGAATTCACACATGCTAAAAATTTCACATGGTATCAGAGCTTCATGCTTTGTAGAGATGAGGGTGTATACATCAGAACATAAGTGCTTTTGCTTGTAGAAACTTGAATTTGGGGGAGGAATTCAAACTCGCTGACAAACAAGCCATATGTAGACCATAAGTGGATCAAATCAGGTCTGATCTACTCCAGTTGAGCTCTGTACAGACAGAGAGCTCACACATGTGAAATCAGCCCTCTTTGTTTGAGTGCTACTTCTCAAGGAATGATCCAAATTTGATGTTCTATAGCTTGTTGGATAGGTATTGAAGAGAAGAATGTGTTGCTCAAGTTTCTAAATTAGTTTGATTTGTTTATAGGAGAGTTTTAGACAATCAGAAAGTTTGGGAGAGTACTCATCTCGTGTGATATGCCAAAGTGAGCACACATCAGTTCTTTTCACCAATTTTTTCAATTTTCTTTATCAATCAAGCAAAATTGGATAAGTGATTTTGTGAGGTCTTAGACTTTTCATTTTACACTAATTATTGTGTCTGAGTTGAAAGTAAGTTCCTAGAGAGTTTATCAACTCGTGGGAGAGATAGACTTTATACTTGCATGTGCTTCATTTCTATGATTGAAGCAAGATCCAAATTCAAGATAGATTCATTCTTTCAGTTGAGAACTGGATCTCACATTCTATTGCTAGATTTCATAGGTTGGATCAACATTATAAGTATTAGATCCTAGGTTGAGATAGCAAGCAACGTTTTCAACTTCATCTTTGTCATTACTAGAATTTCTCATAATGAATATGTCTTCATCTGGTTCACATTTCTTGGAGCATAGTGAGAGATTAACATCTTCCAATTATGCAATGTGGAAGATTAGAATGGAATCATTATTGATTCTACAGGATGTAATGGACATTGTGAGTGGAGATGAAGAAGAATTTGCAGCACCTAATGAAGTTGCTGCATTCAATAAAAGAACCAGAATTGCCCTTCATTTCATAAAAAAAAATTTCACAAATGAAGTGTTAAGAGAGATCAGTACATGCACCATTGCCAAGGAGGCTTGGGACACTCTCAAAACAATTTATGAAATCAAGAATACTTCTAGATTTCTTACACTTAGAAACCAAATCTTTCTAATTATGAGAGAGTAGATGAGACTCTGAGCGCCTCATCTTATGTAATGAGAGTAAAGGATCTTCATCTAGAGTTAGCTGGTACTGGAGATGCTCTTAAAAACACTAAACTTGTTCAAGTAGACCTTAATGGACTTAGAGATGAGTATGACAATATTGTGCAGACTTATGATGTCAGGGAGGAACTTCCATCCTTGGAGACACTACAAGATATTCTCATTGCTGAAGAAAACAGACAAGAGAACAAGATGTTGAGGATCAACAGACTTTCGTTGAAAGATAATGGAGATGACAAAGCACTATTCACCAAGGACAAGTCAAGAGGCAAGAGCAAAGGTCAACAACACTTCAAGAAAGACAAAGCCAAAGAAGGTAGTGAGGATCAACCCTCACAAGTTGCAACATCCAATGGCAAAAAGAAACTATCAAAGATCAAATGTTTCTTCTGTGGTAAGAAAGGCCACTATGCATCAAATTGTTTCAAGAAGAAGAACCAATCTAAGCAAGCTAACCTTAAGCTTCAACCTTGTGAAGCTTGTGTTTTGGCAAAATCACACATAAGACCTTTTTTAAGATCAAGCATCAAAACATAGCATCCATTTGAATTCGTGCACTTTGATGTTCATTTCTCTTCAACCAAAAGAAAAGGAGGACCAAATTGCTTTGTTTCTTTTGTAGATGATTATACAAGATATTCTTGGATCTATATGCTATCTTGTAAGCTTATGTAGAAAAGCGGTTTACTTTCAAGGTGAATGCTTTGAGAAGTGATAGTGGAGGTGAATATACCTCCAATAAATTGCTTTGAGAAGTGATAGTGGAGGTGAATATATCTCGCACTTCATATAATGTGCTCAAGATGTCCCAGACTTCCTTGGATGTCTGAGCTTCAAACACATGGCCAATCTGAGTGTCTGAAATGTTGAGGATGATCAGTGCAAATGCTTTGCCATCCTTCAGCTTCCATCAGGAGATTGTTGTGTCGTCAACTTCAGGTCTTGCCTCTACACTTGTAACAATGTCGTTGCGCTCACCTCAGTGCGTGCACTACTTATAACTAAATAGGAGAACAAAGATAAATTTAGAGTTTAAAGTTGATGGTGATAGCAAAAGCAATGAGCAAACAATCAGACAAGTCATCAGATAGTCAAACAGAACGTGAAAAGCATTGCAACACTGACAAGAATCTGAACGCAGGACCAGACAGTAGTTTATTCAAGACAAGTAAAATGAAATATACAATTCAGATAATACATATGAACACAAAACAATAGCGGACGATCCCGCATGCTCAAAAAGCTAATTACGATCTATAAAAGTTATGAATTTATTTCTGAGAATCCGTCTGAAAAAAAAATCGATGCATGAAAAACACCTACAGTATTTGTCTCATTGATTCATTAAATGCTTAACTATATAATTTATATTTGTGCAGATGAAAGGTACAAGAAATGGCATGAAGCTGTTGAGCGAGATCGTGGGCGGCTACTGTCATTGTCAAGTTAGTTTGCACAGTGCAGAAAGTAAGCATGAGGAGTATCTGACATCGAAGTTCATCGTGTTGTTGTTGGTGTTAGGGTGATGACGCAACATTCTTCAGGGTTTGCCTCTGATGCCTTGAAAAATCAAGTAAACAGTGTTTGTCACATTTTTCTTCATGAAAAATGCGACACTCTTCAAAAGTCTTAGGAAAATGAAAAATTAGGACTTTGTCACAGACTTCGACTTTTTCGGCTTTTTCGGTTGTTGGAGTCTACTTTTATTTTTCCAGACTGTGCGACAATGCAAATAAAAATGCAGCAACATGAATGGAAACAGATTAACATAGGATTTAGGAGAGTAGAAGAGATAAATTCAACATAGAGAGAGAGAGAGAGAGAGAATATCTTCTCCTTCATTTTAGGTTCCAAAGGAATACTAAGTGACAAGTCCTCCAAATGGGTAAGATCTTCCTCTGAACCAACTACATCACCTTCACGTGAACATAATTTTAACCGGCTTACATTAAACACAAGGTGAACTGTAGTCTTGTCTTGAAGATCTAGTTCGTAAGCTAAAGAACCAATTTTTTTCATAATCTGAAACGGTCCACAATATCTAGTAGACAATTTATAATGCTTTTCGTACACATAGTCTTAGAATCCTTAGATATTCTAAGATATACCCAGTCATCAACTTTAAAATCTCTGAGAGACATAGTGCTTAGCTCTATCCTGAGCACTCAAGATACAATCATGGGCCACTTGCACCATTTCATGCATATCATGTAAGAAATTCGCAACTTTTGGGATCTTAACAAACTCCGTCTCCACATTTACCGGAGATCTAGGTTGAAAACCATACATCAACATAAACAGACTATAACCAGTAACAAAATGTTTCCTATTGTTATAAGCAAACTCAATCAAAGGAACATAATCTTTCCATTAAAATTGTCTGTGAGACACATATGTTCTCAACATATCCTCCATAATTCGATTAGTTCTCTCAGTCTGACCATCTGATTCATGATGATCAGAAGAACTAAAACTAAACGAGGTTTCTAGATTATGATTTAGGATCTCTATCACTAACTATATCACTTGACAGTCCATAAAGCCTAAATAATCTTTCCACAAAGATTTGGGCTAAATCCGAAGCCTTAGCAGTTGACTTGATTGGTATGAAAGTAGCTAACTTTGTCAAAATGTCCACCACAACCCAAATAGAATCATTTTGGCATTGGGTCCTTGGAAGTCCAACCACAAAATCCATAGATATGTTTTTCCATCGTCTTCTTAGGGATATCTAGGAAATGAAACAACCCTCTAGTCTTTAAGCATCTAGCTTTGGCTAACTGACAAGGTCCACATTTAACCACATAAGACTCAACAAATGGATTGAGTTTTGGCCAATAAAACTCTCTTTTGACCAAGTCTAGAGTCCTGTATATACCCGAATGACCTGCACAGGGAACATCATGACACTCATAAAGAGTCCTCTTCTTTATCTCATCATCTGTTGGTACACAAATGTTTCTATTTCGAAATAGTAAACCACCTTGAATATCTTCTTATCTTTTCTAGAAACCTGAAAACCCTGTGAGTAAATCTCTATTCCATTCTCAATTTTTCCTGTCTCCACCATCTTCTAGATGGGACCAAAATGAGAATCCGATTCACACACCCTTTCAATGAAAGATATAGATCAGTGGAAATCTGGATGAATGAAAGTTCATTTAATTCACCAATCTGACTAAAGGTCATCCACAACTTGGTTAGAGCTGCCCTTGACATATCGGATCTCATGATCAAATTCCTGCATAAGCTCAGCCTAGCAAGCTTTACGACCCCTCAAATTATTCTGGTTACAAAAGTACTTTAGAGGTTGGTAATCTATATACACTATAAACTGACTACCATAAAGGTAATGTCTCCAAGTTTTAAGTGCATAATAACTCATTTTCCTGAGTTGTGTGACGCAACTGAGGCCTTGTGAGTTTTCAATAATGAGAGAACGAATGCAGACAAGCTACACATATTTCCTCGTCTGCTGCAAAAACAAGCTCGTGTATGGTGCAGTAAAATGGACCGTGCAGCTGCCAACACCTGGGAGTTGTTAAGAGAAGCCTTTCCAAACCAATTTCGAAAGATTGGCTATTCCACCAGAGTGCTTGCACAACTTAACTCAGTGTAGAAGGAGTCGTCTTTGAGACGATAAACCATGAAGGTAAAAAACTTAATCGAAAAACTAGTAGATTGAATAGTCTACCATCAGAGATTGACAACTATTGCAGACAAGGGTCCATGAATAGTCCGGATGAAGTTATCCAAGATCACAAAAAAACGACGATCGGATAAGAAGCCGAAAAAGAAATCATCAGCGTCATTCAATGATTTGAGCTCTGATGAGGACTTATTTGATAGTTTGAAGTCGCCTAGTTCAAGCGATGATACGGACACTGAGAGCTCAAATTCTTCAAGAGACGATAAAAATCATCGAAAGGAGAAAAAAATGAAAAAGAAATCAAAACCTTTCAAGGAATCTCTTGTGAAGATTGATAAAGTCTGAAAGAATAACATCGCTAATTTGTCGAAGCAGATGCAGAACTTGAAAGTTCAGATATCTGAAGTATCGGACAAAAGACAAAAAAGCATCATCTTCCAATCCTAATGTCTGATGCACCAAGTGTGGATCCTCAGGCCAAACCGACAATGAATGTAAGGTAAAACAAGTATCATATGCTGAAAGTGCTTCAGGAGACGTTTTGTATATTTACGAAACAGATCCAGATGAGCACTGCCATTACATTAAAGGATCGCCAGGTTCAGTTGTGTAGTCAAACTATCCTTCTAGGATTTTCGTGTCATCAGGACTTTGTCATAAATTGCTTTGTATTTTTACAAACTATTAGAAAACAAGTGTAATTCTACAAAGTGTGAAACTGTACAGATATTTCTAGCAGTTAGTGAATGGATCTGGATTAGAAAATAATAGGGATGGAGACTACAGGAATCCAACACCCCCCCCACCCCACCCCCCCCCCCCAATCTGGATCCTTGAATGCCTTGAATTACAAATTCAAGATAGCACAAAAATTCTTGTGTGCTTTCTGATTCAATCCTTTCGTAAATATGTCAGCTGCCATGTACTAGGTTTTGCAAAATTTTAGACTTATCTCTTTGTTGAGTATCTTGCTCCTGATGTAGTGATATTTAATTTTGATGTGCTTGGTCCTAGAATGTGTAGTGGGTTTTTTTCCTAGCCTAACCTCAATCCAAGATCCAAACAATCAAGCATAAGGGAGAAGAAGTCAGTTGTCACACGTAGGTTCGTTCCCATGAGAGCGATAGCATATCTCAGATTTCAACATTAATGGAAGATCCAAATCCAACTCTAACATCCATTAACCCTAAGCATTAACACTATATTCCACAATGAAGATAGCTTACTATTTTTCTCTCTCCCTTCTTCTCTCACAAAAAGTAT
The DNA here is from genome assembly GCA_029204225.1 of Diphasiastrum complanatum. Taxonomy (NCBI): domain Eukaryota; kingdom Viridiplantae; phylum Streptophyta; class Lycopodiopsida; order Lycopodiales; family Lycopodiaceae; genus Diphasiastrum; species Diphasiastrum complanatum. The sequence continues at coordinate 75,362,921 of CM055095.1, read as the reverse complement.
AAGAAATAGCAATTCCAATAATAATCAGATCCAACAATTAGCAAATACAACAAAAGCATAAGAGATGAAGGAAAAGTGAGAGAGCAAGGACATTCACAAATCCATTTCATAAGAGAACCAATCTGTTTGTATTGAAATGGGGATATATACATGATTTCCAAATTCGAGTTTGGCACTATTTATAGTAGAGAGGAGGACCCTGGCCTCAAAATCCTATTGGTCCATTTCTACCTCCCTAACTATTCAAACTTAAAAAAGAGTGGAAATCCATTCAATAATTGGAGGGAACCAATTTGAATTTGAATTTGAACCAATTTTGGTGGGAGTCTCAGCTTTATTCACTAACTTGACATTTAGGTCTGTGACATTAAAAGTCCCGCAAAAAGGCCTAAAGTTCTTTTATTAACTTTCTAATTATCAAATGACTATGTGATCATCGGGTTGGATTTACACACGTAGGGTGTCAAATCCCTCTCACTTATTAACTAGGGTTAGAGTTGCCTCGAGATCTGCAAACCCTCCAACAGTATCTCCCACCAAAACTGGTGGTAGTTTAACAACACCTCGCGGGTTTTATTCACTTTGGGCTTGTTGTGTAGTCTTTGTAGCATAGGGTCCGAACGCTGGGAGCGTCAACCCCACCTCAATCTGCATAGCACATAGAGGGGAGAGAGAGAGAGAGAGAGAGAGAGAGAGAGAGAGAGAGAGAGAGAGAGAGAGAGAGAGAGAGAGAGAGAGAGAGAGAGAGAGAGAGAGAGAGAGAGAGAGAGAGAAAGCTCAAATAGTGAGAGGTTTGGGAGGCCCGGGCACCATTCCCAAACTATTCGGTTGCTACTTAGGTAGAGAGAGAAAAATAAATAAATATATATATAAAACCTTGTTAAGAAAGGTTTGGGAGACTCAAGCACCTTCCCCAAACTATTCGATCCTAATCAATGACACACACACACACACACTGTGATGGGTTTACTTGTTTGCCTGAGGTTATCTTTGCGTACTTTGGAACTTTTGCCAGATTGTCTTCTTCCTCACTCGTTTCATAACCCGGTGGCACTAAGATTTTTCTTTTATAGTGTATACGAGATGGAAGGGTCACCACAGGATCTTCCACAAAATAGACTGGTAGGCTGTTATGGTCCTCCATTGAGTTCGGTGACATACAAGAGGATATAACCAAAACTTCTACCTTGCCACTGGTTGTTGAAGAAGCTCGTGATTTAGGTGGATCAATCTGGCATCCATCCTTTTATTGAGCTCCTTGTCGACTTGATTCTACTTTTGATCGTTGAACCACTGGATCTTGTCATCAACGAACTTGTTGCTCTGTATTCTATCCTTTTAATAAGCACAGATTCTTGATTGGACACCTGGTACTTGGATGATCTCCAAAGTTGAAGGTACATTCGTTCTTTTCAAGAAAATTGACTGTGCAAGCATAAAGTTGAGGATGGCCTAAACTTGAAGTGCAAGATTATTGGTCTTCCGATGCACTTAATCTGCTTGACTTTGCTATACTTAGTCGCCTTGCATGGGGTTCCATTCTTGTTGGAACATCGTTCATTGTTGACTCTTGTTCCTCTGATTCCCCATCTGATGATTCAGCACTGTGATAGGAAGAATCCGTCATCCCAAATTGTTATTCATCCATGGCAGCATTCTTACAAAGTTGTGCAGGTGACGCATAGAATGCAAATTCTGCCATACCAGATCTAATCCTTTTGGTCAATCCAACATAGAATTTTAAGAATTGATGGATTACAATCTTTCATGTCAAATAAAAATGAGAGAGCGGATGGAAGATTAAATGGAGATGGACAAGAAAAATAAAAATGGAGGATGGATGGTAACTAATATGGAGGCCACTCACCAAAGAGGCTCGGGCTAAAATTAAAATTTTTGTTTTTTTTTTAATTTTTTTTACAGTCTTTTTTTTTCTCTCTTTTTTCTTATGGTCTTTTTTTTAACGTTTTTTTTTCTTCTTACAGCTTTTTGTTTTTTGGAGGGGAATAGAACTGTCAAAGTCGTGGGAGGACACTATCTAAAAGATAGAGAAGACTCAACACGCTGAGATTTTTCTTCCAATTTTTTTTAAGGGAATAGAACTGTCGCAGTCGTGGGAGGAGGCTATCTAAAAGATAGAGTCGCTCACTAGTGAGACTTGGGATCTTTTCCAATTTTATTTTTTAAAGGAATAGAACCGTCGTAGTCGTGGGAGGAGGTTGTCTGAAAGATAGAGTCGCTCACCAGTGAGGCTTAGGTTCTTTTCCAACTTTTTTTTTTTTGTGTTAAACTGGAAACTAACTCTTGTAGAGAATTCTGCGTCCTGGTTTCAGTGAGACTAAGATGGAATTTCAAAAGGTTCTACAAAGGTAACTTGGCAGTATTTTTTATTTTTAAAGGATTTTTTTTTTTTTGGGCTGATTTTTGGTGAAAAATGTTGAAAAAGAGGAGAGAAAGAGAGATAGCAAGAAAGAGAGAATGGGAAAAAGTGCTATGCGGCAGAGAGTACATTCAAAAAATTAACACTTCACTACATTCAAAACAAAAATCATGAAATTTAACAAATCTAATACTAAACCTCCCTAATCTACCCACAAAATCCGAGTTTTGGTTAAAAAATGGAAGCGTAAGAGAGAGAGAGAGAGAGAGAGAGAGAGAGAGAGAGAGAGAGAGAGAGAGAGAGAGAGAGAGAGAGAGAGAAGAAGAAGAAGAAGAAGAAGAAGAAGAAGAGAGTGCGAGAAGAATAAGAAAGCTATGCGACGAGAGGCGAGTGTGTGGCACTCCTCGACAGTGGGGCCACTGTTGGTCATCAATGTAGCATAGAGGTTCATCGTTGGGAGCGGCAACCTCGCCTTCACCTACATAGCAAAAAGAGAGAAAAAAAAGTTTCAAGCAACGAGAGGTTTGAGAGGTTTGCTTTTTTATTTGCAACTTGACTTAGGGCCTCTAATGTCATTTTAGAGTTTTAAGCCCCTAGTCTCTTATCCTACACGCAGGACGCCAGTGCCCTTGCACTTATTATTCTACTATACACTACTGTATTGTGGCGGGGCCCACTAGGTAAGGCTTGGCCAACAGTATTTAAAGTGGTGGGACCCACTTGTTTATTATTGTATAGGAAATACCCACAACAGCCACGGCGCCACTGTTGTGTCACCTTTGTAGCATAGGGTCCGAATGTTGGGAGCATCAACCCCACCTCAATCTGCATAGCACAAAGAGAAGGGAGAGAGAGAGAGAAAGAAAGCCCAAATAGCGAGAGGTTTAAGAGGCCCGAGCACCTTCTCCAAACTATTTGGTCGCCACTTGGAGAGAGAGAGAGAGAGAGAGAGAGAGAGAGAGAGAGAGAGAGAGAGAGAGAGAGAGAGAGAGAGAGAGAGAGAGAGAGAGAGAGACAAAAGAAAACCTTGGTTAAGAAAGGTTTGGGAGGCTCAAGCACTTTCCCCAAACTATTTGGTCCTAACCAATGAGAGAGAGAGAGAGAGAGAGAGAATTCCTAGGTTGAGAAAGGCGTTGGGGCTCGAGTGCCTACCTAAAGGGGAGAGAGAGAGAGAGAGAGAGAGAGAGAGAGAGAGAGAGAGAGAGAGAGAGAGAGAGAGAGAGGAGAGAGGGATAAGAGAGAGAGAGAGAGAGGAGAGAGAGGGAGAAAGATGGAAATGGAAAAACCAAGAGAGTTTTATTATGAAAAAGATGGAAGATGGTGCAATACAAAAGAAATCGCTCCCTCTTATAGATCTAGAGGTGAGCCTCCTTCACTCTCATCGGCCACTTCATTGGGCAAGGATTCTAATCCAAGCCCTTCAAATAAACACAACTTAAATCTATTGGTTCTAAGAAAACACAAGGGCACTCACATGATTCATGTGAGTTCTAAGTTGAGCCCTTTTAGCCTTTTTATTTGCAACTTGACTTAGGGCCTCTAATGTCATTTTAGAGTTTTAAGCCCCTAGTCTCTTATTCCTAGGAATTACAACTTGCTACTTGTGCTCATTGGGCTGGGCTTAACACGCAGGATGTCAGTGCCCTTGCACTTATTATTCTACTATATATTGTATTGTGGCGGGGCCCATTAGGTAAGGCTTGGCCAGCAATATTTAAAGTGGTGGTACCCACTTGTTTATTATTATGCAAGAAATACCCACAACAAGGTCCATGGCCCAAAGTACTGCCGGTCCCTCGCGGCACTAGGCTGCAACTGTCGTGAAGGGGCATTGTTGTCAGTTCTCTTATTATTGGGACATGGGTGCTTCAGGAAAAGCGTGGACAGAATTCGCTTACATAAAATATGAGGCTTTATTGATTGTTGATCAGCAAAAACCTAGACTTGCCAGATTTTCAGTAATACCCATAAGGGTCTAGTGGCCATACCAAATAACGTTGTTCATTGACAATTGGGTAGTCGAGGCATTCCATCGGAGGATCCCAAGATAAATCTTGCTAATTTAATGGATTCTCATACATCGGCGCAACTAGTCCCAATGTCATAGACCCCCCCAAATTGTAAGGTAGATATGACATGCTAGCTTGACTTTCTTGTCTATCTAGGTATTTGTGGTACCTTTCCTCAGCAGTCGATCTCACAAATTGAGGACAAGGCTTTGTCATTATAAGCGCTGGTGCTTGCTGGACTGGAGGCCTATTTGGGCTTGAATTCCCTAGATTTAGCCTTGGAAGAATGGTTATTCCCGAGTTTGGACTGCTGCATTGTGGAACAAAGAGACTTTGGTTGAATCTTGCTCGTTGAGGGGCAATCATTAACCTTAGTCTTCCCTTGGTCATTGCACTTCCCCGTTGAAGGCTACGTGATTGTACTTTCCCTTGGATCTTGTGCTGAATTGTCTTCTCGTTGCTCCGTTGATGCTAGGCCCCTTTGTAATTCATTACTAAGAATTCTTTGCATTGATTGCGCCAAGAGCTTGGTAAAATCCGCTAGACTTTGTCAGTTGCCAATTTCTTGACTTCCTCAGTTACCATAAGCGTGATGGATTATACCATCTCTGTCTTTTGTGATGGTTGCCCAAGAGTATCTTTGTGTACTTTGGGACTTTTGCCAGATTATCTTCTTTCTCACTTGTTTCATAATCCGATTGCACTAATATTTTTCTTTTATAGTGCATACGAGATGAAAGGGTCACCACAGGTGCATGTCAGTCTACATATGCCAAATGCCTCCTAGCTATTTGTGAATTTCTCATCAGAAAATCTCAGCATGGATGGATTACAATCCTTCACTAAATGGAAGATTTGATAGGTGTAGTCTCGGATTGTTTCATCAAAGAACTTCTGAAGTTTAGATAATCCTACAAGAGCGGTCTCCACAGTTCAGCACTAGAATGTGGCAAAATAGCTAGTTGGTAGATTGCTTTAGTGATGGCGCAATGGTAAAGATGTTCTAACAATTCTCTCTCTCTTTTTTTGAGTGAGAAGAAGAAGAAAAAAAAAAGATTAATCAGTAAGGATTGAAAAGTAAAATAGAAATGAGTTTAACAGATGAGAAAGCGGATGGAAGATTGAATGGAGATGGACAAGAAAAATGAAAATAAAGGATGGATGTAACTGATATGGAGGCCACTCACCAAATAGGCTTGGGCTAAAATTAAAATTGTTGTTTTTTTTTAAAAAAATTATGGTCTTTCTTTTTCTCTTCTTTTTTAATTTTACAGTTCTTTTTTTAAATTTTACGGTCTTTTTTTTTACGATCTTTTTCTTTTTTCTCTTTTTTCTTACGGTCATTTTTTTTTTTTTTACATTTTTTTTTTCTCTTACGACTTGTTTTTTCTTTTTTTTTTTAAGAATAGAATCGTCAAAGTCGTGGGAGGATGCTATCTAAAAGATAGAGAAAGCTCACCACGTTGAAGTTTTTCTTCCAATTTTTAGTTTTTATTTTTTTTAAGAAAATAGAACCGTCGCAGTCATGGGAGGAGGCTATCTGAAAGATAGTCGCTCAGCAGCGAGGCTTACGTTCTTTTTCTGAATTTTAGAGTTTTTAGGGAATAGAACCGTCGCAATCGTGAGAGGAGGCTATCTGAAAGATCGAGTCGCTCACCAATGAGGCTAGGTTCTTTTTCGATTTTTAGAGTTTTTTTTTTGTGAGTGTTGAACTGGAAAGTAACTCTCGTAGAGATTTATGTGTCCTTGTCTCAGTGAGATGGAACTTCAAGAGTCTTTGGGAGAGTTACTCACAGTCCGTACAAGCAAAAAAATCCACAAAAACGACAAAATCTCAAAAAAAAGACGGCAAATCTAACACTAAACCACACTAAACTAACTTTAACAACTTAAAGATTTGAATTTATTTTTTTTAGGGTGAAAAAGAGAGGAAAAAGAAGAGAGAAGAGATGAAAGACAAGAAAGACGGCTATGCGGCAAGACGAGTGTGTGGCCCTCCCCGGCAATGGCACCGTTGTTGTGTCGTCTTTGTAGAATAGGGTCCGAACGCTAAGAGTGTCAACCTCATCTCAACCTGCAAAGCACAAAGAGGAGGGAGAGAGAGAAAGAAAGCCCAAATAGCGAGAGGTTTGGAAGGCCCGAGCACCTTTCCCAAACTATTCGGTCGCTACTTGGAGAGAGAGAGAGAGAGAGAGAGAGAGAGAGAGAGAGAGAGAGAGAGAGAGAGAGAGAGAGAGAGAGAGAGAGAGAGAGAGAAAAAAAAACCTTGGTTAAGAAAGAGTCTTTGAAGCAACAAAATGCTTCTGACTTGTTTTTAATGAACATTACACTAGCAAATCGAGAGTAATCATCAATGAATGTGATAAAATACAGAGCTTGACCTAATGAAGGTGCGCTCATAGGACCACACAAGTCATTGTGTATCAATGACAAGATGGATTTCGCCCTTTTGGCTTGTCCTCTGGAAAATCTCATTCTAGGTCGTTTTCCTAGTAGACAATTTTCACAGATAGTTTGGTTAGCTGTGGTGACAACAATTATATTCATGCCTTTGACCATTTTATTGTGATGCATATACAAGATTGAACGCATGTTTAAATGACCTAATCTATGATGCCATAAATTTGCATCTGGACAACTCACAAAATGTGCAATATCGTGATTCAGTATGTACAAATTTCCTTCTCTGTAAGCAAAGAGGATTTCCTTTGAGTTCTCATCTAAAATAGTACATTGGTTGGTAGTGAACACCTTCGACTTATGGTGAAGCGAAAGATGATGACATTTGGGTCAAGGCCATGGGAGATGAGATGGAGTCAATTGTTAAACATAGCACATGAGACTTAGTAGAACCACCAGTTGGCAAGAAACCCATTGGATGCAAATGGGTATACAGGACTGAGTACCATGTAGATGAAAGTATAGCAAAGCACAAGGCAATATTGGTGATCAAAGGGTATGCACAAAGTAAAGGCATCGACTATGAGGAGACCTTTGCGCCAATATGTAAGCAAAATACTCTACGTCTACTTGTTGCTTTAGCTTCACATTTTGGTTGGCCTTTGCATCAGATGGATGTGAAATCTACTTTTTTAAATGGTGAGTTAGAAGAAGAGGTGTTCACGGATCAACCTGAAGGCTTTCTAGCGAAAGGACATGAAAATAAAGTATGTCGCTTGAAAAAAGCGCTTTATGGTCTTAAAAATAGGCACCATGTGCGTGGTGTAGCAGGATTGATGCCTACTTTGGTACAAAGGAGATGGTGAGAACACATTTTGATCCAAATTTATATTTCTTATGCTTTGATGGTATGGTTGCTTTGATTGCTCTTTATGTTGATGACTTGATTATTATGGAAAATAATCAAGAGATGATAGACATGATCAAGAAAGACCTCATGGAACAATTCGAGATGACAGATATCAGTCCGATGCATTATTGCCTTGGAGTAGAGGTGTGGCAAAAAGGACACGAAGTGGGTTTAACACAGGTGAAGTATGTCAAAGAGTTGTTGCACAGGTTTAAGTTGCAGGATTGCAAACCAGTGAATACTCCTATTGAACCAGGTTAAAAGCTTTCTAAGCTTGATGAGTCACAGTCATTTGATGTTATGCTATATAGGCACTTAGTAGGGAGCTTGATTTACCTTACCACGACTAGACCAGATATATGCTATGTTGTTGGTATTGTAAGTCAGTTTATGGCAGCACCTACGGAAACACATTGGAAGGCAGCTAAGCACATTTTGCATTATGTAAAAAGCACTTCAGATTATGGCTTGATTTACAAGAAGCATGAGGGCTTACCTGAGTTGTGTGGCTATGTGCATGCGGATTGGGGAGGTGACTATGATGATCGTAGATCCACCACAGGGTATGTATTTCAGGTTTTTGGTAGTTGCTTTTCCTGGTCAAGTAAGAAACAAAGTGCAATTGCTCTATCCACCACAGAAGCAGAGTATAAGACAATGTGTAGTGCAGCACATGAAGCTATATGGTTGAGACAAATCTTGGAAGAAGTTGACATGAAGCAGAAAAATTCCACGACGTTACATAGCAACAGTCAGAGTGGCATTCAGCTAGCAAAGAATCCCGTATTCCATGCGAGAACCAAACACATTGAGATTCAGTATCATTTTATATGTGAGAGGCTGCTAAGTCATGAATTCATGTTGTTTATTGTAGTACGGAAGAACAACTAGTTGATATTTTCACTAAGTCACTTGTTGGAGAAAAGTCTGATAAGTTTAGATCAAAGCTTTCTGTACTAAAAGTTTGTTGACTTTAAAGCTATGTATATGATTGTATAAAAAGTAGACTCTAATTTAAGAGAGAGAGTTAGAATTAAAGTAGAATTATTATGCTACTATACTGTGGGTCCTATCAGTCGATAAGGATCAATTGGCCTTGCCACGAGGGCAAGTCGATGGGACATGCGTCTCGCCAACGGCAACTCGGGTCATGCATGAGTTGCCTAAGTGAACAACTATATGTACAATGTAATTTCATTTTGAGAAATACAGTTGCTATGTGAGCTTGGTGTGGAGAGTGTTTTCTATCTGTATTACAGTGTAGCATGATCTGTGTTCCTATTTGAAGCAAATTCTAAGTCCAAGGGCCTGGTATGATAGAATAAATCGTTTCTTGTTCCAGCATGATTTTACCTCCTACACCGCAGATTCAAATGTGTATCTAAAACCAAAGGGGCCAAGCTATGTTGTAATAGCACTATACGTTGATGATTCCCTAATCATCAACAATTCAAATCAGTTGTTGTAAGAAACTAAGTCCTTACTCTCATCAGAGTTTGAGATGACTAATTTAGGTCCAGTCCATTACCTACTTGGAATGGAGATTCACAGAGATCGTGCGAGCAGAAGGATCACCATAAGCCAACAATCCTACCTAATTAATGTACTTCGAAGATGCGGCATGGAGGATTGCAATTCTATAGACACTCATATGGATCCAGGATGCAAGCTATCCAAAGACATGTGCCCCAGAACAAAGGCAGATCAGCAAGAAATGCGCAATTACCCTTATTAGTCTATCATAGATTCTCTCATGTACTCTATGATTTGCACACGACCTGATCTAGCATATGCTGTAAGCACGTTGTCACAATTCATGTCCAATCCAAGTCTACAACACTAGAAAGCTCTACAAAGAGTTAGGAAGTACATTCAATTCTCAAAGCACTATGTCTTGAGTTACAATGGAAATACAGAAGCTGTAGTCTCATTGATTACTTATTCTGATTCAGACTGGGCAGGAGACGTAGATACCAAAAAATCCACCTCTGGCTACATTTGCTTTCTTGCAAGAGGACCCATTTCATGGAATAGTAGGAAGCAGAAATGCATTTGATTATCCTCCACGGAATCAGAATATGTTGTAGCTACATCAGCAGTGAAGAGGATTTTATGGCTTAGAAGACTACTACAGGATCTAAGATTCTCACAGATTGGTCCAACCATATTCTAGTGCGACAATCAGAGTTGTATAGCTCTGTCATTGAACCGACGAACTCACACAAGGACCAAACATATAGAGGTTCAACTTTATTTTCTCAGAGAGAAGGTTCAGAATGAAGACGTTGCACTAAGTTACTGTTACATAGACAGTATGTTGGCTGACATTCTGACAAAACCATTGTCAAGGGACAAATATTCTACTCTAGTAGAATTGTTAAATCTCAATTTGAGTCCAGATTCGTAGCAACAAGCTTAAGGGGGAGTGTTGGAATCCTTATCTTCTCCTACTCATCCCTTCTCTCACCTCCTACTCTCAAGAATTCTATCTCTCAAAATCGATTTGCAAAAATACACACAAAGTAAGAAACAATCAAAACCGCAAAGCTATTGGCAGCCTATGGTCTGCTGACCGAAGGGAACCGTTAAATCAATGTTTACGGAGAAGCATGACTCAAACCGCAAACTGCAAGAAACCGCAAACCGCAAGGGAGTCGTTAAAACCCGTAGGTTACCATCTACGGGCACTTGCGAAATCCCGTCAACCACCGCAAGTGACCTTCTTACGATCTCCTATGAATGACCAGAGTCAACTCTCCTCAACCATTTTTAAACGTAAGCTCTGTAAGTTATCCCTTACGATTTACAAGCGACGACGATTTACGAGCTCTGTAAGTTATCCCTTACAATTATCAACGAAGGAAGCAAACGATCATCTACAAAGCAATCGAACGACCAACGGCTGTTCAAACGATTGCGGACAGACTATGGCCATTATGACCTACATCCTTGCACTACAATTCATACGGAGGATACGTTACTCTGTACTTCCCCTCCTTCACGATGCTTCCAATAACAGATCTACGGATCTTGTTTAAATGATTGTTAATCATCTTGTAAACTATAATTACAATAAATCAAAAGACTATGACAACTATAAATATGTATCTGAGTGAAGAGAAGGGGTAATAGGTGTTGTTGAATTGAACAATCTATATGCACATGGTGATCAAACGACCAAGAGATCTTAAGTAACTAGCTCCTTAGAGTTAGTGATTTATACACAGAGAGAGAGAGAGAGAGAGAGAGAGAGAGAGAGAGAGATTTAGAACTATAGCTATTGTTTTGAGTCTGTAATTAGGAGCACATGCTTATCAGCGCTATTGTATTGTGGTTCGATTCTCTTTTATATATATACAGATTTGCTACCGTGCAAACCTTACATTCTTGATTGAATGCAATTGTCTCTCTCACTCTCTTGCACACAAACATGGTTTTATCAGAGACAGAGGATCGCATGGCTATCCAAGATGCCTCATGCTTCACAATCCTACTGTTATGGCAGTCTCATACTCCTACTCTGATAACCCAAAAGGGATTACAAGCTTTTGATTTTGTTTACTAGTCAATCCACGTTCCTGAAATCTCGGTTACTACTGTGTTCATTATTTTTCTTACTGTTGGTAGAGACATCGTTTTTATCGTAATCGCCTCTCGTGTTATGCTTTTGTCACGTCCTTTGCAATCGTAATCAATCGCAAACCAAGCAGACTATTGTTCATACACCAACATGTTGCTGTTACGACCATCATGGATTCTGGTGACGCACTAGGTCTAGTTTCAAGCCTTGCGCGTGTGATCCATATCATGATTGATGAAAAAATGGATATGAGTAAACACATATAAGATATGAGGACATAAAATACACTAATTAGCCAAAAGGTTATTCAGTTGAATTGTGGGCTGAAGATTGCTAAACAGCACGAGGCAAAGTCTGAAGCCGAGTTAAAGAAGGCGAACCAATCTGCTCAACGCCTCAAAGACTATGTGACGAGCCTTCAAAATTCACTCACGATGGTGCAAGACAAAGTGGACAAAGCTATCTAGGACTTAAAGCAACAAGTGTTGTTGCTGGTAGGCCAACTAGACCTAGCCGAGTTGGAATGTGAACGTCTTCAAGGTGAACTAGATGCAACCACCCTTGAACGCGATTTCTATTTGCAGACACAAGTGCCTGATTCTAGTCACTTCGGATGAAATCATATACTTGTTCCGGAAAGTTGAAACCTACCGTACTTCACTAGTAGGCTTTCAAGAAAAGTTCGACAAACTTAAACGTACGGCAACCACTGAGCTTAGCAAGACGAAAACAATCATTAAGGATTACAAAAAGACAGTCGCTCAGGTGTTGGAAGCTGAACCTCAAATTCTAGTTCTTGTGATGTTGCAATTCTCCTCTCAACACCGGGATCAGGGAAGCATGAATACATGATTGGACGGAGCAGAAATCACAGATACAATCGATTCCCAAGCTGCTTAAGCCAGTCCATCTTCATCAGGGACCAAAATTTTGTTTCGAAAACCGATCACCATCAAGGACCAAATCCAAAAAATTTTGCATCAACATTCGCATATGTCCTCGAGGGGTGGATTATTATTAAATTCAAAACTTCTAAGATAGAGGTGGAAAAGAAATTGGATAAACTACCGGCATTGGGAGAGCAGCCAGCTTGGCGAACAACAATTTTTGAGAAAGCTCCGGATTCCATTACAAGCTACATTGCCAACCCTTGCCAATTGCAGGTAGACCCATATTATTTGCCGACGCTGCGATGTAATAAGTCGAAAGATTTGGGCGTGCCATTGGATCAAGTCAGCATCCACACCCCAAATTGGCCCATTATTCAACAAACATACGATTGGCAGATATCGGTCGATTTTATTAGAGCACTTAAGTTTTATGGTGCTGAGTACCGGAATTCGCCAGATCCAACTGTGCGACAATCGACAATATTTGCAAATGATTTGTCCAAGTTGGCATTCATTGCTACCAGATGGGATGATTGTCTACCTCATTTGACATTCACTCGAATGTTCCCATGGCATCAGATAAAGTCCACAACCAACTGTCGATCTCGCCAGATTATATTATCGTGCAGCCATGCTGGGTGGTACTTGGGAATCAAGATTTTTGGCATGGACCACTTCAAATTGGATTGTCGGAGCAAATAAGTGTTTTTTTCCACACAAATACGATTTTAATACAAAGCACCTAGAATTTATGGAGAAGGTGCAATACCATCTCATCAAAGTACAACGCGAGCAAAACCAGAGCCTTGTTGTGGGTATTTCTTGCACAATAACAAACAAGTGGGTCCCACCACTTAAAATATTGTTGGCCAAGCCTTACCTAGTGGGCCCTGCCACAGTACAGTGTATAGTAGAATAATAAGTGCGAAGCATTGGCGTCCTGCGTGTATAAGCCCAGCCACCGATGAGCACAAGTAGCAAGTTGTAATTCCTAGGAATAAGAGACTAGGGGCTTAAAACTCTAAAATGACATTAGAGGCCCTAAGTCAAGTTGCAAATAAAAAAGTTAAAAGGGCCTAAATTAGAACTCATATGAATCATGTGAGTGCCCTTGTGCTTTCTTAGCACCACTAGATTTAAGCTGTGTTTATTTGAAAGGCTTGGACAAGAATCCTTGCTCCAATGAAGTGGCCAATGAGAGTGAAGGAGGCTCACCTCTAAATCTAAAAGAGAGAGCCATTTCCTGTGTATTGTATCATCTTCGATACACTGAAAATCAAACTGGTCAAAGGATCAAGGCCCTACGGTCTGATTCAGGAGGAGAGTTCTTGTCAAATGAGATGAAGGACTATCTATCTTCATGTGGCGTGCACCACCAGTTTACTACGAGCTATACTCCACAATATAACGGAGTAGCAGAGCGGAAGAATTGCACACTATTGGAAGCTACATGATCCATGACAGCAAATTCGCATTTGCCTCAAATCTTTTGGGCGGAAGCTATCTCTACGGCTTGCTATCTGCAAAATTACTCTAGCACTAAAGCAGGTGATTCCAAGACAAGGTTTGAAGCCTACTACGGTTACAAACCAAGTTTAAAACACCTGCGTGTTTTCGGATGTCTTTGCTATGCACAAGTGCCATCTGATCTGAGGAAGAAGCTGGACCGAGTAAGCTGTAAAAGCATCTTTATCGGCTATTCAACTTCACACAAGGCATATTGTGTTTACGATGTGGTTGCGTCCAGATCTCAGTCAGTCGTGATGTTGTCTTCCTTGAAAACAAATATTACGATTTCAAATAGAAGATACCAATACAAGAGACTGCCATAGCAGCTCCACCTTCCAATGATAGGCTACGACCTACAATTGTTCAAGCAACGAAGTTCATCCCAACGGCTCCACTTACCGTCGATGGGCCTAGACCCACGATCGTTCAACTGCAAATACTACAGTCCGAGTCATTTACCAAGGAGAATCGTCTGATCAAGCACCTACAGTTCGAAGATCTGTGACACAACGACAGTAGCCTGATCGCTTCATCCCTCAGGCTTTCATCAGTTATGACGAACCTACCACCGTAGAAAAAGCATTGTCAATGCCCGATGCAGAAAAATGGAAAGCTTTCATGGATGCTGAGTATCAATCTCTAATGAAGAACAAGATCTGAAGTCTTGTCATTCCTCCTACAGGTGTAAAGCCAATTGATTCTAAATGGATCTTTGAGCTGAATCTTAAGCCAGATGGATCTATATCCAAATGGAAAGCTAGACTGGTGGTTAATTGATTTGAACAAGTATATGGAATAGACTATACTGAGACCTTCAGTCCAGTAGTAAAACATTAGTTTATTCATACTTTATTGGCTATATTTGCTGCAGAAGATCTGGATATTCACCAGATGGATGTCCAGACAGCATTCCTACACGGATACATACAAGAAGATGTCTGCATCTATCAAGCAGAAGGTTACATCCCTCAAGGCAAGAAACATCTACTATGCAGATTGCACAATGCATTATACGGTCTGAAGCGAGCTCCAAGAGTCAGAATCAAAGTAGAATCATTGTGCTACTATATTGTGGGTCCTATCAGTCAATAAAGATCAGTTGGCCTTGCCACGAGGCAAGTCGACGGGACACGCATCCCGCCAACGGCAACCTGGGTCATGCATGAGTTGCTTGAGCGAACAACTATATGTACAGTGTAATTATATTTTGAGAAATACAGTTGCTATGTGAGCTTGGTGTGGAGAGTGTTTTCTGTCTCTATTACTGTATAGCATGATCTGTGTTCCTATTTGAAACAAAATCTAAGTTGGTATCAGAGCTGTACAGGGAGTGTAAATATAGTACAGCATCGTCGTTGAAGAGAGCTTCGGAAGAATTGTCTTCTGAGAGTTCGGAATTTACGGTGGGTTGAAAACGAAAAGATAAGCACTGGTGCAGAGAGTTTAGCATGCAGAAGCTTGGTGAGCTTGAGACTATGTGGGGATTCAAAGACAAGAGTTGTCGACTGAATCAGAACCTCAACAAACGGAATTTTAAAATTCTAAAGAAAGGCTACTTGGTATTTGTAGTCAGTGTGCATTCAATCAGACACCGTTTGACAACCGGATTGAAGCATCAGCTCTTCAGCAATAGGCCGACCTCAGAGGAAGAGGATAAGCAAAGCCAAGAGTAATTTTCTGAGAAAAACCCTGGTTTGGGATTTGGAAGCATAAAATCACAGTTATCTCTTTGTTCTGAATGGTTTTTGGAGTTGTAAAAGATTGTAGGAGGGCGCGCTAGAGAGATTAATCAGTAGGCAAACGGCCGTGGACAACCGCAGGCAGTGTAGAGCGCTAGATTAGATCCAATGAGGATGTAAAAATCCTCATCCACCATAGCTTGTGAAGAAGAAGGAGAGAGGAGCCTGTGGGCTATCGCACGCGGCCAGTGAGGCCTAACTGATAGCGGCCGTAAGGGGATTGCGCTAGGAGGAGCCTTATTTAGTGTGTCAGACTGCCTTTGATAGCCACAAGATTGAATCTTGTTGAAATCTACGGTGGAAGATGCAAACACTAGGGCCATCGGATTAACAAGAGCCATTCAATCTGCTGAGTTTCCACTTGAACTTCAATGGAAAGGGTCTGAAGTGTAAACCACCATTCAACTTCATTAAAAAATTTCAAAGTGAAAGTTGAGTTGGGTCCCAAGTTCATGAAAAATGAAGTTTCTTCACTATGAAGAAACAGTTCAAAAATGAGAAAAGTCCTTATTTTTGGGTCCTTTGTCCGTTTTGACCCAAATGAAAGGCTATAACCTCCAAACAAAGGGCACCCGGACTGTACTTGAAAGTACTATACAACAAAACAGATTGATTCCAGCAGAGAAAGTATTCGGAATGCGCCAAAAGTGATTTCACCATTCCATTGGGCACGTAGTTGGAAGTTGACGACTAAGTGCATTTCTGAAGGCGACGCTGATTTGGCTTTCAATTTGGTGAAAAAGTGGCGAGTGGCCTGGTAAGGGAAAAAAGTTCAATAAAGGTGGTGTTGCAAGGACAAATAACATCCTGGATTTGATCCACACAAATTTATGCGGGCCTATGAGGACTATGTCCTAAGGTAAAGCCTTCCATTTCATGACCTTTATTGATGATATGTCACGTAAGACATGGATCTACTTCTTGAAAAAAAAATCAGATGCATTTGACAATTTCAAGAGCTTCAAAGCATTGGCCGAAAATCAGACAGGTAGGAAGATCAAAGTCCTAAGATCAGATAGTGAAAGTGAGTACAAGTCTAATGACTTCAATGATCTTTGTGATCAATATGAGATCAAAAGACAATTTACACAAGCTCATACTCCTGCTCTCAATGGTGTAGCTGAGCGCAAGAATCGTACGATTGTGAAAAGTGCTAGATCTATGCTAGCTGAGATGAACTACCAAAATATTTTTGGTCTGAAGCATGCAGTACGACAGTCTATCTTCAAAATAGAAGTCCTACCATTGTCATACCAAAGATAACACCTGAGGAGGCATTCACAAAGAAGAAGTCAAAGGTGAACCACTTGCGAATTTTTGGATGTAAGGCCTTTGTACACATTCCTAAGGAAGAGAGGCGCAAACTTGATGTGAAAGCTATCAAGTGTATATTCCTAGGATATGATGATCGTGTGAAGGGCTATAGATGTTTTGATCCAGTGAAAAACAAAATCCATGTAAGCCATGATGTTATCTTTGATAAATCCAAGATGTATGAAGACGAGGATGCTGATGAGATAGACACATCCAGTGGGAAAGATGGTATAGTGAGGATACCTCTTGATGATGATCCATTCATTGACTTTCCAAGTGATAAACATGAGGATACATCTCAAGATACTACTACTCAACCTCAAGAGACAGGTTGGAGAGGTAGAGACAAACCTTTTGGTGCAAAAAGAATTGGTTGCAGGTGACAAACGCAAGGAGAAGAATGTATCATGGGATACATTTCACCAGGAAGCCGATCACCTGACAAGAAGCTCCCTAAGTGGTTTGAGAGATTGTTGGAGAGCCGCAAAATGGATGACTTTCCAAGATCATCTAGCCAAG